>SKCR01021701.1:0-99607 GCA_019454045.1 Zanthoxylum bungeanum | reverse complement strand
AATGGGTTTCGCGTGTTTTAAAATAGAGGTCCCACAAGCGAACCCGAAGCGAAACAAGCGAGTTAAATCCGTTCAAATGCTAATTTCCAACTTTACCCTTCCAACGTCCGTTTCCCGCGGCTTTCACAACTAAAGAGATAGTGTGTCCCTACGAGACTCATCATCGGGCTGATATGCAAAAATGCAATGTCTACAGTCGCCCCCACTTTGATGGGACTTGTGCAGTGTGTGACTTTGAACAATCCTATCAAAGTTATGCAATGCATTTTACTTACCTGGCTCGCCAGCTGCCACCTGACTTGCCTGCTGCTCTGCTGAGCTGATGATGCAGTGGACCTCGATCCTGGGACGCATCCCAATAACTGCAATCGACAACGGGGGCCTCGACCCTGGGACGCATCCCAATACCGCTGACCAAATGGGCCTCGGCCCGGGGACGCATCCCCAAACTGATGCAGTGGGTCCACGACCCTGGGACGCATCCCGATAACTGCAACCGACAACGGGGGCCTCGACCCTAGGACGCATCCCAATACCGCTGACAAAATGGGCCTCGGCCCGGGGACGCATCCCCAAACTGATCCAGTGGGTCCACGACCCTGGGACGCATCCCAATAACTGCAATCGACAACAGGGGCCTCGACCCTGGGACGCATCCCAATACCGCTGACAAAATGGGCCTCGGCCCGGGGACGCATCCCCAAAATATGATGTAGTGGGTCTACGACCCTGGGACGCATCCCAATAACTGCAACCGACAACGGGGGCCTCGACCCTGGGCGCCTCGACCCAACACCGCTGACAATAGGGACCTCGCCCTCGAACTGATGATGTAGTGGGAACCTCGACCCGGAGCTACAACCGACAACGGGGGCACCTCGACCCTGAGCACCTCGACCCAACACCGCTGACAATAGGGACCTCGCCCTAGAACTGATGATGTAGTGGGCACCTCGACCTTGGGCACCTCGACCCGGAACTACAACCGACAATAGGGGCACCTCTACCCAATACCACTGACAAAGTGGGCCTCGCCCTCAAACCGATGATGTAGTGGTTCCTCGACCCTGGGACGCATCCCAGAACTACAACTGATGATGCAGTGGGCCCTCGACCCTGGGACGCATCCCCAAACTGCTGATGATAAATTGGGCCTCAACCTTGGGACGCATCCCCAAACTGCTGATGATGATGTGGGCCTCAACCCTGGACGCATCCCCAAACTGCTGATGATGTGGGTCTCAACCCTAGGACTCATCCCTGAAACTGATATTGATACTGATGTGAGCCTCGCCCCCAGGACTCATCCCCAAAACAGATACTGATACTGACATAGGCCTCGACCTTGGGACTCATCCCCCAAAACTGATATTGGTGCTGATGTGGGCCTCGCCGCCGGGACTCATCCCCGCAACCGATACTGATGATGATGTACGCCTCGGCCCTGGGACTCATCCCTGAAACTGATGCTGGTGTCTCCATACCCGGAGTGCCATACCTAGTAAAACTAATATTGATGTCTCCATACCTAGGGTGTCGTACCTGGCAAGACTGCCCGACTTGTTCATTCCCAAACTGTGTTTCCATTCTCGGAGTGCCATTCCCGGCTTGTTCATTCCCGAACTGTGTTTCCATTCTCGGATTGCCATTCTCGGCTTGTTCATTCTCGAACTCTGATCCATTCTCGGATTACCTCGGCTTGTTCATTCTCGAACTGTGATCCATTCTCGGAGTGCCAGTCTCGGCTTTGTTCATTCTCGAACTCTGATCCATTCTCGGATTACCATTATCGGCTTGTTCATTCTCGAACTCTGATCCATTCTCGGATTACCATTCCTGGCTTGTTCATTCTCGAACTCTGATCCATTCTCGGATTACCATACCTAGCAGAACTGATCTGATATCTCCATACCCGGAGTGCCGTACCTGGCAGAGCTGATCTGATATCTCCATACCCGAAGTGTCGTACCTGGCAGAACTGATCTGATATCTCTATATCCAGAGTGTCGTACATGGCATAACTGATACTGAACCAATCTGGGCCTCGCCCCCAAAATACCATACCTGGCATAACTAATACTGAACCAATGTGGGCCTCGCCCAAAGAATGTCATACCCGGCAAGCTTGCTATTGATGCTGATGATAATGTGGGCCTCGCCCCTAGAGTGCCATACCCGGCTAAACTGATGCTGATAATAATATGGGCCTCGCCCCCAGAGTGCCAACCCGGTAAAACTGATACTGATAATAATGTAGGCCTTGCCTATGATTCATTCCTGGATTCATTCCAAAACTCTGACAGCGTGGGCCTTGGCCCTAGGATTCATTCTCGGGAACTGTTGGCGATGTGGGCCTCAACCCTGGGATCCTGAAACTATTGTGGGCCTCGACCCATGTTCCATCCTTAAACTGATGTTGATGTGGGCCTTGGCCCTGAGACTCATCCCCAAAACTGATTCATTTCTGAAACGGACTGTATTATCGCTGCTTCTGATTGGCTTGTCTTTGCCGTTTTTTTTTTCTTCTTCAAAACCTGTGAATACAAAGCAAAACAAACACAAAAAAGAATGCAAAATATGTTACGTGTATGCATGCATGCATGAATGAATTTCCTATTCCGTTGGGTTAGGTCTTCCGCCAGTTCTCCAGGTGATTGCACGGTATTCTCTCTGGTCTCATGGCTCAATTTCTTGTTATGTCCCGGATTCACGAGGTGGTAGATTGGTCACTCCCAGTCTTGATTTAGCTTTATGTTCTCCGCTGTTTGCATTTAGTCAAGATGAACCACATGGTGGGGCCTTCCATATCATCATATTATATCACATGCTACGAAATAGTCCCAATAGTTATACATATTATCGTCCTCAAGGAATGTCTAGTAATGAAACCAGAGAACATTCAAAACACTCAATGCAACTCAAATCTGAGTTTTTGAATAAATGATCTATGCCAGACTCAAAGTGTGTGTGTGCAAAGGTTCCTTTGCAGCTTGATCCTTAAGTAAGCTAACTCAATGATTTCGTTTCAAAAATCGGGATCGATGGGTCAAACCAACCTGGATGTCTCAATTATGCCTGCAGTTGCTTTTCTGTGCTCAATGTGGTATGGTTTTCTCTCTCATTTTTTTTTCATTTTGAACTTCATTTTTTTCCTCTTTTTTTTCTTTTTTTTTTTTGTTTTTTCTCTTTTTTTTTTCTAACACACCTACCCTTTAAGGTAGCATTTCTCCTCATGGTGGTCCTAATACTCGCCCATGGGTAGCTTCACGCTTATCGGTTATATGTGGTTCGGTTTTTTTTTTTTTTTTTTAGAGACTTTTCTTTCATTTTCAACCATACCACACATCATAACATAAGCAAATCAAGATAGACATCTAAGCAAACGGTCATTCACCGACCTACAATTTCTTCGACTAGTCACTTTGCTAACTACTCATGTTTTCACTGCTAAGAACCATAATCAGTGCTTACGAGTCTAACATAGATCAATTACTCAAAGCATCAGATAAAAGCACGTCAAGGTTTATCATTTCTAAAGTTTCACTCTAAAGCAATCAATTTCATCAACGACTTATGTCTAACCATCAATGACTAAAAAACAAACAATTTTTTCTCTCTATTTTTCTTTTTTTTCTTTTTTTTCTTTTTTTTTTTTTTTTTTTTTTTTTTTTTTTCTTTTTTTTTTTTTTTAGAGACTTTTCTTTCATTTTCAACCATACCACACATCATAACATAAGCAAATCAAGATAGACATCTAAGCAAACGGTCATTCACCGACCTACAATTTCTTCGACTAGTCACTTTGCTAACTACTCATGTTTTCACTGCTAAGAACCATAATCAAGTGCTTACGAGTCTAACATAGATCAATTACTCAAAGCATCAGATAAAAGCACGTCAAGGGTTTATCATTTCTAAAGTTTCACTCTAAAGCAATCAATTTCATCAACGACTTATGTCTAACCATCAATGACTAAAAAACAAACAATTTTTTCTCTCTATTTTTCTTTTTTTTTTTCGAAGGCCCCCCCAATGGTCTTTCTATCCTGTCCGTAAACTTTTCTGCTTCTCGATTTCCTTTCCCTCGCTATCCATATTTGCTAACACTTCTGTGACAATTCTTCTTTTATCTCTAACCCAACGGATATCTATGATGGCTTTTAAGACACAGAGGGTTAACATGATGCATGTATGCATGGGATGCGTGCGATGTATGAGATATAATATGCATGAGTTTATCAAAAGCATGAAGGGGAAAATTCTATGGGATATCCAACTATCGTTCTCATGCAGGTTTATGACAATGCCTTTGATTGAACTCCCTCAACCCACTATAGAAACGGTCAACTAATGCACAAATTATACACATCACAAGACATGATTTCGAGGCCAATTCTCTTATCCCCAGTGGAGTCGCCAGACTGTAGACAACAGAACCTGGGCGACGCTGTTCTAGGCTCGCGGCCTAGTTGGGAAGTACGAAATAACATGGAGTCGCCACCCGGTGTGAACCGGGACAAAGGTTTAAGGCCGCACTCAGCCCTCGCAAGGGAAGACCTCAAACCGTTGGGTTCGGAATGGTCCCTTACTTATGTCACTTGTGATGATATAATTTGTGCAATAAACTAACCGAATCTATTCAACATTCATGCTCAAGGTTACATAGATCTAACATGCTTTCATCCAAATAACTCCACGCAATGTAACACAACGGGCATATTGAACCATTAAATGAACATGTATAAATCATTACCCAAACGCATCATAAACTAAGAACATGCATAATGAACAACCTAAACATGCTTTAACAAATAAATAACAAACTAAATTAAACCATGCTTTAAATAATAAATAAATAACCTAAAGACTATAGCATGCTCAAATACAAATTTAGATGAGACGAGATACGTGTATGTTAAGTGGTACGTGGCATTGTATCCCGAGTGCAGACCATACTACCGTCCATTCGGAATCGGTTATGGAATTTACGTCCGGGTTTCCATCCGATATACCACAAAAGGGAACACATATCCCGCTCATCCAACAATCACATCATGCTTCAAACGACTCTAATGCAATTATATATCAAAATAAATAAAACAAAAATAAAGAAGATAAGTAAAAAAGGTGCCCTCAGGTCTAACCTCTTTAGTCGTCTAAGAAAGGGCGTTCCAAGTCCGTTGGAAGGGCGAATGATCCGATACCTTTCCGATTTGTTTGCTCACTGTTTTTCCTTGTTGTTTTGATGCTTGGGCTGCTGTTTTATGTCCGTTTCACTGCCGCTTGGCAGCTGCGTTTCAGGTCGCTGTTTTGGTTGATTTGTGGACTGTTTTGTGCTTATTCTGCGGCAGTTTTTGGGTGCAATTTTGGGGGTTTTCTGGACTGTTTTCAGGTGTGTTAGGGGACTGTTCTCGGCAGTTTCGGGGGGTGTTTTGGGGACTATTGTGGGCAGTTTCGGGGGCTAAGTGCGTGCAGTTGAAGGGGCTGTTATGGAGGCTTGGTTCACGTTGTTGTTGTGGGCTGTAGGGTTACTACTTGTTATGGCGTCAGTTGAAGGCAGTGGGGTTAAAAGTTGAGTGGGGAAGGTGGCTTACAATAGGCGCATGTGACTAGTGCTGGTTTGTTGACGTGTGAGGTTGGCTTACTTTAAGGCTATGTGTGTCAGTGCCTAGTGCGTGAAATTCAGGGCATGTGGCTTAAGGGTGGGCGTGAGGCAGCGAAGTGACGAGTGGAGGGCAGTGTGTTTCGTGGGTGTAGCTTAGGTCTTGAGTGAGTGTGTGCGTGGATTTGTGGCTAGTGGGCAGGGGGGCTATGTGGCGTGTCTGTGAATGAAGGCTGCCTTGCGCTTGAAGGAGGGTTATGTGGATGTGTTTGTTGATGAGAAGCAAAAGGGGTTGTTGAAGGTAGGCGTGACTTGCGTGAAGGCTGAGGCTGTGGTGGCGTGAGACTAGAGTGTGTGCTGTGTATGCGTTGATTGTGGCGTGAGACTTTACACCAGGCCGTGAGAGGTGAGTCGGTGGAGTGGCATCTGGTCGGTGGCGTCGAGCAGGCTGGTGAAGGCAAAGGGTTTATGAGTGTTGTTTGCTGAGAATGGGTGTTCAGGTTGTAGTCGGTTAGTGGGCAGCTAGGGTTTAGTGGCTTTTGTTTTCTTTTTCTTTTGTTGCCATTGATCAGAATGAGTAAGGGTTTATTGGTTGGCAGAGAACTGGAGAAGAAGAGAAAGAGAGAGCCCGAGAAGGTGAAGCCGTGAGTCTGTTTAGCGAAGGCTCATGAAGGTGTGCTTTGTGGCAATAAGTGGAGGTTCAAGGCTGTGAACGTTAGTGGGGTGTGAAGCTTTTGAATGATTAGGGTTTTGTGTGGGGGAAGGGCTGAACGTGAGGTTATTTCGTCCGTGACTGTGGTGTGTTTTTCGTGATGGTGTGTCTTTGTTGCAGTGCCGAGAGGAGAGAGGTCAGAGGGGAAAGAGATGATGAGGCTGTGTTGATTTGTTTTGTTGTTTAGGGTTTCGAATGAGATTGAGAGGAGGAAGGGCGTCTAGGGTTTCATTTGGCGTGAATGAACTGGAGGGGGGTGCCAGGAGAGAGCCTAGGGTTTGGTTATGTTATTCTTTTATAGTGAGAGGGTAGGGGAATTTTATTTTAATTTGGTGAGTGGTTTATTTGTTTTAGGAAAAGATTTATTTAATTTTGGGTATTAGTTTTAATTTAAATTTAATTCGTTTTAATTTAATTTAAATTGGAATTAATTTGATTGGATTTTAATTTGATTGATTTTAATTTAATTCAATTTAATTGATTGGTTTTAATTAATTGGATTTATTTTAATTTAATTTGTGACATGTGATTTAATGGGTTTCGCGTGTTTTAAAATAGAGGTCCTACAAGCGAACCCGAAGCGAAACAAGCGAGTTAAATCCGTTCAAATGCTAATTTCCAACTTTACCCTTCCAACGTCCGTTTCCCGCGGCTTTCACAACTAAAGAGATAGTGTTCCCTACGAGACTCATCATCGGGCTGATATGCAAAAATGCAATGTCTACAAATCCTTTAACCGTAACGCGTCTCAAAGACCGATTAACGTCCAACGTCAATTCAATTAAAGTCCAATGGGCTTTTAATTGATTTCTTAAGGCGTGGACTTTTGGTCAACTCGGGTCAAACCGATAACCAAAGTCCAATCCGAGATTTACCCCATAAGCCCATAAATCAATCTTGGCCCATTAGGCCCAATTGAACTTTAAAGGTTCATTAAGTCGCATTTGGGCTTAACGGAAGTGGTTTTGGGCCCAATTGGATCCAATCCATTTGGCCTAAATCCAACTTGATAAAATCAAGCCCAATAAGCCCAATTACAACATTAGAAGCCCAATATCAAAAATAGGCCCAATTAATTAAATATACAAAATCCAATTTCATATTCAATTAAACTAAAGTGTATTACATGATTAATCAACTAAATCAATATTTCTAAAACACCATATTAGTCCAATTAGTCATGCTCATTATCATTATCATATGTCCAACACATAAATGAAAAAATCAAACCCATTACATGCTTTAATGCTCTCGGCCAAAGGATGGATTTTGTGTCCGATTCGGTTTCGATCCAATCGAACCCACAATCGACATTAAATCAACATCCTAAATGATTTCATACACATCCAATGTCATAAAATCAAAAAATACCAAGACATTAGGGCATTCAAACCATTCGGCCAACATAGAATTTTTGGGGTTTTGTCCAATTCGAAATCCAATCCAATTCGATTCAAAATAACATCAACCTAAATGATTCTAACTCATCAAATGAATTAAAAATCAAAAATTTCCAAGAACCCAAAATCACATTCACATTCGGCCAAGGTCAAATATTTGGGGAAAATAATTCCAAATCATTTTTCAACAAATTGGTCCAGCCAAAATGAAATTAGACATGTTATAAGCATACTTAAACAATCAATTCATTCAAATCATGCTCAAAACAAATTTACCCAAATTTTAAGCCCTACATTTTTCATGCTTGAACCTAGGCTCTTGATGCCATTGTTGGTTATTATCTAGGTCCCAAGATCAAACAAGACATGAAAACAATGTGTGAACACATCAACGGAGATAGTGGAATACTCACATCGATCGGTTGAGTCGATTTGAAGACGAATGAAGCCAAAACCCCACTGCCTTGGTCACGCCCACTGGTGCAGTCCACTGCCCTCCAAATCAGAATTTTGAGCTGAGAAACGGAGCTCCTAGCTTCTTCGGACGGATCCCGGCTCATGGGTGAACCTCCCTACCACCTTCGCAAGTCTCGTAGTGTGCTAGCACTTGCGGTTTTTCCCTTATTCACGCCATTTTGGCTTCAAAAACCAGTGAGAATTTTCATGCTTGGGCGTGAGTTTGAAGAGAGAAAAGAGAGAGAAGAAAGTTGTGTAATTAGTTTTCAAAAGTGTAAATCAATTTTCCTTTTATATTTACCAAAATATAAAAATGATTTACCATTTACTTTAATTCAAAATCAAGTAAATGTTGGAGCCAAAAAGCTAAAGATGCTTTCCAACCACTTGCATCAACTATTCACATCAACTTTAAGTCATATCAACTTTAATAAAGTGACATGTCTTTCAATCAATCAATCACATCAATCAATCACATCACTCAAAGTGACATTTGATTTGACGCTTGATGTGACGAATGATTTGACGCTTGATGCGACTTGCGTTGCCGCACTCGAATTCGAAATACGAATGCGCTCGCAATCACACTCGAGCTCGGGTTCGCTAATTAAAAATTAACGATTTTTCCGTCGCGTCGTAATTAAATGATTACGCCTAGTGAATTCATTATTCACGTCGCTAACGAATTAATTCTAAATTAATTCGTTTGCCTGAATTAAAATCTAATTTTAATTCCGCGTCGAAATCTAATTTCGTTTAATATATCGAATATATTAATTTAATCGATTAATTCCAAATTAATCGTTATCTCTCTCTAGACGATATTTTATCCTAGATAAAATATCTCTGTAATTAATCCTAGATTAATTTTCTCTTTCTTCTATATAATCCCAGATTATTTAAGAGTGCGAGTTATGCGTCATCGGTGGATTATCGGGAAGCGACCCATGAGATCCCCGGATATATTGGCAGTAAATACGGTCGTCAGAGTATCCGAATCACGTACGTACCAAGTACTACGTTCTACCGATTTACGAGACAAGGTCGACTCCTAGCAAAGCACCAAGTCTACCCAATTCTCCGGACATATCCATATAGAATATACAAGGATCTATATCAAGCGTAGTATACCATTGTATTGTTCATATCGGCCCAGTATCGGATAGTCACGTGTTAGGGCTGGGGCTGGATAAGTGTCTGCCCCGTCCGAAACACATATCGGATGTCTGGTAACATAGTCTCTATAATCGGATATTTATGACCTAGTCACAATATCCCGATTGGATGCGCATCACTCAAGAGCACTAGTACCGTATCCTGCATGACATCATCTCCACTATGACTGAAGTGATACTTCCGTCTTGACATCACACCCAATACACTACGACTCTCTGATAAACCCAGAAGTGGTGTACGCAGAACCGGTTAAAGCCCTGTACCACCAAGACCAAAGTCTATCGATTATCGTAAGTATTAGCGATGTAAGTCTCAGGTTAAGAATATACACACCTACCTTGATTTCGGCCTCCCATAGACACATAGTCATATACCAATGGGATTCCGAGGGGTCTATCCAGAGTGAAGCTGTTTCCCGTACCATCAGTGAAACACGACCTCCTATCGCACTTGCATAAGTATCTGATACTTATATATATGAGAACTATGCCGTTGTGCCCTCACAACGCACACAAGTGCAATACTAGCCTATTCTGCATTATCGATGTCCAGTCTCGATAATACTCTGGCTAGGGATATTTAATGATTAAACCTTCGGGGACTGATACTGTCTCATATCATTCTCAATCCAGGAACTAATCATAGGGACCTCTCTTCATTTATATATCTATGGTGATCTAATCACAAATGATGAGAGTGCAATTTCCTTGTCACATAGTTAATTTGCTACAACAACACAATGATCTGTGCAAATAGTGACGCTATGGGTCATTTTGTCCAACAGCAGTTGTACTAATATGGCTAGCACAATACTTGTTGAGAAGTTGGGTTTGACTTTGCTTAGACATCCTAAGCCTTATCATTTATAGTGGTTGAATAACAGTGGCGAGGTTAAAGTCAATAAGTAGGTCTTGGTTAATTTTACAATTGGTAATTACAAGGATGAGGTGTTATGTGATGTAGTATGCAAGCTGGGCATTTGTTACTAGGGCGTTCTTGGCAGTTTGACAGGAGAGTGGTGCATGGTGGATTTCAAAATAGATATTATTTTGAGAATGATGGAAGAAAAGTTACACTTGTTTCGTTGACACCGCATAAAGTTTCTAAAGACCAAATGAAGCTACAGGCTTCCACAAAGAAAATAACCAAGGAAGAGATCGAGAATGTGAGTCGAGGGGTGAGGTTAATAGTTCCAAGGGTTCAGGCGAGAGACACATTAAGCGTGGACAAGATAAAGTGAGTATGGGTAGAATGAAAAACAGTTTCTTCACTAAAGATGGGGAAGTGAGGAGAGAGTATGCCAAGAACAAAGTTATGATCCTCATTTTGTATAGAGAAATATTTATCAGTTCTGATGAAACTAACCCTAACACTGTTTTGCCTAGTGTGTTTACTTCTTTATTGTAGGATTATGATGATGTGTTTACAGAGGAGATACCTCACGGTTTACCACCACTTCAGGATATTGAAGATCAGATCGACTTCATCCCAGAGGTGATCATTCCTAATTGACCAGCCTACCACAGTAATCCCGAGGAAACTAAGAAGATCCAAAGGCAAGTAAAGGAATTGATGAGCAAAGGGTACATATGGGAGAGCATGAGTCTGTGCGTCGTTCCAGTCTTGTTGGTACCAAAGAAAGATGGCACATGGAGCATGTGTGTAGATTGTCGTGCAGTCAACAATATTAATGTAAAGTATCACCATTTTATCCATAGATTAGATGATATGTTAGTTGAGTTATATGGGTCTTGTATTTTTTCTAAAATTTACCTTAAAGTGGGTATCATCATATTAGGATACGGGAAGAGGATTAATGAAAGACTACTTTTAAAACAAAATATGGACTATATGAGTGGCTTGTGATGCCATTTGGGCTTACAAATGCCCCCCAGCACTTTTATGTGTCTAATGAATCATGTTTTGCGTCCTTTTTTGGGAAAATTTATAGTCGTATATTTTGATGATATTTTAGTGTACAACAAGAATTTAGATGAGCATGTAGGAAATGTGTGATATGTGTTTGATGTTTTGAGAAAGGAATTTTTGTACGCTAATCTAAAATAAATGTAACTTTTGCATGGAAAAAGTGGTATTTCTGGGGTATGTCATTAGTGTTCAAGGCATTGAGGTGGATGAGGATAAGGTTAGGGCCATTCGTGAGTGGCCTACACCTACGAGCATTACTGAGGTTAGGAGTTTCCATGGTCTAGCCAGTTTCTATAGTAGGTTTATAAAAGACTTTAGCACTATTGCCGCAGCATTTACTGAAGTCATAAAGAAAAATATTGGTTTTCATTGAGGGGAGGAATAAGAGAGTGCATTTAAATTCCTTAAAGATCATTTATGTTCTACGTCCGTTTTAGCCTTACCACACTTTAACCAAACTTTCAAGATTGAGTGTGATGCTTCATGTGTTGGCATTGGAGCAGTTCTTATGCAGGATCGACTTCATATAGCTTTCTTTAGTGAAAAGCTAAATGTCGCGACGCTACGGTACCCAACTTACGACAAAGAGTTTTATGCTCTAGTCAGAGCTTTGGAGACTTGGCATCATTATCTCTGGCCAAAGGAGTTCGTAATTCACACTGACCATGAATCTATGCGGCATATCAAATGTCAAAGAAAGCTTAACAAAAGTCATGCCAAATGGATAGAGTTCACTGGAGACCTTTCCATATGTCATTCGATATAAGCAAGGTAAAAAGAATATGGTTGTTGATGCATTGTCACGCAGGTATGCTTTACTTACGTCCTTAAGTTCTAAATTTCTTGGTTTTGAATTTATCAAGGACTTTTATGCAAATGATCATGACTTTGTTGAGATTTATAATATTTGTGAAAAAGGTGCATGCGATAAATTTTATAAACAATATGATTTTTTATTTAAAGAGAATAAATTGTGTGTGCCTAGTTGTTCTATGTGTGAGTTATTGGTACGTGAAGCACATAGTGGCGATCTTATGGGTCATTTCAGTGTTAAAAAAACTTTGGATATCTTGCATGAGCTTTTTTATTGGCCTAAAATGAAGAAGAATGTCATGCACATTTGTGATGGGTGAATTACTTGTAGGAGAGAAAAATCTAAAGTTCAACCACATGGGATTTATATACTGTTACCTATTCCCCAGGCCCCGTGGGTAGATGTTTCTATGGATTTTCTGTTAGGATTGCCTAGATCTAGGAAGGGACGAGACTTTATTTTTGTTGTAGTTGACCATTTTAGCAAGATGGCAAACTTTATTGCATGTCACAAATCACATGATGCAACACACATTTTTGACCTATTTTTCCGCGAGGTTGTTCGTTTACATGAAGTGCCTCAGAGTATAGTATCGGACATGGATGCTAAGTTTTTAAGTCATTTTTGGAAGATTTTATGGGGTAGGCTAGGAACTAAGCTCTTGTTTTCCACCACTTGTCACCCACCGACTGACAGTCAGACCGAAGTTGATAATAGGATCATGTCCCAACTATTGCATACTATTATTTCTAAGAATTTGAAGTCATGGAAGAATGTTTACCTTTCAATGAGTTTGCATATAATTGTAATCTCGTTTCGAAATTGTATATGGTTTTAACCCACTAACACCTCTGGATTTATTGTATTTTCCCATTGATGAGAGGGTTAGTCTGGAAGGTAAGCACAAACTCGATTTGGTCAAGTCTATACATGAGAAAGAATGAAACCACATTCAGAAGAAGAATAAAAAATATGCCTCACATGCCAACAAGGGTAGATGCCATGTATCATTCGAACCAGACGATTGGGTTTGGGTGCACATGCGCAAGGAGAAATTCCCAAAGCAATGAAAGTCCAAACTCCAACCCAGAGGCGATGGCCCGTTTCAGATTCTTGAGAAAATCAATGACAATGCCTATAAAGTGGATTTGCCAGGTGAGTATACTGTTGACCGGCGTGATCACATACGTATAACGCAAGCGCACGTATCTTTCAATTAGTATAAAATGTATCGATCCCACGAGGACTTAATACCTAAACTATTAATTTATGAAGTCAAATATTTACGAGTATCTAATAGATTGGTGGTTTGATTGGATGGTGACTTAAAACTAAAACAAGTAAATAAAACAGTACAAAAGTGAATTAAAGGTAAAATCAATATTATTAAACTATCTAGGGTTGTGAATTCTTTCAATATCTTTTAAAGATGAAGTAGTTATTTCACGTTTGTGTAATATATTGGATTTTTAACCTGGAACACGAATTTATGCAAAAGCCTCTTCCGATGGTTAGATATAAATACCCAATATAACTCAATTACTCATATTCCTATGTCAACAAAGTTACCTGAATTCATTAAGATTAAGTTCCAATTATGGCTACCCCCGCCCGACAGGTATATTTCTATCTTGTAAGGAAATCTATTAAGGGTTATTTATCCTTAAGGAAGATCGTGGGCTATTGAGTCTAGGGCCTTAAACCTAAAATCCCTTTTCCAAGTTCATTTTAAGTTTACTACATCAATCTTATTAATGGCCAGTTAACAAGAAGCATTAAGACTAAGGCTCAATAAATAAACCTTTATATTACCCAACCTTTATAAACCAGTGATATTGGAATTCATCACAACCCCCGATAATATGTTTAGTTACAAAACATACTTAGGATTACTAAACACTTTAATAAACAAAACATCATTAAAAAATAACTTGGAGATAAATAAAAGTAAAATTACAATAATGAAAGAAAATACTGGGGTTAGAGGATCCACTTTTAATATTTCAAAATTAGAAATCTCTCTTATTGTCAATGTTTACCGATTAATTAATTATATTTAACCAGACCATAAAGGCGGTAATTCCATTTGTCTCAATTAAATCAAACCGACCATATAGGCGGTAACAAGGTTATTACCTAAATCGACCATATAGGCGGAAACTACTTCTGAAATGTAAAACATACCATATAGGCGGTAAATAAGGTTGTCACCTAAATCGGCCATATAGGTGGAAACTAATTAATCGAAATTTTAATTAAAATAAGGGAGATTAATCTAATTTATTATATTAAAAGTCTCACATTTTCACCCCCAACAAAATGAGATTACATGTTCATGTTGTAGATGAAAACACACAAAATTTTATAAATTACATAAAAAGAAAATACAAGAAAACTTAAATAAATATACAAGACACTTTCCTTTAGGTTTTCATGGAGAAATTCCTCCAAAGAAAGCATGAAAAATTTACAAAGTTTAGCTTGGTATTTATAGGCAAATCTAAAAGCTTCCACCAATTTCTCCACCAATTGCTCCACCAAATATGGCACCAAACATGGCATCAAACATGGCACCAAACATGGCACCAAACATGGCAACAAATCCTCCACCAAACATGGAAGCATTTTTGGTGGAAGTTTGACAATTATTATTATTTTTTATTTTGAAAATGACTTAAATAATTACACATAACACACTTCCGAATGTCTTATCAATTTCGGTCATGGAAACTTCAGAATTCGAAATTATTATAAACTTCAAGGTTGTAGATCTTTGAGGCTTCTTTAATCTGGAACTTGAATCACCTCTATCCGATATCGGAGTAAAACGTTATGCCCAAAATTACGAAAATTACGCAAAGTTGGAATTTCTGAAATTGTACTTCGTTAGAACGGCATTTCAAGTTTCCAATCTCCAAAATCAAAATGTCAAGTTCAGTTTTTGCCATTATTTGTTCCATATTTCGTCCTGATTGATTCCATTAAGTCCCGATTTTATTTTATCTGCAAAATAAATTAAAACATATCAAAACGTTCATAAAACTCGAGAAACTATACAAAATATTAAGTAAAATAGGCGGTAAATAATGATATAGTATTCGCTCATCAAACCCCAAAACCTAACATTTTGCTAGTCCTCGAGCAAAACAAAAAAATAAAATGCAACAAACAATTAAAATTAAACTAAGCCACTTTCGTAGGGATAACGGTTGCATTTAGCGTATGCAACAAGCCTTTAAACCCATAGGTGTCCCTAGTGGATGAGTTGTAGTCTCGTGAGGGCTTATAGTGACGATACCCATAAAAGTAAATCTAATGCACACAAAAACAAAAAAGACAAGAGAAAAGAGAATAAACAAGTTAGTGACTAAACAAGTGAAACTTCTTATCCAAGTTAGTAGTTGTTTTCTTTCTTTCTAAATTACCAAATAAATAAATTCTCCGATTATTTTTACCATTCTTCATATACACAACCAACAAGGTATTAATCAAATCATTGTGCCCACAATATTTATAAGTGTAGTTGAAAAGAGTGTAATATTTTCTTCCTAAAGTTATATCAGAATTCACACCTTTTGTTTTTTGCAATGGATTTTTTTTTATTTATATACAATATCTTCCATCCATGTAGCGAGCTTTAGATCAGTGACTCTCAAGCAAATTGGCTTTAGGGCACTAGGTGTTAAGACACCTTTACAGACTTAATTACTCAGATTTCAGATATCTCTTTTTTTTATAACATCTTTGATCTATGTAGCGAGCTTTGGGCCAATGAATCCCAAACTAGTTGGTTTTAGGGCACTAGGTATTAAGAAACCCCTACGGACTTAATTACTCGGATTTCAGATGTGTGTTTTTTTTTTCATAACATCTTTAATACATGTAGCGAGCTTTGGGCCAGTGAATCCCAAACCAGTAGGCTTTAGGGCACTAGCTGTTAAAACACCCCTACAGACTTAATTACTCGGATCTCAAATGTGTTTTTTTTTCATTATTTTTTTTAGATGTTTCCTCCAATTAAACTAGATCACTGAATATTACAAACTTTTCATTTACAACTCATGGTCGTATGTTACCATGCATGTTGATAATACCTGTCAACAAAGTATATGAAGATACATTTTAGTCAGGTTTATGGAGAATTCACAAATTAAATAATTCAAAAGGAAATAAATAAAAATTAACTTGTTACGAAATAGGTTGAGATACGTCTCAGTAGTGGAAATTCCTTACACAACTATCTCACACCAATTTTACCTGATTAGTCAAGTTAAAAACACAAAAACACAAATATTTTTTTATTTTTTATTTTTTGAAAATTTTTGACTAAAAATCAAATAAAAACAACACAACAATAAAATATTTACAAGATACTAGTTAACTATTCCCCTCCCCCAAACCTAATTGAGACATTGTCCCAAATGTCTAAAAAGTAGAAGAAAAGTTTAGAAAACAGTACCTGGTTAGCTGAAATTCTACATCTAAAAAGAAAATTAAAGATTAAGATCCAGATTTATCTAACAATTCTTACTACAATCATTATCATACCAATTAATCTTGGAAAGGATATGGTTAATTTGTGGTTCAAAGGCTAAAAGTTTGTCAATTAAATCATTGGCAGTTCTGGCAGTGATGAGGATATCTTTTACAGGCTTCGACACGAACCCATTTCTTCGGGCATCATCAAGAAACACACAAAGAAAATCATAAAATCCATCAGCATTAAAAAGTCCAATCGGTTTCTGGTGTATGTTCAAAGTAATAAAAGCATCAGCACGATTAATCATTTCTATAAGTCATTCAGACATACCTGGTACGATAAGTTCATCTGCATTTGATGGTCATATAAGATTCGCCTCTGCCAAAAGTTTTGGGATGATTCCCAGAACTTGACTACCTCATTCCTTTACGGCCCTTGAAACGTACCCCATTAGTCCAAAATTGCCACCACCATATACTAGGTGCATATTCCTTTCAGCTATGACTCGACCTAATTCATATGCTGCCGCTACGAATTCTGGTTTAGAGCCAGCACTAGTACCGCAAAACACACAAATATTTACAACTCGTCTTCTTGAAGTGGCTTCCATTTTTTTTATTTCTCAACTCTGGATGTCTTCAAGAATGCAATGATGAGATGATTTTATAGAACCTGAAAAAGGGTGAGTAATAATAGCACTAGTACCTGCCAAATGACAATTATTTGCTAAACAGTAAAATATATCATGAAATTCAAAAAATCTGGATCCTGTTGGAGAAAATAAAATAAATCACAATTATTAGTTAATACAAAGAAAATAATATTTACATGAAGTAACAGCTTGAATGACGTCTATGCGTCAGGGACAAGCTTCCCATATAATTGTTTTATAAATTGGCAAACATGGTCTTTTAAAGTCAGATTCCCGAGACTTAATGTTGTCTTTCTTTTCGGAATTATATATATAACATGTGAATTGCATGATGCCAATATCCACTGGAATGCGTCTCAAGAGTCTTAGATATGTCATCTAAAAACTCCTTACTCAAGCCATCCCTAATGAATTTAATTTTATCTTCACGGTTATCAGACACCATTCCTAAAGAATGACAACGAGTATTACATGTCATACGTGCACATTTATAGAAAACACTTCTTTTAGCTCTTCTCTTTTTAGCATAGGTACTTCTTGAAATAAAAGAGTCAGAGGACTCACATGCCATTCGGACCCGTGCTTCAATTAACCAACAAATGCCATTAGGAATACCTTTGATCATCAGAAGTCTCATTCGTTCCAAGCGAGCTTTGTAGACTTTCATAAGAGAGTTTTGAGGGAGAGAAGGAAATTGCTTGTGAAGATTTGCGAAAACTTCTTCCATCCTGAAATATGACTTTACCTACATAAATTAAACACACCAAAATAAAAAACACCAAATCTGAATATATACACGAATTACATGGGTTGCCTCCCAGCTAGCGCTAAGTTTAACGTCGTCAGCTAGACATGACTGCCCGAATGTTAGGCTGGATCTGAAAGTGTAACACTTTCTTTTTGTCACTCAAATGATTCTCCCCAGTAGTGTTTGACACGATGGCTGTTTACCCTGAATGTATTGTTGGATTTGGGGTTGTATATCTTAACAACTCCGTAGGGTAACACCTGAGTTATTATAAATGGACCTGACCACTTTGATTTCAGCTTTCCAGGGAAAAGTTTCAACCTTGAATCATATAACAACAGATGCTGCCCTGGCTCCAGTTGTCTGCGCACTATTTTTTTATCATGCCATTTCTTCGTCTTTTCTATGTACAGTTTGGCATTCTCATAGGCATGTAGGTGAAATTCCTCCAATTCATTGAGTTGGTGGAGCTTTTTCTCTCATGCTGCTTGTAGATCAAGATTTAACTTCTTTAGTGCCTAATACGCTTTATGTTCAAGCTCCACTGGCAGATGCCAAGCTTTCCCAAACACCATTTGATATGGGGACATACCAATAGGTTTCTCATAAGCTGTCCGGTAGGCCCATAATGCGTCATCCAATTTTTCAGACCAGTCTTTCCTTGTTGATCCAATAGTTCTCTCTAAGATTCTTATGATCTCCCTGTTTGAAACTTCAACATGTCCATTTGACTGCGGATGGTAGGCAGTGGCAACTTTATGAGTAATTCCGTATTTTGATAGGAGTGCATCGAAATATCTGTTACAAAAATGTGTGCTACCATCACTGATAATTGCCCGAGGTGTTCCGAAGCGAGTGAAAATATTCTTTTTAAGGAATTTTATCACCACTTTTGAATCATTTGATGGCAGTGCAATTGATTCAACCCATTTGGATACATAGTCTACTGCAACCAGTATATACAGGTTTCCGAATGATGGAACAAAGGGTCCCCTAAAATCAATCCCATATACATCAAATATCTCCACTTCCAGAATGTTTTGCAGATGTCTTTCATTTCTTCTCGAAATATTTTCCGTTCTCTGGCACCTGTCACATTGAAGAGCAAATAAGTAATCATCTTTAAACAGAGTGGGCCAGAACAAACCTGATTGTAGGACTTTGGCTGCAGTTTTATTTTCGCTGAAGTGTCCGCCATATGGTGATGAATGACAGTGCTGCAAGATAATTGACCTCTTCATGTGGAACACAACGCCTCAGTAATTGATCAGCACATCGTTTGAACAAGTATGACTCATCTCAGACATAATGTTTGACTTCTTTGAAGAACTTCTTTCATTGCTGACATGTCCATTCCAACGGCCATTTTCTCGATACTATGTAGTTTACATAGTCAGCATACCAAGGGACATCCTGTTGTTTCATGGCAAACAATTCTTCATCTGGAAAAGTTTCTTTGATTGTCAGTTCATTACCAGCTATTTCTGCATTCTCGAGCCTCGATAAGTGATCTGCCACTTGATTTTATGTCATTTTCCTGTCTCGGATCTCCACATCAAATTCTTGCAGCAGAATCACCCAATGGATCAATCTAGGTTTGGCATCTTTCTTCGAGACCAGATATTTGATTTCTGAATGATCTGTGTAGACCACCACTTCGGGACCCAACAGATATGAGCGGAATTTATCAAAAGTAAACACAAGTGCAAGCAACTCCTTTTCAGTGGTTGTGTAGTTGAGTTGAGCTTCATTTAGAGTTCTGCTGGAGTAGTAAATGGTACGGAAAATTTTTATTTGCGTTGTCCCAAAACTACACCTATAGCAAAATCACTAGCATCACACATCACCTCAAATGGAAGGGTCCAGTCTGGTGCTAGTATGATGGGGGCATAGACCAGCTTCTGTTTTAAGATCTTAAATGCTTCGTGGCATTCTTTGGTGAAGTTGAAAGACATGTCTTTCTTCAGAAGATTGCATAGAGGTTTAGCAATCTTAGAGAAATCTTTGATAAATCTCATGTAAAAGCCTGCATGTCCGAGAAAACTTCGAATCCCTTTGACAGATGTTGGTGGAGGTAATTTTTCAATTGTCTCGATCTTTTCTTTGTCTACCTCGATTCCCTTTTATGAGATCCGATGTCCCAGCACAATGCCTTCCTACACCATGAAGTGGCATTTCTCTCTGTTGAGTACCAGATTGGTATCTTCGCATCTTTGTAACACCTTTTCCAGATTTTGCAAGCAGTGGTCGAAAAAGTCTCCAAACATAGAGAAATCATCCATGAAAACCTCCATACTTTGTTCCAGCATGTCTAAGAAGATGGCCATCATGCAACGTTGAAATGTGGTAGGAGCATTACATAGTCCAAATGGCATCCTCCGGAAAGCAAAAGTATCATACGAACATGTAAAAGTGGATTTCTTCTGATCTTCTAGGGCAATGGCAATCTGATTATACCCCGAATATCCATCCAGAAAATAATAGAACTCATGTCCCGCCAGTCTATCTAGCATCTGGTCAATGAATAGTAACGGGAAATGATATTTCCTTGTTGCTTTGTTCAGCTTCCTATAGTCCATATATACTCTCCATCTAGGCACTGTTCTTGTTGGAATCAACTCATTCTTTTCATTTGTGACTACAGTAATTCGTCCTTTCTTTGGCACATATTGCATAGGACTCACCCAAGTGATGTCGGAGATGGGGTAGATGATGTCAGCATCCAACCATTTGATAATTTCTTTCTTCACAACCCCATTCATGATTGGATTTAGTCTCCATTGATGCTCCATTGTGGGTTTGTACTAATCGTTCATCAGAATCTTATGCATGAAAAATGATGGACTAATGCCTCGAATGTCTGCTATAGTCCAGCAAATGGCTTTCTTGTGTTCTCGTAACACTCTCAGTAATTTTTCTTCATGTTATAATGTTAGCGACGAAGAAATAATCATAGGCAAATCAGAAGCGTTTCCTAAGAATGCATACCTGAGATGGCTCAGAAGTAGTTTTAGCTCCAGCTGTGGTGGTTATTCAATCGAAGGCTTGATTTTCTCATTTTTTGGTAATTCCAAACTTTCCATTTGCTCCTTTTTCGTTAATTCCAAACTTTCCACATGTGGTGTTGATTTGAAATGAAATGGTATGTCAAGATAGTTGATACATACCAGAATTTCATCATCTACCTTGTTGTCAGTCATATTGGTGATGCAAGCTTCAAGTTTATCTGTGGGAAGTGGCATTGAATCAGTATCCTCAATGATACTATCAACAACATCAATTCTGAAACATTCCTCTTCCTTTTCATCGCTCGAGAATTTCATGGCATTGAAAACATTGAAGGTAACTTCTTGGTCTTGCACTTTCATGGTTAGTTCTTTTTTTTATACATCAATAACAGTTCAACATGTAGCCAAGAATGTCTCCCAATGATGATAGGTACATCTTTGTCTTCTTCCATGTCAAGGATAATGAAATCTGCTTGGAGAATAAGTTTGTCGACTTTGACCAGCACATCTTCAACTACACCTCTCGGAAATACGAGTGTTCTATCAGCAAGTTGTAGATAGACTGAGGTGGGCATTGCTTCTCCAATTTACAGTTTCCTGTAAATCAAAAAAGGCATCAAATTAACACTAGCACCTAAATCACACAAAGCTTTACCGATATAATGTTCCCCAATGGTGCATGGGACGGTGAAACTGCCATGATCTTTCAACTTTGGGGGAAGTTTCCTCTGAATGATGGCGCTGTATTCTTCTGTCAATGCTACTGTCTCGTAATCTCTCAATCTCCGCTTTCGTGACAGAATATCTTTCATGAATTTAACATAGCTGGGAATTTGTTCTAAAGCTTCTGTAAATGGAATGTTGATATGCAGCTTTTTGAAGACCTCCAGAATTCTAGCAAACTGCTTGTCCAGTTTGTTTTTCTGGAGACGTTGTGGAAAAGGTGGAGGTGGAGTGAAACTTTCTTTATCTTTTTCCTTTGCTTTTTTTTCCTCCATCTCTGGTTCTGTTTCTTTTGGAACTTCCTCAATGGATAGCTTGATTCTAACATATTTGTTGATTTTAGTACCGCTTTTCAAAGTAATGGGTTGACATTGCTTATTCCCTCTGTTCCTTGGATTTGGTTCTGTGTTGCTAAGAAGGTTACCTGGCGGTCTGTAACTCTGAGCATTGGCCAGTTATCCCATTTGATTCTCCAATGCTTTAATAGAAGCTGAATGGCTTTGATTCAGTGCTATTTGATATTGAACCATAGCTACTAAGCATCATATTTTGCTTCTTGCTTTTTGTGTTGGACAATTATGACCCATAGCGTCACTATTGTACAGATCACGGTGTTGTTGTACAAAATTAACTATGTGTGACAAAGGAGATTGCTTCTTATTTTGTGATTAGATCACCTAGATATATAAATGATATGAGGTCCTTATGATTTGTCCTAGATGAGAATGATATGAGACAGTATCAGTCCATGAAGGATATGTTAGACATTATGTCCCATAGCGTCACTGTTTGTAAATGATATTGTATTATTGTACAAAATTAACTATGTGATAATGAAATTGCCTTTTGTCGTTTTGTAATATTATTACTTTGATATATAAATGGCGAAAGTCCATATGATTAATACCGGATTGAGATGATATGAGACAGTATCAATCCATAAAGGTTTAATCATTAAATATCCCTAGTCGGAGTATTATCGAGATCGGACATCGATAATGCGGAATAGACTAGTATTGTGCTTGTGCACGTTGTGAGGGCACAACGGCATAGTTCTCATATATTTAAGTATTGGATACTTATGCAAGTGCGATAGGAGGTTGTGTTTTACCGATGGTACGGAAAACAGCTTCGCTCTGGATAGACCCCGCGGAATCCCATTGGTAGTATGTCTGCGTGTCTATGGGAGGCCGCATCAGGGTAGGTGTATATGGTCTTAACCTGAGACTTACATCGCTAGTACTTGCGACAATCGGTAAACTTTGGTTTTGTGGTTGGGGACCTTAACCGGTTCTGTGTACACCTCTTCTGGGTTTATCGAGAATCGTAGTGTACTGGATGTGATGTCGAGATGGAAGTATCACTTCAGACATATGGAGGTGATGATCACGCAGGACACAGAACTAGTACTCTATAAAAGGTTGCAACCATCGGGACAATATGACCAGGTCAGGATTGTCCGATTTAAAGAGACTAGTTGCTTGATGTCCGATATATGTTTCGTACGGGGCAGACACATTTCCAGCCCCAGGCCTAACATGTGATCATCTGATACTGGTTCGATATACGCAATACTACGGTATACTACGCTTGATATAGATCTTATATTCCTATAAGAATATTTCTGGAGAATTGGGTAGGCATGGCGCTTTGCTAGAAGCCAACCTTGTCTGTGAATCGGTAAAAACGTAGTACGAGGTACGTACGTGTTCGGATAATCCGACGACCGTATTTACTGCCAACATATCCGGAGATCTCTTGGGTCGCTTCCCGAAGATTCACCAATGACGTATGATTCAAACTCGATTAATCTTGGATTAATTACGGAGAGACTTTATCTTGGATAAAGTACTATACATAGAGAGAGAACGATTAATTTGGAATTAATCGTAAAATTATTATATTCGATATAATAATCGAAATTCGATTTCGACGCGAAATTAAAATTAGATTTTAATTCGGGCAAACGAGTTAATTTAGAATTAATTCGTTAGCGACGTAAATAATAATTTCGCTAGGCGCAATTATTTATTTAAATTCGATTTAATTAACGTCGCGACGTAAGTTCGGTATTTCGGAAATATCGAACCCGAACGCGTGAGTGCACGTGGGCCCACTTTCATTTGGAAACGTGTGGGGCCCACATGACACATGTCATATTATGCATTATTTAACTCTAATGCATTGCATGGAGATAGTGTACAATGCACTCAATGCTTTTGCATGGAAATTGAGTGTTTGACACTCTAAGCCATTGCATGATTTGTGTCATAAGTTTATTATTAATTTAATAAATATTATGGCATAAATATAAATTGATTTTTGTAACAAAAATCATTGAACTCTCATCTCTCTCACATTGCCGAAACTGCATGCAGTTTTGGGCTCTCCATTTCTTCATTTTTGTGGCAAGATTTGAAGAAGTTGTGCATTCAAAATCACAACAAAGGCTAGCACCTTCAAGGGATCATACATAGGTGATATGGGAAACTAATCCTTGAGCTTGGGAGGATCAAAAACAAGCTTGGAGCTGCACTTTCCACCTTGTCCGAATTCATCACTGCACAAAGGAGAAGTTTTCATTTCATCAACGCATCCGCATTCCGATTTTTGTGAGTATGATTCCGCCATACTTCAATATTGTTCATTCATTTATATATATTTTGTTTGCTCTTGTTGATCTTGGGGCTTGGTAATAGAAACCAACAATGGTATCATTGAGCTTAAAGAGCATGCAAATATATTAGGATGTTATTTGGGGAAAATTGTATGAAGCATGATTTGATGAGTTTGCTTGATTAAATATGCTTAGATGTATGTTATTTAGATTATACATCATCAATTCATGGAAATAAATTGGATTAATTTTTCCAACCCAAATGAGGCTTGGCCGCGAATACATGCAAGCATATGGACTAGATGATTTTTTAATTTTAAGACATTAGATGACTTGAAACAATATGGAATGATGATTGTAACTCGATTGGATTGAAAACGAAATCGGAACCATTTTAATCACCTTGGCCGAATGCTTGATGGAGGATTAGGGACTTGATTTTTTGATTAAATAATGTTGGACATATATTAAGATAAAAATATGATTAATGGATTAATTTGATATTTTGGGAATATTGATTTAAAGAATTAATCATGATAATACACTTTAATTAATTAAGTTATAAAATTTGGAATTTTAAAATTTGGTTAGTTGGGCTTAATTTTGAATTGGGCCTAAAACTATTATATTTGGACAAAATGGGCTTGGTTGGGCCAAGTAGATTTGGACCATTTGGATTGGATCCAAAATGGGCCTAAATCACACCATTTAAGCCCAAATATAATAAATGGGCTTTTATGTTTAATTGGGCCTTATGGGCTTGATATTGATTTTATGGCATATGAGGGTGATTCCTTATTGGGCTTGGTAATTGGGTTTGACCCATACATTGACCAAAACCCAAGCCTAAAGAAATCAATTGAAAGCCCATCGGACTTTAATTAAACGGACATTAGATGTTAGTTGGGCTTTGAGACCCGATTGTATTAGATTTGGAATCTAAGTTATAAAAGCACAATAAAAGTGTAAATATTTAATTTAGAATTAAATAATGGATTAGTATTGAATACGACTTAAATTGGATTTAACGAGTAGTTCGATATAATTCGTGAATTCATACTATAAGTATTTATTCTCAATTGAGTTGGACTCGCGCAAATGCAAACAATTGTTTGAACATTGTATTGTCACCTAATTAAAGACTAATTAATTGGATTTGATTGGTTGTATAACATGCCTTGAATGAATGAATGTGGATGTGATGTATGAATAGTGTATATCGGATGGATATTAGAAGGGAAGGGTAATTTTAGAAATTATTGTAAATTAGAATTTATAAATTGGACCTGCGTGTCCAGCCTTTCTCTTATTGTCTCTTTGTATTCTCTTCTCACCTAATTCCCCTCAATGTAAATGAGGTTTCTCTTATTGTATTATGTAATTGGGTAAGAGTAGAATAGTGCTAGCGGGGAGAGGAAAGGGAGTGATTTGTTCTAGGAACAAGTTGTTGTTCATATCCATCCGTATATCGCTATTACTTTACTTTACGCGCTTTATGATGTTTTAGAAGCATGCTTAAGGGTGTATGATGATGAGACCTAACAAAGATAAATTAATTGGTTGCCAATTACGCGAAAAATCCCTCAAACAATATTAAGCGATTTTCCTTCCATTGAATGATTCTTGTTCAAGATCCGAAGTTGGCATTGGTTTGTTTGGCCAAAGTCAAGACCTTTGTCAATCAAGGATGTACTTGAATCATGAGAGTTTTGTTGCATATCGGTGTCTTGTCCAAATCGTGATTTTTATTGGCCAAAGTCAAGATCACTTTTTGTCCAATGACATTGATTACGAAACTTTCCTCGTCAATGGGTCCCGCTTAACTGGAATCATTAAGTTTGTTTTTGGCCAAAGCCAAGGCCTAGATGATTCGGAGGATAGGGTTAGGAAAATGTAATGGATACATTGACATTATACATATGTTTGGGACTTGGATGTCCACCTAACCGGATCTAGGAATTGGATGAGATCCAATTGATCATAGAGATCTACCTAAGTTAAATAGCATACAGCTTTTATTGGCCAAAGTCAAGGTTGTGTGTTATTTAACGGGATCCTAGCCCACTAGGAAATGCGATTTCCCGAGTTCTCCACAAGAGGGTTAGAGACTTGAAGAAAATAGTGGGAGGCTATTATTGAATTTGCAATTTCGTTCAGATACTTAGCCTTACGCGTCTTTCAAAATTATTTCGTCAATATTTTAATAATTAGTTGGACTAATATATTGTTATTTTGCTTGTAACAGTTTGACTGTACCCATAACATCGTTGACTTTATAGTTGGACTATAGTTGTCAAGATGACTGGCAAGGGTAATGTCCGCGACATAATCATGGGCGATAATGTCTTCAAAGGGACAAACTTTGCCGACTGGGAAATGAACCTCAAGATAGTGCTTGGGGCTGAGAGGGTGCTGTATACTATTCAGAGACCTCTCCCGCCTAAACCCACTGAGCCACTGGAGCTAGAGTTATGGAAGACTCATAGTGACGATTGTGACCAAGCTCAGTCAGTTATGCTAGCTGCAATGACCCAGCATTTCAGACGCCAGAACAGGGACTTGGATCCCTATAACATGATGGCAAGATTGCGTGATCTCCACCGCACCAACAAGCGGATGGAGAGGTATGAGCTAGTAAGGAAACTCTTCCGCTCCGGATGACAGACGGCGCATCAGTTGAGGCCCACGGGACTCAAATGATCGCTGACATAGATGAGTTAGCCAAGATGGGCATGTCTTGGAGGCATGATGACGATTGAATGCTATACAATCGCTACCCGATACTTGGAAACAAATTATAGTTGATGGACACTGACGACACTCTTGGAGAGTTGTTGTCCGTGCTGAAGGAGTCCGAAAAGGAACTCCTAAAGGGGAGCAAGCGCGAGGCGCATTATGCATCGACCTCTCATGCGCCAAGGGCTGGGCCCAAGGCAATTGGAGGTGCGAGGAAGAAGAAGTTCAAGAACAAGGGCAAGGGCAAGTTGACAGTGGCTTCTAGGAAGCCAAAGGACAAATCTCGCGACATCTGCCTCAACTGCGGCAAGAGGGGTCACTGGAAACGTGACTGCCGAATGGGCAAAGGGCAGAGGGAGGATATCAAGGCTGGCAAGGCTATCGCCTCTGGTATGTTTGTTATTGAGATAAATATGAATACTTCTAGTTTTAAAAATTGGATTTTTGATTCTGGTTGTGGTGCTCATATTTGTACTGATGTGCAGGATCTGCAGGATAGCAGGGTGCTGGCATCGGGGGAGATGGATCTACGGGTCGGAAACGGAACACCAGTTGCTGTTTTGGCCGTAGGGACTTTTGTTTTAGAACTGCCCTCAGGGCATGTACTTAAACTTTTGAACTGTTATTTTGTACCTAGTTTAACTAGGAATATTATATCTGTATCCTTGTTAACCCAGCAGGGTTACACTTTTGTATTTAGAACACTGGGTGTTATTTATATAAAAATGATGCAGAAATTTGCACAGCTGTTGCAAATAACGGTCTTTATATTTTGAATATAAATGAATCTCCTAAAATGACAAACAAAAGGCTCAAAAGGAGTAATCTAAAAGATGAAGCTTATATGTGGCATTGTCGTCTAGGACACATCAACAAGACTCGCATATCCACACTTTCGAAGAGTGGGTACTTGGACGAATTTGATCCCAATTCATATGACGTCTGCGAATCTTGTCTTTTAGGCAAAATGCCTAAATCACCTTTTAGCGGTAAAGGTGAACGTGCCACAGAACTGTTGGCTCTCGTTCATACTGACGTATGCGGGCCCATGTCTAGCCAGGCTAGAGGTGGATTTCACTACTTCGTAACCTTCACAGATGATGCATCTCGTTACGGTTATGTGTATCTTATGAGACACAAGTCGGAAACTTTTGAGAAATTCAAAGAGTTTCGACACGAAGTGGAGAAAAACAACAGGGAAGAGTATTAAGACATTACGGTCAGACCGTGGTGGCGAATACTTAAGTTATGAGTTTCAAGATTACTTGAAAGAATATGGTATTCTTTCACAGTGGACTCCTCCTGGAACACCGCAATTAAACGGTGTGTCCGAACGGAGAAACCGCACCTTGTTGGACATGGTAAGGTCAATGATGAGTCGCACTGAGCTACCAATATCCTTCTGGGGATACGCATTAAACAGTGCTATACTTATTTTGAATAAGGTACCGTCGAAGTCTGTTGAACAGACTCCATATGAGATATGGACAGGAAGGAAACCAGGTTTCTCTTTCCTGAAGATTTGGGGATGCTGGGCATATGTTAAACGTTTGGAAGGTACCAAACTTGAACCCAAATCTGATAAATGCCTTTTCGTAGGATATCCTAGGGAAACCAAAGGATATTACTTCTATCACCCACAAGAGAACAAAGTATTTGTTGCTCTACAAGCATTTTTCCTTGAGAAGGATTTTATAAATGCAGTGGTAAGTGGGAGGAAAGTAGAACTCGATGAAGATCGTAGTGATACTGTTCCTGTCAATGAATCAACGACGGAACAAGAACAGACCGTCCGGGATGAGTCTGTACCACACACTTCACATACACAAGGACCGCGTAGGTCGGAGAGAGTCAGAACAGTACCTGAGAGGTATGGGTTCCTGATCTCACCTCATGTAGATATTAATCTTATTGAGGATAATGAGCCGGCTACGTATGAGGAAGCGATACAAAATAGATTCCGCTTTATGGCAAGAAGCCATGAAGTCCGAGATGGATTCCATGTACGCCAACCAAGTTTGGACACTGGTTGATGCACCAGAAGGCGTAAAGCCTATTGGATGCAGATGGATCTTCAAGAAGAAGACCGACATGGATGGCAACGTACAAACGTACAAAGCTAGGCTTGTAGCGAAGGGGTATCGTCAACAATATGGTATTGATTATGACGAAAACCTTCTCACCCGTTGCCATGATTAAATCCATTCGGATAATGCTTGCAATAGCTGCATATTTCGATTACGAGATATGGCAGATGGACGTTAAAACCACTTTCCTTAACGGAAACCTTTTGGAGGATTTATATGCAACAGCCTGACGGTTTTATCGTACCTAGACTTGCAAACAAGGTTTGTAAGTTAAATCGATCCATTTATGGATTGAAGCAAGCATCACGGTCATGGAATCAGCGTTTTGATGAGATCATAAAAGAATATGATTTCGTGCAAAACGCAGATGACCCTTGTGTATACAAGAAGGTTAGTGGGAGAGCACTTACTTTTATTGTCCTTTATGTCGACGACGTATTGCTATAGGCAATGACATTCCCATGCTAACGTCGGTTGAAAGCTTGGCTTTCATTAAAATTCTCCATGAAAGATCTGGGAGAAGCAGCCTTTATTCTTGGAATAAAGATCTACCGGGATAGATCTAGAAAGCTGCTTGGACTCTCCCAGAGTACATACATTGATAAAGTGTTGAAGCGATTCAACATGGAACAATCCAAGAGGGGATTGGTTCCAATGGTACGTGGTACCTCTCTGTCTAAGGACATGTGTCCTAAGACTCAGGAAGAGAGAGACAACATGAGTCGGATACCGTTCGCCTCGGCAGTCGGATCGATCATGTATGCCATGATATGTACACGACCTGATGTCTCATATGCTTTGAGCATGTGCAGTCGCTATCAGGCCGATCCAGGTGAAGGTCACTGGATAGCAGTTAAGAATATCCTTAAGTATCTTAAACGAACTAAGGATGCTTTCTTAATTTATGGAGGTGGAGAACTTGCGGTATCTGGGTATACCGATGCAAGTTTCCAAACCGACAAGGATGACTACAAGTCGCAATCCGGGTACATTTTTTGTTTGAATAACGGAGCAGTGAGCTGGAAATCTTCCAAGCAAGATACTGTTGCCGATTCAACAACAGAAGCGGAGTACATCACTGCATCTGAAGCAGCAAATGAGGCGGCAGTTTGGATCCGAAAGTTCCTAATCGGATTAGGAGTAGTTCCATTAGCAGCTGAGCCCGTTCCATTGTATTGTGACAATAACGGGGCTATAGCACAGGCTAAGGAACCAGGTCTCATCAACGGTCCAAGCATGTTCTTCGACGTTACCATCTGATTTGGGAGATTACATCGTGGCGATGTAAAGGTCGAGAAGGTCACATCAGATGACAACATTGCAGATCCGCTGACGAAGGCTGTTCTTCAGCAAGTTTTTGAACGACACATACATAGTTCGGGTATTAGATGCTTGAGTGACTGGCTATAGGCCAAGTGGGAGATTGTTAGACATTATGTCCCATAGCGTCACTGTTTGTAAATGATAATGTATTATTGTACAAAATTAACTATGTGATAATGAAATTGCCTTTTGCCGTTTTGTAATATATTACTTGTATTTATATATAAATGGCGAAAGTCCATATGATTAATACCGGATTGAGATGATATGAGACAGTATCAATCCATAAAGGTTTAATCATTAAATATCCCTAGTCGGAGTATTATCGAGATCGGACATCGATAATGCGGAATAGACTAGTATTGCGCTTGTGCACGTTGTGAGGGCACAACGGCATAGTTCTCATATATTTAAGTATTGGATACTTATGCAAGTGCGATAGGAGGTTGTGTTTTACCGATGGTACGGAAAACAGCTTCGCTCTGGATAGACCCCGCGGAATCCCATTGGTAGTATGTCTGCGTGTCTATGGGAGGCCGCATCAGGGTAGGTGTATATGGTCTTAACCTGAGACTTACATCGCTAGTACTTGCGACAATCGGAAAACTTTGGTTTTGGTGGTTGGGTACCTTAACCGGTTCTGTGTACACCTCTTCTGGGTTTATCGAGAATCGTAGTGTACTGGATGTGATGTCGAGATGGAAGTATCACTTCAGACATATGGAGGTGATGATCACACAGGACACAAAACTAGTACTCTATAAAAGGTTGCAACCATCGGGACAATATGACCAGGTCAGGATTGTCCGATTTAAAGAGACTAGTTGCTTGATGTCCGATATATGTTTCGTACGGGGCAGACACATTTCCAGCCCCAGGCCTAACATGTGATCATCCGATACTGGTTCGATATACGCAATACTACGGTATACTACGCTTGATATAGATCTTATATTCCTATAAGAATATTTCTGGAGAATTGGGTAGGCATGGCGCTTTGCTAGAAGCCAACCTTGTCTTGTGAATCGGTAAAAACGTAGTACGAGGTACGTACGTGTTCGGATAATCCGACGACCGTATTTACTGCCAACATATCCGGAGATCTCTGGGTCGCTTCCCGAAGATTCACCAATGACGTATGATTCAAACTCGATTAATCTTGGATTAATTACGGAGAGACTTTATCTTGGATAAAGTACTATACATAGAGAGAGAACGATTAATTTGGAATTAATCGTAAAATTATTATATTCGATATAATAATCGAAATTCGATTTCGACGCGAAATTAAAATTAGATTTTAATTCGGGCAAACGAGTTAATTTAGAATTAATTCGTTAGGGACGTAAATAATAATTTCGCTAGGCGCAATTATTTATTTAAATTCGATTTAATTAACGTCGCGACGTAAGTTCGGTATTTCGGAAATATCGAACCCGAACGCGTGAGTGCACGTGCGCCCACTTTCATTTGGAAACGTGTGGGGCCCACATGACACATGTCATATTATGCATATTCAACTCTAATGCATTGCATGGAGATAGTGTACAATGCACTCAATGCTTTTGCATGGAAATTGAGTGTTTGACACTCTAAGCCATTGCATGATTTGTGTCATAAGTTTATTATTAATTTAATAAATATTATGGCATAAATATAAATTGATTTTTGTAACAAAAATCATTGAACTCTCCTCTCTCTCACATTGCCGAAACTGCATGCAGTTTTGGGCTCTCCATTTCTTAATTTTTGTGGCAAGATTTGAAGAAGTTGTGCATTCAAAATCACAACAAAGGCTAGCACCTTCAAGGGATCATACATAGGTGATATGGGAAACTAATCCTTGAGCTTGGGAGGATCAAACAAAGCTTGGAGCTGCACTTTCCACCTTGGCCGAATTCATCATTGCACAAAGGAGAAGTTTTCATTTCATCAACGCATCCGCATTCCGATTTTTGTGAGTATGATTCCGCCATACTTCAATATTGTTCATTCATTTATATATATTTTGTTTGCTCTTGTTGATCTTGGGGCTTGGTAATAGAAACCAACAGGATAAATCATTAAATATCCCTAGTCAGAGCATTGTCGAGATTGGACATCGATAAATGCGTAAAAGACTAGTATTACACTTGTGCGCGTTGTGAGGGCATAACGACATAGTTCTCATATATTTGGGTATAGGATATTCATGTAAGTATAATAGGAGGTTGTGTTTTACCGATGGTACGGGAAAAAGCTTCGCTCTCGATAGACCCCCTCGGAATTCCATTGGTAGTATGACTATGTGTCTATGGAAGTCCGAAATCAGGGTAGGTGTATTTGGTCTTAACCTGAGACTTGCACCGCTAATACTTGCGACAATCAATATACTTTGGTTGCGGTCGTCCAGGGCTTTAACAAGTTCTGTGTACGCCAATGCTGGGTATATTAAGAATCGTAGTGTGTTGGGTGTGATGTCAAGACGGAAGTGTCACTCCAGTCATATGGAGATGATGGTCACGTAGGATACGATACTAGTACTCTTAATACTGCAATCATCGGGATAAAATGACAAGGTCATGTTTATCCGATTACAGAGACTAGTTACCAGACATCCGACATGTGCTTCGTACGGGGCAGACACAATTCTAGCCCCAGGCCTGACACGTGATCATCCGATACTGGACAGAAATACGCAATACAATGTATACTACGCCTGATATAGATCCTTTATTCCTGTAAGGATATTTCCGGAGAATTGGGAGGCATGGCGTTTTACTAGAGGCCAACCTTGTCTTGTAAATCGGTATAAACGTAGTATGGGGTACTTACGTGTTCGGATAGTCCGACGACCGAATTTACTATCAACATATTCGGGGATCTCATGGGTCGCTTCCCAAAGATTCACCGATAACGTATGACTCACACTCTAAATTAATCTAGGATTAATTAGAAGAGAGAGAAAATTAATATGGGATTAATTGCGGAGATATTTTATCTGGGATAAAATATCAATAAAAGAGAGATAACGATTAATTTGAAATTAATCGATAAATTAATATATTTGATATATTAAATGAAATTAGATTTCGACGCTGAATTAAAATTAGATTTTAATTCGGGCGATCGAATTAATTTAGAATTAATTCGTTAGCGATGTCAATAGTGATTTCACTATGCGTAATCATTTAATTACGTCGCAACGGAAAATTCGTTAATTTGGAATTAGTGAATCCGAGCCCGGGATTGTTTACGAGCGCATTCGCATTTCGAATTCGAGTGCGGCACGCAAGTCAAATCAAGCGTCAAATCACTAGTCACATCAAGCGTCAAATCACATGTCACTTTGAGTGATGTGACATTTGATTGATTGATGTGATTGATTGTAAGTGATGGAAGTGGTTGGTTGGTCAAAGAGTGTAAAACACTCAAGTTTACTTTTTTCATTTGGAATGACATTTTAACATTTTTACTTTTGAATTTGGTATATGTTTTTTGGAAATGCATTACCAAACAATTAATCACACATTTCATCTCTCTCACACATCTCTCTCCCCTCTATTTCTTCTTCTCTCCACACGCCCAAGGGGCTGTAAAACCTTCACTGGTTTGTTAATGCCGAGAGATAAAGGGAAGCCTAGAGTGGGATTTTATGGCAAAATCACAAGTGCTAGCACACTTACGAGACATGTGAAGGTGATAGGGAAGTCTACTTATGAGCCGGGGACCATTCGACGAAGCTTGGAGCTTGACGAAGGACCACCATTGACGCCAAACCAGTGAACTATCACAGCTCACTGCCGAGCAACCAGTGAGCAGTTTTTGAAGTTTTGTTCATCTCCGCGTCGCTCAACCGATCGATGTGAGTATTCCGCAACTTTGTTGATTTGTATTCGCACATATTTCATGCTTATTATTGATCTTGGGACCTTAATAGAAACCAACAATGGTATCAGAGCAAGGTTTGAGCATGAAATGTTTAGGGCATAAAATTTGGGTAATTTGTATTTGAGCATGATTTGAATAAATTGGATGTTTGAGTATGCTTAATACATGTTTAATTGATAATTGATTGGATCAATTTGATGAAAAATTGTTTGGAACATTTTTCCCCAATATACTTAGCTTGGCCGAAAGTATAGGAGCCCTATATGTCTTGGTGATTTTGATTTTGATTCATTGGATGAGTTAGAATCATTCGGGAATGTGATTTAATGTCGATTGTGGAATTAATTGGATTGAATTCGAATCGGACACAAAAATCCCCTCCATAGCCGAGAGTTTGAGCATGATAAATGGGTTTGATTTTTGATGAAATATATTGGACATGTATTGTTGTAGATGAGCATGATTAATTATGTAAATTAATGTTTTAGAAATGTTAATTTGGGTGATTAATCATGATATACACTTTAGGTTAATTAAATGTGAAATTGGATTTTTTGTATTTAATTAATTGGGCCTTAAATTTGATTTGGGCATGTTTTGTTGTAATTGGGCTTATTGGGCTTAGTTGTACTAAGTTGGGTTTGGCAAAATTGGTTGGATCCAATTGGGCCCAAAACCGCATCCATAAAGCCCAAATGCGACTTAGTGAACCTTTAAAGTTTAATTGGGCCTACTGGGCCAAGATTGATTTCTAGGCTTATGGGGTAATTCCCGGATTGGATTTTGGTTATTCGGTTTGACCCGAGTTGACCAAAAGTCCACGCCTTAAGAAATTAATTAAAAGCCCATTGGACTTTAATTAAATTGACGTTAGATGTTAATCGGGCTTTGAGACCCGTAACGATTAAATTTGGAATTTAAGTCGTAAAAGGTTTATTAATAAAGTGTAATATTTAATTTGGAATTAAATAGTGAATTAGAATTGAATGCATATTAAATTGGATTTAATTATGTATTTTAATTTAATTCGAGAATTCGTACTTTGAGTACTTATTCGCAAAACGAGTTTGACTCGCGCAAAATCAAATCGTTGTTTGAATATTAGATGGTCACTAATTATCAGATTAATTAATTTGATTAGATTGATTGATAACATGCTTGTGTGAATACATGGTTGCGATGCATGAATAATGTATATTGGATGGATATTAGATGGGTGGGACAATTTTAGAAATTGTTGTAATAAATTCAATTTATTAATTGGACCTGCGTGTCCAGCCTTATACCTCCTCATTCTTTGTATTCTCTTCTCACATATTCCCCTCAATGTAAATGAGGTTTCTTTAGAAGTGTAGTGTAACGGGTAGAAGTAATACATGTGCTAGCGGGAGAGAGAAAGAGAGAGATTTGATCTAGGATCAATTGTGTAAAGTATCTATCCGCATATCATTATTATTTTATTATACGCGCTTTATTATGTGTTTAGAATGCATGTTTAAGGGTGTATAATGATGAGACCTTAACAAAGATAATAAATTTTTTGCCAATTTGCACTCGAAAAACCCTCACAAAATATTAAGCGTCTTTCCTTCCATTGAGTGATTCTCACTCAAGATACGAGACTGGCATTGGCTAGTTGGCCAAATTCAATGCCTTTATCCGTCGAGGATGTGTTTGAATCACGAAGGCTTTGTTCCATATTGGTGTCTTGTCCAAGTTGTGGTTTGTTGGCCAAAGTCAAGACCACTTCTTGTCCATCGACATTGATTACGAAGCTTTCCATGGTCAATGGGTCGCGTTTAACTGGGATCACTAAGTTTGTTGTGCCAAAGCCAAGGCTTAGTTGATTCAGAGGAAAAAGGTTAGGTAATACATTGGATGTATTGGCACATATAAGATATATGTTTCAGACTTGGATGTCCCCTACCGGATCTAGGAATTGGATTGGATCCAATCGATCTTATAGATCTACCTAGTTAATTATCATACAATTTGTTGGCCAAAGTCAAGATTGTGTGATATTTAACAGGATCCTAGCCCACTAGGAAACGCGGTTTCCCGAGTACTCGACAGAGGGTTAGAGGCTCGCCGAAAAATAGTGGGAGGCAAGAATTAAATTTGCAATATTCATTTAATTACTTGCCATACGCGCTCAAACAAATATCATTCGTCAAATTAAATTAAATGTTAGTTGGACTAATATTTAAATTGTTGTTTTAATTAATAGTTGGACTATATTCAAACTATTCATTATAGTTGATTTTATAATTGTTATATAGTAATCAATATAATTGATTTTAATCTATTAAATTATAGTTGATTAAATAGTTTGACTATTGTAATCATTATAATAAAATAGTACCTAAATCGTTGATAAATAGTTGACTATTAAAATCAAGATAAAATTGAGAGAGATTGACATTTAAAACATAATCATATGGAAAATGTATTTAAATGGTTTAATTTTCACATTGGAAATAATTTCAGGATGGTCCTGGAAACAAATAAGTTACATTATTTGATAAAATAACATATTAGGCCTCAGCCCGGAGTTAAGCAAACAGTCGAGCATAATCTTTGGAAGATTTATGTAATGATAACTTAAGTGCTTAATCCATTAAGCTTGTCATAGTAGACTCCTTAATTTCTGAATCAGAACTAAGGATTAGATCCTTAAAGTATGATACTGAAATTGAAGGATCTTCAAAAATCTATACTTAGATTTTAGAAGTACTAAATTGCAATAGTAAACTCTTGGAGAGTTAAGGACTATTCTCAAGGAGATAAAGTCAAAGTTTGCAATTAGGCAAGTAGCGCAAGGCTCACCTTACTTCGGTATTCTAGAAACCCGAGGCTTGGCCAAAGGCTTCTGGAATATGAAAAGGGCAAAGGCAAAATCATTATAATCTTCTAGGAAGATAAATGACATATCCCAAAAGGTCTGATGAATGTGGCAAACGGGATCGCGGAAGCGTGACTGCCGTTTGGACAAAGCAGACATGAAGGAATTGAAGACGAGCAAGGCTCTGACTTCAAATGTGTTTGTCATAATTATGTTCACTACTGGTATTGAAATTGGATTTTAAATACTTAGTGTGGTACATAAATTTTTATTGATGTGCAGAATCTGCTATGAGCAGGGTACTGACTTCAATTGAGATTAATCTACAGATTGGAAACGGGACGAAAGTCGCTATTTTAACCGTAGATACCTAATTTAGGAACTACCCTTCGGGTGTGTACCTAAATTTAGGAACTGTTATAATGTAACTAGTTTGACTAGAAACATTATCTTTATATCAGTGTTTAACCCGCTGCGGGTGAACCTTTATATTCAAGAACACTAAAGTGTTTTATTATATAAAGATGATATTGAGATAAACACATTATATGTGAATAACAGTATTTATATTTTGAATATAATTAAATCTCAAATATAAATAATGACAAACAAATAGCTCGAACTGATTTGATCAGAAGAAACTAATTTATGGCATTGTTATCTGGGACACAATTAAACAAGACTCGTATATCCACACTTTTGAAGAGTGGGTACCAGGACTGATTTGATTTCATATCTAATAAAGTCTACGAATCTAGTTTATTGGGCAAAGTGCCTAAAACACTATTTACTTGGTAAAAGTGTAAATGCCACCGATCTGTAAGCCCTAGTTCATAGTGAAACAAGTGGGCCCATGTCTAGCTAGGCTAGATATGGATATGAATATTTCGTGACCTTACGGATGTGGCATCGCGTTATGGTTATGTGTTTCTTTAGGAATACAAATCGGAAACTTTTATAGTTTCGACACGAAATAGACGAACAGATCGGCTAAAGTATTAAACCGTCACGGTAAGATCGTAATGGAAAATACTTAAGCAATAAGTTTCAAGTATACTTGAAAGAGTAAAGTATTCTTTCAAATGAGGACTCTTCCCGGAACACATCATCCTAACGGTGTGTCCGAACCAGACTAACCGAATCTTGTTGGACATGATAAGGTTAATAATGAGTTGCTCTGAGCTACCATTTCCTTAAACGGATAAGCATTAACAGTGCAAGAACTTATTTAGAATAAGGTTCCATAATAATCTGTTTGAAAGATATCATATTAGATATGAACGGAAAAGAAATCGGGTTTCACATTCCTGTATATTTTGGATGCTAGGCATATGTTGGATGATACCCAACTAAAACCCAAATTGGATAAGTGCCAATTGTAGGATTCCTAGGGATACCATAAGTATAGTACTTATACAACTCACTTGAGAACAATGTATTGTTGCTCACCATGCGGTTTTTCCTAAGAGGAAATCGATATGCAAGTGGTAAGTGGGAGGATAGTAAAACTCGATGGAAATCGGAGTATATTGTCCCTGGCAGCCATTCCTTAATGGAACACACAATAGTTCATCAAGGATATGAAACTATACCCTAATCTTCAAATACACAAGAACCACGTAGTTCGCAGAGAGTCAGAAAAACCAACCTGGGGTATGGGTTTCTGATCTCACCTTATAAAGATGTAATCTTTGAGGTATACCAACTGACTACGTACGAGGAAGTGATACAAGGTATCGACTCCCTATTATGGCAAAGTGCCATGAATCCTAATGGATTCCATGTATATCAACTATGTTTTGATACTAGTTGATTGTACCGCAAACATTGTGCCTATTGGTACTTTTTTAGTCTTAGGAAGACATACATGGAAGGCAAACATACCAACGTAATAAACTAGCTTTAGCGGAAAGGTATCGTTATCAACATTGTGTTGATTACGATTCAACCTTTTACCAGTTGCCACGGTAAAATCCATTGGATAATGCTTACTACTGCTGCCATGTTTCATTTATGAAATCCTGTCAGCTTAATGGGAAAATCGCTTTCCTGAAAAGGAAACTTTTTGGAGGATGCTTACAATATCCTGTCGGTTCTTTCGTACAAAAACTATCAAACAAGGTTTGCGGGTTATTCGATCCATGTTTGGATTGAAGCAAGCATTAGGTTCTTGGAATTATCATTTTGATGTAATCATAATAGTTATGAATTAATTCAAAACGGAAAATGATTTCTTGTGTAATAATAGGGTTAGTGGGAGCGCACTAACAGTGGCTGTGTCCTATAAATAATGAAATATGTCATTTCTTGGAAATGATATTCCCATAATTACAATCGGTGAAAGCTTAGCTTTCATGAATACTCTCCGAGAAACCGTACATTGAAAAATGTACGCGACCTGGTGTCTCATACGCTTTGAGCATATGGATTCACAAACAGGCCAATCCAAGTGATAGTCACTGGATTGATGTTAAGAACATCCGTTAGTTTCTTAGAGAACTAAGGATGCTGTCTTAATCTGTGGAGATGGAGAACTTGAAGTGACTGGGATCACTGTAGCAAGTTTCCTAACCGATAAAACGACTATAAGTCGTAAACAGTACTACAAAGTTTGAATAACGGAACAGTGAGCTGGAAATCTTCCAAGCAAGATACTGTTACCGAATAAACAATAAATGCGGGTTATTGCTGCAGCTGAGGCGGCAATAGAAGCCTTCTGGGTCGATAAATAAATCTAATTATATTAGATATAATTCTGTTAGCAGTTGAGCTAGGCGTCAGCACAGGCTAAAGAATTAATGTTCTCATCAACGATCCAGATACATACTTCGACTATTCATTTGATTCGTTGGGATCATACATCGTAGCGATGTGATGATCGTATAAATCGCATCAGACGATAATCATTCAAATCCGCTGACAAAAGCGTTTTCTCAGCGATTTGAGCCAACCGTACATAGCTCGGGTGTAAGACACTCGAGTGACTGGCTATAGGCCAAGTGGGAGATTTTTGGACAATTATGACCCATAGCGTCACTATTTGTACATATCACGGTGTTGTTGTACAAATTAACTATGTGACAAATGAGATTGTTCTCTTATCATTTGTGATTAGATCATCTACATATATAAATGGTAGGAGGTCCTTATGATTTGTTCCTGGATTGAGAATGATATGAGACAGTATCAGTCCACGAAGGATAAATCATTAAATATCCCTAGTCAGAGCATTGTCGAGATTGGACATCGATAAATGCGTAAAAGACTAGTATTACACTTGTGCGTGTTGTGAGGGCATAACGACATAGTTCTCATATATTGGGTATAGGATACTCATGCAAGTATAATATGAGGTTGTGTTTTACCGATGGTACGGGAAACAACTTCGCTCTAGATAGACCCTCTCGGAATTCCATTGGTAGTTGACTATGTGTCTTGGAAGTCCGAAATCAGGAGGTGTATTTGGTCTGAAACCTAGACTTGCACGTTTTAATATTGCGAGAATCATATACTTTGTGTTGCGGTCGTCCTGGGCTTACAGGTTCTGTGTACGCCATGCGGGTTAGTTGAATCCTAGTGTGTTGGTGTGATGTCAAGCCGGAAGTGTCACTCGAGTGTTGGTTTATTCTAAGGTCCCAAGATCAAATCAAGACATGAAATAATGCGTGAACACACAACGGAGGTAGCGGAATACTCACATTGATCGGTATGTCGAATTGAAGACGAATCAAGGCCAAAAACGTACTGCCCTTCACGCCAAACTGCTGGCAGTCCACTGCCCTGCAAAACAGAAATTTGAGTGAAGAAACGGAGCTCCTAGCTTCGTCGGATGGATCCCGTCTCATGGTCGAACCTCCCTACCACCTTCGCAAGACTTGTAAGTGTGCTAGCACTTGATTTTTCACCATGAAAATCACTCTTTGCTTCCCTAAAGTCCACGCCATTCTGGTTCCAAACCAGTCCAAGAATTTCTTCATTTGGGCGTGAGAGAGAGAGAGTTTTGAGAGAGATGAATTGTGTTATATTAAAAGATTTTCCAAAAATCAATTTATATTTATGCCATAAGTTTATTAAATAAATAATAAACTTATGACACAAAACATGCAATGGCTTAGAGTGTCAAACACTCAAACTCCATGCAAAACCATGAGTGTATTGTACACAATCTTCATGCAATGCATTAGAATTAAATAATGCATAATATGACATGTGTCATGTGGGCCCCACACGTTTCCAAATGAAAGTGGGCCCACGTGCACTCACGCGTTCGGGTTCGATATTTCCGAAATACCGAGCTTACGTCGCGACGTTAATTAAATCGAATAATTGCGGCTAGCGAAATTATTATTTACGTCGCTAACGAATTAATTCTAAATTAACTCGTTTGCCCGAATTAAAATCTAATTTTAATTCGCGTCGAAATCTAATTTCGTTTAATATATCGAATATATTAATTTACGATTAATTCCAAATTAATCGTTATCTCTCTCTAGACGATATTTTATCCTAGATAAAATATCTCCGTAATTAATCCTAGATTAATTTTCTCTCTTCTGTATAATCCCAGATTATTCAAGAGTGCGAGTTGTGCGTCATCGGTGGATTATCGGGAAGCGACCCATGAGATCCCCGGATAATTGGCAGTAAATACGGTCGTCGGAGTATCCGAATCACGTACGTACCAAGTACTACGTTCTACCGATTTACGAGACAAGGTCGACTCCTAGCAAAGCACCAAGTCTTCCCAAGTTCTCCGGACATATTCATCAAAGAATATCTAGATCTGTATCAAGCGTAGTATACATGTATTGTGCATATCGGCCCAGTATCGGATAATCACGTGCTAGGGCTGGGGCTGGATAAGTGTCTGCCCCGTCCGAAACACATATCGGATGTCTGGTAACTAGTCTCTATAATCGGATATTCATGACCTGGTCATAATATCACGATTGGATGCGCATCACTGAAGAGCACTAATACCGTATCCTGCGTGACATCATCTCCATTATGACTGGAGTGACACTTCCGTCTTGACATCACATCCAATACACTACGATTCCTGATAAACCCAGAAGAGGTGAACACAGAACCAGTTAAGATCCCCCACCACCAAAACCAAAGTTTACCGATTGTCGTAAGTATTAGCGATGTAAGTCTCAGGTTAAGACTATACACACCTACCTTGATTTCGGCCTCCCATAGACACCTAGTCATAATACCAATGGGATTCCGAAGGGTCTATCCAGAGCGAAGCTGTTTCCCGTACCATCGGTGAAACACGACCTCCTATCGCACTTGCACAAGTATCCAATACTTATATATATGAGAACTATGCCGTTGTGCCCTCACAACGCGCACAAGTGCAATACTAGCCTATTCCGCATTATCGATGTCCAGTCTCGATAATACTACGGCTAGGGATATTTAATGATTAATCCTTCGTGGACTGATACTGTCTCATATCATCTCAATCCAGGAACTAATCATAGGGACCTCTCTTCATTTATATATCTATGGTGATCTAATCACAAATGACGAGAGTGCAATTTCCTTGTTACATAGTTAATTTGCTACAGCAACACAATGATCTGTGCAAATAGTGACGCTATGGGTCATATTATCCAACAATCTCCCACTTGGCACATAGCCAGTCACTCGAGTGTCCTACACCCGAACTATGTAAGGTTCGCTCAAATTGCTGAGGAAAGGTTTTCGTCAGCGGATTTGTTCGATTATCGTTCGACGCGATTTATACGATCATCACATCGCCACGATGTATGATCCGAACGAATCAGATGATATAGAAGTATATATCTGGATCGTCGATGAGACCTTTAATTCCTTAGCCTTGTGCTGACGCCTAGCTCAGCTGCTAACAGAACTATATCTAATCTAATTAGATTTACTTTCGACCCAAAAGACTTCTATTGCTGCCTCAGCTGCAGCAATAATCCGCATTTGTTGTTTATTCGGAAACAGTTAACTTGCTTGGAAGATTTCCAGCTCACTGTCCCGTTATTCAAACTTTATAGTACCGCAGTATTTAATCATTTGGAAACTTGCTGCAGTGATCCCAGTCACTTCAAGTTCTCCTTCTCCATAGTAAAAGATAGCATCTTTAGTTCTCAGAGATACTAACAGATGTTCTTAACTTCAATCCAGTGACTGTCACTTGGATTGACCCGATTGTGACTCCATATGCTCGAAGCGTATGAGACACCAATATTAGTACTTTTTAAATGTACAATTTCCCAGAGAGTGTTTAACAACTCCAAATCTATCCCAGTAGATTTTTATTCCTTGAATAAAGGTTGTTACTCCCCAGAATTCCACGGAGAATTTCTATTGAAAGCCAAGCTTTCAACAATAGCTTTATGGGAATTTCACTGTCAGTGCGCTCTCCCACTAACCTCCTTATATACACAAGAATTATTTCGTTTTGAGTCAAATCATAAACCATTATGATTATTTCAAAACGACAGTTCCAAGAACCTTATGCTTGCATCAATCCAAACATGGATCGAATAACCCGCAAACCTTGTTTGTCGGTATATAAAATCGTCAGGATGTTGTAAATATCCTCCAAAAGGTTTCCTTTTCAGGAAAGCGATTTTGATTTGTAACTGACAATATTCATAAATGAAATACGCAGTTATCAACAAGCATTTTCAAAATGGATTTACCATGGCAACAGGTAAAAGGTTGAACCGTTATTAACACAATGTTGATAACGATACCTTTCCGTCAAAAGCCTAGCTTTGTACGTTGGTTGTTGCCTTCCATGTATGTCTTCCTTGAAGACGTTTAATGTACCATAGGCACAATGCCTTGTGGTACAACAACTAGTATCCAAAATAGTTGTTATACATGGAATCCATTTCGGATTCATGGCACTTTGCCATAACAGAGAGTCGATACCTGTATCACTTCCTCAAAACGTAGTCGGATGGTACACCTCCATAAGATTGACATCTTTATGGGTGAGATCAGAAACCCATACCCTAGGTTGTTTTCTGACTCTATCCGATTACGATTTCTTGTGTATTTGAAGATTAATGGTATAGTTTCATCATAGATGAACTATTTGTGTTCCATTAAGGACTTCGTGCCTTGAACAGTATTACTCCGATTTTCATCGAGTATCACTATCCTCCCACTGACCACTGCATATCGGTATTCCTCTCAGGAAAACCGCATGGTGAGCAACAATTACATTGTTCTCATGTGGGATTTACAAGTACTATACTTAAGGTTTCCCTTAGGATAACCTATATTGGCACTTATCCAATTTGGGTCCTTAGTTTGGTATCATCCAAACGCTATGCCTGGCATACCCAAATTATCAGGAATGAGAAACCTCGTTTCTTCCCTGTTCATATCCTATATGATATCTGTCAAACAGATTTATATGGAACCTTATTCTAAATAAGTTTTGCACTGTTAATACATATCCTGTAGAAGGAAATAGTAGCTCAGAGCGACTCGTGATAAACCTTATCATGTCCTCATCTGAAAGAATACCGTACTCTTTCATGTACGTATGAAACTTACTGCTTAAGTATTTTCCATTACGGTATTACCGTGGCGGAATAATACTATAGCCGATCTGTTTGTCTACTTCGTGTCGAAACTCTAAAGTTTCCGATCTGTGTTCTTCAAAAGAAACACATAACCACAACGTGATGTCACATCCGTTAAGGTCACGAAATATTCATGTTCACATCTAGCCTAGCTAGATATGGGCCCACTTACTTCACCATGAATAGGGCTAACAGATCGGTGGCCCTTTTACTATTACCAAGTAAATAGTATTTTAGGTATTTTACCTAATAAACTAGATTCGTAGACCTTATTTGAATAGTCAAATCAGTCCTAGTACCCACTCTTAAAAAGTGTGGATATACGAGTCTTGTTTAATTGTGTCCCAGACAACAATGCCACAAATAAGTCTCTATTGATCAAATCAATTTGAGCTATTTATTTGTCATTTTATATGTTTGAGATTTTATTATATTCAAAATATAAATTTTGTTATTTACATCCAATGTATTTATCTCAGTATCATCTTTATATAATGAAACACTTTAGTGTTCTAGAATATAAAGGTTTTATCCGCATCGATTAAACACTGATATAGAGATAATGTCTCTAGTCAAACTAGTTACATTATAACATTTCCTAATTTAAGTACATACCCAAAGGGTAGTTCCTAAACTTAGGTATCTACGGTCGAAACAGCGACTTTCGTCCCGTTTCCAATTCGCAGAGAAATCTCGGCTTGAAGCCAGTATCCAGCTCACAGCGGATTCTGAACGTCAATACATATATGTATTATGTACCACACTAAGTATTTAAAATCCAATTTCAATACTAGTAGTGAACATAACTTTGACAAATATTTTTAAAGTTAGAGCCTCGCCCTTTCTTTAATTCCTTCGTGTCTTCCATATCCAAATGGTAGTCACTTTGGGATATGTCAATTATCCTTTTCAATATTTCACAAACCTTTGGCCAAGCCTTGGGTTTCGGAATATCGAAACGATGTGCACCTTGTGCTACATGCCCAATTGCAAACTTTGACTTTTCTCCACTAGAATAGTCAATTAATTCTCCAAGAATTATTAATTGCAATTTTAATACTTTTAAATCTAAAGATAGATTTATTATAAGTATATTAATTAAGCACTAAAGTCATCATCACATAAATCTTCCAAAGACTTTATGCTCTACTATTTGCTTAATTATGGGCTTAGTAATAATAAGTTATTTTATCAAATAAATTAACCTATTATTAATTCCCAATTGAAAATTAAATCATTTAAAACATTTAATCCAAGGATTATATATTTTAAATATTCAACCTTTTCAATTCTTTCTTGATTTTAATAGTCCAACTATTTAATCAAATTAATAAGGTACTATTTATTATAATGATTACAATAATCCAATTATTTAATCAACTATAATTTTAATATTGATTACTTATCCAATTATAAAATCAACTATCATTTTAATTCAATTATATTGATTACTATAATCCAATTAAAATCAACTATAATTTTAATTCAATTATATTGATTACTATAATCCAATTATAAAATCAACTATATATTGAATGAGTTTGTATATAGTCCAACTATATATATTTTTAAAACAACATAAAATATTAGTCCACTAATACTTTTATTAATATGACGAGTAAAATAAATGAGCGTGTTTAGCGAGTAATTGAACGAATGTTGCAAATTCAATACTTGCCTCCCACTATTTTTCGTCGAGCCTCTAACCCTCTGTGGAGTACTCGGGAAACCGTGTTTCCTAGTGGGCTAGGATCCTATTAAATAACACACAACCTTGACTTTGGCCAATAAAAGCTGTATGCTATTTAACTAGGTAGATCTCACAGATCAATTGGATCCATCCAATTCCTAGATCCGGTTAGGTGGACATCCAAGTCCGAAACATATGTATAATGTCAATGTATCCATTACATTTTCCTAACCATCCTCCGAATCATCTAGGCCTTGGCTTTGGCCAAAAACAAACCTAATGATTCCAGTTAAGCGGGACCCATTGACGAGGAAAGTTTCGTAATCAATGTCATTGGACAAAAAGTGATCTTGACTTTGGCCAATAAAAATCACGATTTGGACAAGACACCGATATGCAACAAAACTCTCATGATTCAAGTACATCCTTGATTGACAAAGGTCTTGACTTTGGTCAAAAAAAACCAATGCCAACTTCGGATCTTGAACAAGAATCATTCAATGGAAGGATATTTGCTTAATATAAATTGAGGGATTTTCGCGTGCAAATTGGCTACCAATTTAATTATCTTTGTTAAGGTCTCATCATCATACACCCTTAAACATGCATTCTAAATACATAATAAAGCGAGTATGAAATAAAATAATAATGATATGCGGATGGATACTTTACACATTGATCCTAGATCAAATCTCTCCCTTTCTCACTCAAGCTAGCACTTGTACTACTTCTACCCGTTACACTACACTTCTAAAGAAACCTCATATATAGAGGGGAATAGGTGAGAAGAGAATACAAAGAGAAAGAAGGTGATAAGGCTGGACACGCAGGTCCAATTTAATAAATCGAATTTATTACAACAATTTCTAAAATTGCCCACCCATCTAATATCCATCCGATATACATTATTCATTCAACACAACCACGTATTCACACACATAAGCATGCTATCAATCAATCTAATCAAATTAATTAATCTGATAATTAAGTGATCATCCAATGTTCAAACAACGATTTGATTTTGTTCGAGTCAAACTCGTTTTTGCGAATAAGTACTCAAAGTACGAATTCATGAATTAAATTAAACTACATCATTAAATCTAATTTAACATGTATTTAATACTAATTCACTATTCAATTCCAATTAAATATTACACTTTTATTTAATAAACTTTTACGATTTAAATTCCAAATCTAATCGTAACGCGTCTCAAAGACCGATTAACGTCCAACGTCAATTCAATTAAAGTCCAATGGGCTTTTGATTGATTTCTTAAGGCGTGGACTTTTGGTCAACTCGGGTCAAACCGATAACCAAAGTCCAATCCGGGATTTACCCCAAAGCCCATAAATCAATCTTGGCCCATTAGGCCCAATTGAACATTAAAGGTTCATTAGTCGCAATTGGGCTTTATGGTTAAGGTTTTGGGCCCAATTGGATCCAATCCACTTGGCCTAAACCAAACTTGATAAATCAAGCCCAATAGGCCCAATTACAATTTTAAATTCTAATTTCCAAAATTAGGCCCAATTAATTAAATCCAAAAATCCAATTTTCACAATTTAATTACCAAAAGTGCATTATATGATTAATCAACTAAATCAACATTTTTAAAACACCAAATTAGTCTTATTAATCATATTCAATTCATTATCACATGTCAAACACACATAATGAAAAATCAAACCCATATTACATGCTTCTAAGTCTCGGCCAAGGAAGGTTATTTTGTCCGATTTGAATTCAATCCGATTAATTACACAATCGACAACGTATTAACTTCCCGAATGATTTCATATACATCCAATGTTCATAAAATCAAAATTACCAAGACATTAAAGGGCATGTAGATTCGGCCAACATAAGGAATTTAGGGTTTTTGTTCAATTAAAATTAAATCCAATTCAATCTTAAATTAACATCATCCTACTCCATTACAACTCATCCAATGAATTAACAATGAAAAATTCCAAGAATTCCAATATCATACATATTCGGCCAACACCATCAAATTGGGGAAAATTATTCCAAATCAATTTTCATCAAATTAGTCCAACCAATATGAATTTAAACATGTTATAAGCATACTCAAACAAGCAATTTATTCAAATCATGCTCAACAAACATTTACCCAAATTTTAAGCCCTACATTTTTCATGCTTGCAACATTAGCTCTTGATGCCATTGTTGGTTTATTCTAAGGTCCCAAGATCAAATCAAGACATGAAATAATGCGTGAACACACCAACGGAGGTAGCGGAATACTCACATTGATCGGTTATGTCGATTTGAAGACGAATCAAGGCCAAAAACGTACTGCCCTTCACGCCAAACTGCTGGCAGTCCACTGCCCTGCAAAACAGAAATTTGAGTGAAGAAACGGAGCTCCTAGCTTCGTCGGATGGATCCCGTCTCATGGTCGAACCTCCCTACCACCTTCGCAAGACTTGTAAGTGTGCTAGCACTTGATTTTTCACCATGAAAATCACTCTTTGCTTCCCTAAGTCCACGCCATTTCTGGTTCCAAACCAGTGAAGAATTCTTCATTTGGGCGTGAGAGAAGAGAGAGTTTTGAGAGAGATGAAATTGTGTTATATTAAAAGATTTTCCAAAAATCAATTTATATTTATGCCATAATGTTTATTAAATAAATAATAAACTTATGACACAAAACATGCAATGGCTTAGAGTGTCAAACACTCAAACTCCATGCAAAACCATTGAGTGTATTGTACACAATCTTCATGCAATGCATTAGAATTAATAAGCATATATGACATGTGTCATGTGGGCCCCACACGTTTCCAAATGAAAGTGGGCCCACGTGCACTCACGCGTTCGGGTTCGATATTTCCGAAATACCGAGCTTACGTCGCGACGTTAATTAAATCGAATAATTGCGGCTAGCGAAATTATTATTTACGTCGCTAACGAATTAATTCTAAATTAACTCGTTTGCCCGAATTAAAATCTAATTTTAATTCCGCGTCGAAATCTAATTTCGTTAAATATATCGAATATATTAATTTACCGATTAATTCCAAATTAATCGTATCTCTCTCTAGACGATATTTTATCTTAGATAAAATATCTCCGTAATTAATCCTAGATTAATTTTCTCTCTCTTCTGTATAATCCCAGATTATTCAAGAGTGCGAGTTGTGCGTCATCGGTGGATTATCGGGAAGCGACCCATGAGATCCCCGGATAATCTGGCAGTAAATACGGTCGTCGGAGTATCCGAATCACGTACGTACCAAGTACTACGTTCTACCGATTTACGAGACAAGGTCGACTCCTAGCAAAGCACCAAGTCTTCCCAATTCTCCGGACATATCATCAAAGAATATCTAGATCTGTATCAAGCGTAGTATACTATTGTATTGTGCATATCGGCCCAGTATCGGATAATCACGTGCTAGGGCTGGGGCTGGATAAGTGTCTGCCCCGTCCGAAACACATATCGGATGTCTGGTAACTAGTCTCTATAATCGGATATTCATGACCTGGTCATAATATCACGATTGGATGCGCATCACTTAAGAGCACTAATACCGTATCCTGCGTGACATCATCTCCATTATGACTGGAGTGACACTTCCGTCTTGACATCACATCCAATACACTACGATTCCTGATAAACCCAGAAGAGGTGAACACAGAACCAGTTAAGATCCCCCACCACCAAAACCAAAGTTTACCGATTGTCGTAAGTATTAGCGATGTAAGTCTCAGGTTAAGACTATACACACCTACCTTGATTTCGGCCTCCCATAGACACCTAGTCATAATACCAATGGGATTCCGAAGGGTCTATCCAGAGCGAAGCTGTTTCCCGTACCATCGGTGAAACACGACCTCCTATCGCACTTGCACAAGTATCCAATACTTATATATATGAGAACTATGCCGTTGTGCCCTCACAACGCGCACAAGTGCAATACTAGCCTATTCCGCATTATCGATGTCCAGTCTCGATAATACTACGGCTAGGGATATTTAATGATTAATCCTTCGTGGACTGATACTGTCTCATATCATCTCAATCCAGGAACTAATCATAGGGACCTCTCTTCATTTATATCTATGATGATCTAATCACAAATGACGAGAGTGCAATTTCCTTGTTACATAGTTAATTTGCTACAGCAACACAATGATCTGTGCAAATAGTGACGCTATGGGTCATATTATCCAACATCTAGTCATATGGAGAAAATGGTCACGTAAGGATACGGTACTAGTACTCTTAAGTACTGGCAGTCCATTGGGATTTAATTGTACAAGGTCTGTTTATCCCGATTATAGAGACTAGTTACCAGACATCCGACATGTGCTTCGTACGGGGCAGACACAATTCCAGCCTCAGGCCTAGCACGTGATCATCCGATACTGGACAGAAATACGCAATACTATGTATACTACGCCTGAATATAGATTCTTATTCCTGTAAGGATATTTCCGGAGAATGGGTAGGCATGGCGCTTTGCTAGAGGGCAACCTTGTCTTGTAAATCGGTATAAACGTAGTACAGGTACTTACGTGTTCGGATAGTCCGACGACCCAATTTACTGCCAACATATCCGGGGATCTCATGGGTCGCTTCCCAAAATTCACCGATTACGTCTGACTCGCACTCTAAATTAATCTGGGATTAATTAGAAGACAGAGAAAATTATCTGGGATTAATGCGGAGATATTTTAACTGGATAAAATATCCATAAAAGAGAGATAACGATTAATTTGAAATTAATCGATAAATTAATATATTTGATATATTAAATGAAATTAGATTTTGACGCGGAATTAAAATTAGATTTTAATTCGGGCGAACGAATTAATTTAGAATTCATTTGTTAGCGACGTGAATAATGATTTCGCTAGGCGTAATCATTTAATTACGTCGCAATGAAAAATTCGTTAATTTGGAATTAGTGAATTTGAGCCCGAGATTGTTTACGAGCGCATTCACATTTCGAATTCGAGTGCGGCACGTAAGTCAAATCAAGCATCAAATCGCTAGTCACATCAAGTGTCAAATCACATGTCACTTTGAGTGATGTGACATTTGATTGATTGATATGATTGATTTAAGTGATGGAAGTGGTTGGTTGGTCAAAGAGTGTAAAACACTGAAGTTTACTTTTGTCATTTGGAATGACATTTTAACATTTTGACTTTTGAATTTGGTATATGTTTTTTGGAAATGCATTACCAAATAATTAATCACACATTTCATCTCTCACACACATCTCTCTCCCCTCTCTTTCTTCTTCTCTCCACATGGCCAAGGGGCTGCAAAACCTTCACTGGTTTGTTAATACTGAGAGATAAAGGGAAGTCTAGAGTGGGATTTTGTGGCAAAATCACAAGTGCTAGCATACTTACGAGACATGGGAAGGTGATAGGGAAGTCTACCATGAGCCGGGGACCATTCGACGAAGCTTGGAGCTTGACGAAGGACCACCATTGACGCCAAACTAGTGAACTGTCACAACTCAGTGCCGAGCAACCAGTGAGCGGTTTTGGAAGTTTTGTTCGTCTCTGCGTCGCTCAACCGATCGATGTGAGTATTCCGCAACTTCGTTGATTTGTATTCGCACATATTTCATGCTTATTATTGATCTTGGGACCTTAATAGAAACCAACATTTTGAACATCTCTGCAAACCATTCTTTCATTTCTGGTTCCTTCTCATACTCCTGGCCATCGTTTTGTTGTTGGAATCCAGATGGTGGATTGTTCTTTTACCCTGAGTTATTGCTCCATGCGAGATTGGGATGATTACTCCACCCTAGGTTGTAGGTGTTGGAATATGGATTATTCCCCTGTCTGTTGAAATTGTTGACATAATTCACCGTCTCATCTTGTTGGCTGTAAGATTCTTATTCTGGTGCTCCTCCATATGCTGAACTTGTGGATCCAGCATTAACTTTCATGTTAAGAGTTTCCAGATTTTTGCAAATCAGATCCAGCTTGGCATTCATTGCTGTGTTGGCTCCAAATTCATAAATTCCTGCCATTCGTTGGATCATGCTCTTTTCTATTGGCCACAATGAATTGTTGTTGGCCATTTCTTTAATTAAGTCACAAGCCTAATCTTCTCCTTTTGCCATTAAAGATCCTCTAGCAGCAGCATCAATCGTGGTCCTCATTAGTCCATAAAGTCCACTGTAGAAGGCTTGGACTTGTAGCCACTTTGCAATTTCATGGTGAGGATATTTTCTAAGCAAATCCTTGTATCTTTCCCAAGCTTCGCAAAAGGATTATGAATCATATTTCACAAAGGATGTGATGTCATTCCTAAGCTTTGCAGTTCTGGCTGGAGGAAAGTACTTTACAAGGAATTTGGTAGCTAAAGTGTTCGAAGTTGTTATGGAACCTGCTGGTAGTGAATGTAGCCAAGTCTTAGCTCTGTCTTTCAAAGAATAAGGGAAAACAGGTAGTCTCATTGCTTCTTCAGCCGCTCGGTTGTAGTTGAAATTGCCATAAACTTCCCAGAACTTGCTGATGTGGGCATTAAAATCTTAAGTTGCATTCCCCCCAAACTGAACTGACTGTTGTATCATCTGAATGCATGTTTTGATGTCACACGCATTTACTGGTAAGGGAGGAAATACAATACAAGAAATGAAGCTGTCAACCACATGAATAGTTCTGTCTCGAATGGGAATTGGTGGTGCAACTTCCAAAGGTTCAGGTTCCATATTGATGATTGCTTCTTGATCTTCTCGTTTTTCCCTTCTCAATTGTCCGATGGTTCTTTCAATCTCTGGGTTAAGCGGTCGGATTTCAAAGCTTCTGGTTCGTCTCATATAATATCTGAGAACCTGAAACACAAGAAAACAGAAATAATAAATAAAAACATATTAGACACAAGTAAAGGTATCTAACCCTAAAATTAATAGTGAAAGATAAATAAGTCCTCGGCAACGGCGTCAAAAACTTGACCGGCGTGATCACACACGTATAACGCAAGCACACGTATCGTTCAAGTAGTATGTATCGATCCTACGAGGACTTAATTCCTAAGCTATTAATTTATGAAGTCAAATGTTTATGAGTATCTAATAGATTGGTGGTTTGATTAGATGGTGACTTAAAACTAAAACAAGTAAATAAAGCAGTAGGAAAATGAATTAAAGGTAAAATCGTTGATTAAATAGTTGGACTATTAAGAATCAAGATAAAATTGAAAGATTGACGTTTAATACATAATCCTAGGGAAAATGTATTTAAATGGTTTAATTTTCAAATTGGAAATAAAATTTCAGGATGGTCCTGGAAAAATAATAAGTTACTTTATTTGATAAAATAACATATTATGCCTTAGCCCGGAGTTAAGCAAATAGTAGAGCATAATCTTTGGAAGATTTATATGATGATAACTTTAGTGCTTAATCAATTATACTAACCGCAGTAGACTCCTTAATTTCTGAATCAGAACTAAGGATTAGATCCTTAAAATATGATAATGAAATTGAAGGATCTTCATAGGTCTATTATTAGCTTTTAGAAGTACTAAATTGCAATAGTAAACTCTTGGAGAGTTAATGATTATTCTTAAGGAGACAAAGTCAAAGTTTGCAATTAGGCAAGTAGCGCAAGGCGCACCTTACTTCGATATTCAAGAAGGCCAAGGCTTGGCCAAAGGCTTTTGGAGTGTTGAAATTGGAAAAGGCAAAATCATTATAATTTTCTAGGAAGAAAATGGACATATCCCAAAATGTCTGCTTAAATGTGGCAAACGGGATCGCGGAAGCGTGACTGCCATTTTTGACAAAGCAGACATGAAGGAATTGAAGACGAGCAAGGCTCTGACTTCAAATATGTTTGTTAAATTATGTTCACTACTAGTATTAAAATTAGATTTTAAATACTTAGTGTGGTACATATAATATATGTATTGATGTTCAGAATCTGTTTTGAACAGGATACTGACTTCAATCGAGATTAATCTGCAATTTAGAAACGGGACGAAAGTCGCTGTTTTAACCGTAGATACCCAAGTTTAGGAACTACCTTCGGGTGTGTACCTAAATTTGGAAACTGTTATAATGTAACTAGTTTTACTAGATACATTATCTCTATATCAGTGTATAACCCGCTGCGGGTTGTACCTTTATATTCTAGAACACTAAATGTTTCATTATATAAAGATGATATTGAGATGAGATAAAACATTAGATGTGAATAACAGAATTTATACTTGAATATAAATAAATCTCAAAGTATAATATGACAAACAAACAGCTCAAACTGATTTGATCAGAGAAAATAATTGTGGCATTGTTGTTTGGGACACAATAAAACAAGACTCGTATATCCACACTTTCGAAGAGTGGGTACTCGGACTGATTTGATTCCATTCAAATAAAGTCTACGAATCTAGTTTATTGGGCAATCAGCCTAAAACACTATTTACTTGGTAAAAGTGCAAATGCCACAGATCTGTTAGCCCTAGTTCATAGTGAAGCAAGTGGGCCCATGTCTAGCTTGGCGAGATGTGGATATGAATATTTCGTGACCTTTACGGATGTGGAATCGCGTAATGGTTATGTGTTTCTTTTGAAACACAAATTGGAAACTTTTAAAGTTTCGACACGAAATAGACAAACAGATCGGCTAAAGTATTAAACTGTTGTGGTAAGACCTGTTGGAAATTCTAATCCATGTCCCAAGATCAAAAGAGCAAACAAAATATATAAATACATGAATGAATTAATTGAAGTATGGCGGAATCATACTCACAAAGATCGGAATGCGGATGCGTTGATGAAATAAAAATTTTCTCCTTTGTGCAGTGAGGGTTTCGGCCAAACAGAAAAGAGAAGCTCCAAGCAATTTTTGATCCTTCCAAGCTCTAAGATTAGTTTCCCATAACACCTTTGTATGATCCCTTGAAGGTGTGCTAGCCTTTTGTTTGATTTTGTTCCATGCACAAACTTCTTCAAAATTTGCCACAAAAATTGAAGAAATGGAGAGCCCAAAATTGCATCTGTTTCGGCAATGTGAGAGAGTGAGAGAGAGTGTTATGATTTTTGTTACAAAAATCAATTTATATTTATGCCATAATATTTATTAAATTATAATAAACTTATGACACAAATCATGCAATGGCTTAGAGTGTCAAACACTCAAACTCCATGCAAAACCATTGAGTGTATTGTACACTATCACCATGCAATGTATTAACAATTAAATAATGCATAAAATGACATGTGTCATGTGGGCCCCACACGTTTCCAAATGAAAGTGGACCCACGCACTCACGCGTCGGGTTCGATATTTCCGAAATACCGAACTTTCGTCGCGACGTTAATTAAATCGAATTTAAATAAATAATTGCGCCTAGCGAAATTATTATTTACGTCGCTAACGAATTAATTCTAAATTAACTCGTTTGCCCGAATTAAAATCTAATTTTAATTTCGCGTCGAAATCGAATTTCGATTATTATATCGAATATAATAATTTTACGATTAATTCCAAATTAATCGTTCTCTCTCTTGTATAGTACTTTATCCAAGATAAAGTCTCTCCGTAATTAATCCAAGATTAATCGAGTTTGAATCATACGTCATTGGTGAATCTTCGGGAAGCGACCCAAGAGATCTCTGGATATGTTGGCAGTAAATACGGTCGTCAGATTATCCGAACACGTACGTACCAAGTACTACGTTTTTACCGATTTACAAGACAAGGTTAGCCTCTAGCAAAACGCCATGCCTACCCAATTCTCCAGAAATATTCTTATTGGAATATAAGATCTATAAAAGGCGCGTAGTATACCGTAGTATAGTGTATACTGATCCAGTATCGGATGATCACATGTAAGGCCTGGGGCTGGAGATGTGTCTGCCCCGTACGATACATATATCGGACATCAAGCAACTAGTCTCTTTGAATCGGATAATCCTGACCTTGTCATATTATCCCGATGGTTGCAACCATTATAGAGTACTAGTTCTGTATCCTGCGCGATCATCATCTCCATATGTCTGAAGTGATACTTCCGTCTTGACATCACACCCAATACACTACGATTCCCGATAAACCTAGAAGAGGTGTACACAGAACCTGTTAAAGCCCTGGACGACCAAAACTAAAGTCTACCGATTGTCGCAAGTACTAGCGATGCAAGTCTCAGGTTAAGACCATATGCACCTACCCTGAAGCGGACTCCCATAGACACGCAGACATACTACCAATGGGATTCCGCGGGGTCTATCCAGAGCGAAGCTGTTTTCCGTACCATCGGTAAAACACAACCTCCTACCGCACTTGCATAAGTATCCAATACTCAAATATATGAGAACTATGCTGTTGTGCCCTCACAACACGCACAAGTGCAGTACTAGTCTATTCCGCATTATCGATGTCCAATCTCGATAATACTACGACTAGGGATATTTAATGATTAAACCTTTATGGATTGATACTGTCTCATATCATCTCAATCCGGAATTAATCATAGGGACTTTTACCATTTATATATCAAAGTAAATAAATTACAAAACGGTAAAAGGCAATTTCATTACTACATAGTTAATTTTGTACAATAATACAATATCATTTACAAAATAGTGACGCTATGGGTCATTACTGTCTAACAATCTCCCACTTGGCCTATAGCCAGTCACTCAAGCATCTAATACCTGAACTATGTACATGTCGCTCAAACTTTTCCCGAGGAATAGCCTTCGTCAGCGGATCTGCAATATTATCCTCTGATGCGATCTTTTCGATCTTCACATCGCCACGATGTATGATCTCTCGAATCAGATGGAATCGTCGAAGAACATGTTTGGATCGTTGATGAGACCTTGGTTCCTTAGCCTGTGCTATAGCCCCGCTATTGTCACAATACAATGGAACGGGCTCAGCTGCTAACGGAACTACTCCTAATCCAATTAGGAATTTACGGATCCAAACTGCCTCTTTTGCTGCTTCAGCTGCTGCAATGTACTCCGCTTCAGTTGTTGAATCGGCAACAGTATCTTGCTTGGAAGATTTCCAGCTCACTGCTCCGTTATTCAAACAAAATATGTACCCAGATTGCGACTTAAAGTCGTCTCTGTCGGTTTGGAAACTTGCATCGGTATACCCAGATACCTCAAGTTCTCCATCTCCATAGATTAAGAAAGCATCCTTAGTTCTGTTAAGATACTTAAGGATACTCTTAACCGCCATCCAGTGATCTTTACCTGGATCGGCCTGATATCGACTGCACATGCTCAAAGCATGGGACACATCAGGTCGTGTACATATCATGGCATACATGATCGATCCGACTGCCGAGGCGAACGGAGTCCGACTCATGTTGTCTCTCTCATCTTGTGTTTTAGGACACATGTCCCTAGATAGATAGACGCCATGTGATATTGGTAACAGTCCCCTCTTGGACTGATCCATGTTGAATCTCTTCAACACTTTATCAATATATGTACTCTGGGAGAGTCCAAGTAGCTTTCTAGATCTATCCCGGTAGATCTTTATTCCTAGAATAAAAGCTGCCCCTCCCAGATCTTTCATGGAGAATTTCAATGAAAGCCAAGCTTTCACCGACGTTAACATGGGAATGTCATTGCCGATAAGCAATACATCGTCGACATAAAGGACAATAAAAGTCAGTGCACTCCCACTAACCTTCTTATATACACAAGGATCATCTTCGTTTTGAATGAAATCATATTCTTTTATGATCTCATCAAAACGCTGGTTCCACGACCGCGATGCTTGCTTCAGTCCATAAATGGACCGATTTAACTTACAAACCTTGTTTGCAAGTCTAGGTGCGATAAAACCGTCAGGCTGTTGCATATAAACATCCTCCGAAAGGTTTCCGTTAAGGAAAGCGGTTTTAACGTCCATCTGCCATATTTCATAATCGTAATATGCAGCTATTGCAAGCATTATCCGAATGGATTTAATCATGGCAACGGGTGAGAAGGTTTCGTCATAATCAACTCCAAGTCGTTGACGATATCCCTTCGCTACAAGCCTAGCTTTGTACGTTTGTACGTTGCCATCCATGTCAGTCTTCTTCTTGAAGACCCATTTGCATCCAATAGGCTTTACGCCTTCTGGTGCATCAACCAGTGTCCAAACTTGGTTGGTATACATGGAATCCATTTCGGCCTTCATGGCTTCTTGCCATAAAGCGGATTCGATACCTTGTATCGCTTCCTCATACGTAGCCGGTTCATTATCCTCAATAAGATTAATATCTACATGAGGTGAGATCAGGAATCCATACCTCTCAGGTATTACCCTGACTCTCTCCGACCTACGCGGTCCTTGTGTATTTGAAGATTGTGGTTCAGTCTCATCCCAGATGGACTGTTCATGTTCCGTTGATAATTCATTGCCAAGAACAGTATCACTACGACTTTCATCGAGTTCTACTTTCTTCCCACTAAACACTGCATTTAGGAATTCCTTCTCAAGGAAAACCGCATGTAGAGCAACAAATACTTTGTTCTCTTGTGGGTGATAGAAGTAATATCCTTTGGTTTCCCTAGGATATCCAACGAATAGGCATTTATCTGATTTGGGTTCAAGTTTGGTACCTTCCAAACGTTTAACGTATGCCCAGCAACCCCAAATCTTCAGGAATGAGAAACCCGGTTTCTTACCTGTCCATATCTCATATGGTGTCTGTTCAACAGACTTTGACGGAACCTTATTCAAAATAAGAACTGCACTGTTTAATGCATATCCCCAGAAGGAAATTGGCAGCTCAGTGCGACTCATCATCGACCTTACCATGTCCAACAAGGTACGGTTTCTCCGTTCGGACACACCATTTAATTGTGGTGTTCCAGGAGGAGTCCACTGTGAAAGAATACCATATTCTTTCAGGTAATCTTGAAACTCATTACTTAAGTATTCGCCACCACGGTCCGACCGTAATGTCTTAATACTCTTGCCTGTTTGTTTTTCAACTTCGTGTCGAAACTCTTTGAATTTCTCAAAAGTTTCCGACTTGTGCGTCATTAGATACACATAACCGTAACGTGATGCATCATCGGTAAAGGTTACGAAGTATCGATATCCACCTCTAGCCTGGCTAGACATGGGCCCACAAACGTCACTATGAACGAGGGCTAACAGTTCAGTGGCACGTTCACCTTTACCGCTAAAAGGTGATTTAGGCATTTTGCCTAATAAGCAAGATTCGCAGACGTCATATGAATTTGGATCAAATCCGTCCAAGTACCCACTCTTCGAAAGTGTGGATATGCGAGTCTTGTTAATGTGTCCCAGACGACAATGCCACATATAAGTTTCATCATTTGGATCACTCTTTTTAAGCCTTTTGTTTGTTAATTTATATGTAGGAGATTCATTTATATTCAAAATATAAAGACCATTATTTGCAACTGCAGTGCATATTTCTGCATCATTTTTATATAAATAACACCCAGTGTTTCTAAATACAAAAGTGTACCCATTTCGGGTTAACAAAGATACAGATATAATATTCCTAGTCAAACTAGGTACATAATAACAGTCATTTAGTTTAAGTACATGCCCCGAGGGCAGTTCTAATACAAAAGTGCCCACGGCCAAAACAGCAACAGGAGTTCCGTTTCCAACTCGTAGATCAATCTCCCCTGAAGCCAGAGTCCTGCTGTTCTGCAGATCCTGCACATCAGTACATATATGAGAACCACAACCAGAATCAAAAATCCAATTTTTAAAACTAGAAGTAGCCATGTTTATTTCAATAACAAACATACCAGAGGTCGGTGCCTTGCCCGCCTTGATCTCCCTTCTGATCGCCTTGTTCATGCGGCAGTCACGCTTCCAGTGACCTCTTTTGCCGCAGTTAAGGCATATGTCTTGTGACTTGTTCCTCGGCTTCCCAGAAGCCATCGGCATCTTGGCCTTGCCCTTGTTCTTACGCTTCTTCTTTTTCACCCCTCCAGTTGCCTTGGCCCAGCCCTTGACGTCTGAGAGGTCGATGCAAAGTGCCTCGCCTTGTTGCCTTTGCTGCTTTCTCTGACTCCTTAAGAATGGACAATAGCTCTCCAAGAGTATCGTCCGTATCCATCAACTTGTAGTTGATGATAATCTGCTTCCAAGTATCGGGAAGTGACTGTAAAAGCATGTCTACAGTCAGCTCAGCCTCCAAGACTATTCCCATCTTGGCCAGCTCATCAATGTCAGCTATCATTTGAGTCCCGTGGGCCTCAACTGAAGCGCCATCAGTCATACGGGAGCGAAAGAGTTTCTTCACCAACTCATACCTCTCCATCCGCTTATTAGTGCGGTGAAGATCCTTTAGTCTAGCCATCATATTATAAGGATCCAAGTCCCTATTCTGGCGACGAAAGTGTTGAGTCATGGAAGCAAGCATGATCGACTGAGTTGTATCACAATCATCGCTATGAGTTCTCCATAACTCCAGCTCAAGTGGCTCAGTGGGCCTCGGCCCGAGAGGTCTCTGTATGGTGTACAACAGCCTCTCTGCCCCAAGGACTATCCTCAGGTTCATTTCCCAGTCAGCAAAGTTCGTGCCCTTAAATACATTATCACCCATGATTATGTCTCGGACATTTCCTTTGTTTGCCATCTTAACTACGATAGTCCAACTATCTAGTTAACGATATATGGGTACAGTCAAACTGTTACAAGAAAAATAACATTTTATTAGTCCAACTAATGTTAAAATATTGACGAAATAAATTTTGTAAGCGCGTAAAGCTAAGTATCTGAATGAAATTGCAAATTCAATACTAGCCTCCCACTATTTTCTACAAGTCTCTAACCCTCTGTCGAGTACTCGGGAAATCCAATTTCCTAGTGGGCTAGGATCCCGTTAAATAACACACAACCTTGACTTTGGCCAACAAGTTGTATGATATTTAACTAGGTAGATCTCGAAGATCAATTGGATCCCATCCAATTCCTAGATCCGGTAGGTGGACATCCAAGTCCGAAACATATATATCTAATACATATGTCAATGTATCCAATACATTTTCCTAACCATTTCCTCTGAATCAACTAAGTCTTGGCTTTGGCACAACAAACTTAATGATTCCAGTTAAGCGGGACCCATTGACATGGAAAGTTTCGTAATCAATGTCGATGGACAAGAAGTGATCTTGACTTTGGCCAACAAATCACAACTTGGACAAGACACCGATATGGAACAAAACTCTCATGATTCAAACACATCCTCAATTGACAAAGGTCTTGACTTTGGCCAACAAACCAATGCCAATTTCGGATCTTGAGAAAGAATCACTCAACGGAAGGAAAATCGCTTAATATTGTTTGAGGGATTTTCGTGTAATTGGCAACCAATTAATTTATCTTTGTTAGGTCTCATCATCATACACCCTTAAGCATGCTTCTAAAACATCATAAAGCGCGTAAAGTAAAGTAATAGCGATATACGGATGGATATGAACAACAACTTGTTCCTAGAACAAATCACTCCCTTTCCTCTCCCCGCTAGAACTATTCTACTCTTACCCAATTACATAATACAATAAGAGAAACCTCATTTACATTGAGGGGAATTAGGTGAGAAGAGAATACAAAGAGACAATAAGAGAAAGGCTGGACACGCAGGTCCCAATTATAAATTCTAAATTTACAATAATTTCTAAAATTACCCTTCCCTTCTAATATCCATCCGATATACACTATTCATACATCACATCCACATTCATTCATTCAAGGCATGTTATACAACCAATCAAATCCAATTAATTAGTCTTTAATTAGGTGACAATACAATGTTCAAACAATTGTTTGCATTTGCGCGAGTCCAACTCAATTTGAGAATAAATACTTATAGTATGAATTCACGAATTATATCGAACTACTCGTCAAATCCAATTTAAGTCGTATTCAATACTAATCCTTATATTTAATTCCAAATTAAATATTTACACTTTTATTGTGCTTTTATGACTTAGATTCCAAATCTAATTCTATCGGGTCTCAAAGCCCAATCAACATCCAATGTCCGTTTAATTAAAGTCCGATGGGCTTTCAATTGATTTCATTAGGCTTGGGCCTTGGTCAATGTGGGTTAAACCCAATTTCCAAGCCCAATAAGGAATCACCCTCATTTGCCATAAAAATCAATATCAAGCCCATAAGGCCCAATTAAACAATAAAAGCCCATTTATTACATTTGGACTTAATGGAGTGATTTAGGCCCATTTTTGGATCCAATCCAATTTGCCCAAACCTACTTGGTCCAACCAAGCCCATTATGTCCAAATATAATAGTTTTAGGCCCAATTCAAAATTAAGCCCAATTAATCAAATTTTAAAATTCCAAATTTTATAACTTAATTAATTAAAGTGTAATGTCATGATTAATCCTTTAAATCAATATTTCCAAAATATCAAATTAATCCATTAATCATATTTTTATCTTAAATACATGTCCAACATTATTTAATCAAAAAATCAAGTCCCTAATCTTCTTCCATGCATTCGGCCAAGGTGATGAAAAATTACCGATTTCGTTTTCAATCCAATCGAATCACAAATCGTCATTTTATGTTCGTTTAAAGTCATCCAATGATCTTATAAACAACAAATCATCATCTCCATGGTCTAGGTAGTATTCGGCCAAGCCTCTCCAAGAGGGGAAAAATTAATCCAATTTATTTTTCATGAAATTGATAATGTATAACATAATGTAACATACATTTAAGCATACTTAATCAATCAAAATCATCAAATCATGCTTCAATCAATTTTGCCCAAATATTACCCTAATATATTTTCATGCTCTTTAAGCTCTATGATACCATTGTTGGAAATTCTAATCCATGTCCCAAGATCAAAAGAGCAAACAAAATATATAAATACATGAATGAACATTATTGAAGTATGGCGGAATCATACTCACAAAGATCGGAATGCGGATGCGTTGATGAAACAAAATTTTCTCCTTTGTGCAGTGAGGTTTCGGCCAAACAGAAAAGAGAAGCTCCAAGCAATTTTTGATCCTTCCAAGCTCTAAGATTAGTTTCCCATAACACCTTTGTATGATCCCTTGAAGGTGCTAGCTTTGTTGTGCTTTTGAATGCACATTACTTCTTCAAATCTTCACAAAAATTGAAATGAGAGAGCCCAAAAAAACATTCATCTGTTTCGGCAATGTGAGAGAGAGAGAGTGTTGATGATTTTTTGTTACAAAAATCAATTTATATTTATGCCTTAATATTTATTAAATTAATAATAAACTTATGACACAAATCATGCAATGGCTTAGAGTGTCAAACACTCAAACTTCATGCAAAACCATTGAGTGTATTGTACACTATCACCATGCAATGTATTAACAATTAAATAATGCATAAAATGACATGTGTCATGTGGGCCCCACACGTTCCAAATGAAAGTGGGCCCACGTGCACTCACGCGTTCGGGTTCGATATTTCCGAAATACCGAACTTACGTCGCGACGTTAATTAAATCGAATTTAAATAAATAATTGCGCCTAGCGAAATTATTATTTACGTCGCTACGAATTAATTCTAAATTAACTCATTTGCCCGAATTAAAATCTAATTTTAATTTCGCGTCGAAATCGAATTTCGATTATTATATCGAATATAATAATTTTACGATTAATTCCAAATTAATCGTTCTCTCTCTTGTATAGTACTTTATCCAAGATAAAGTCTCTCCGTAATTAATCCAAGATTAATCGAGTTTGAATCATACGTCATTGGTGAATCTTCGGGAAGCGACCCAAGAGATCTCTGGATATGTTGGCAGTAAATACGGTCGTCAGATTATCCGAACACGTACGTACCAAGTACTACGTTTTTACCGATTTACAAGACAAGGTTAGCCTCTAGCAAAACGCCATGCCTACCCAATTCTCCAGAAATATTCTTATTGGAATATAAGATCTATAACAGGCGTAGTATACCGTAGTATAGTGTATACTGATCCAGTATCGGATGATCACATGTAAGGCCTGGGGCTGGAGATGTGTCTGCCCCGTACGATACATATATCGGACATCAAGCAACTAGTCTCTTTGAATCGGATAATCCTGACCTTGTCATATTATCCCGATGGTTGCAACCATTATAGAGTACTAGTTCTGTATCCTGCGCGATCATCATCTCCATATGTCTGAAGTGATACTTCCGTCTTGACATCACACCCAATACACTACGATTCCCGATAAACCTAGAAGAGGTGTACACAGAACCTGTTAAAGCCCTGGACGACCAAAACTAAAGTCTACCGATTGTCGCAAGTACTAGCGATGCAAGTCTCAAGTTAAGACCATATGCACCTACCCTGAAGCGGACTCCCATAGACACGCAGACATACTACCAATGGGATTCCGCGGGGTCTATCCAGAGCGAAGCTGTTTTCCGTACCATCGGTAAAACACAACCTCCTACCGCACTTGCATAAGTATCCAATACTCAAATATATGAGAACTATGCTGTTGTGCCCTCACAACACGCACAAGTGCAGTACTAGTCTATTCCGCATTATCGATGTCCAATCTCGATAATACTACGACTATGGATATTTAATGATTAAACCTTTATGGATTGATACTGTCTCATATCATCTCAATCCGGAATTAATCATAGGGACTCTTACCATTTATATCAAATGTAAATAAATTACAAAACGGTAAAAGGCAATTTCATTACTACATAGTTAATTTTGTACAATAATACAATATCATTTACAAAATAGTGACGCTATGGGTCATTACTGTCTAACAAGACCGTAAGAAAAAAATACTAAGTAATAAGTTCTTATAATACGCATAACAGTAAAGTATTCTTTCAATGAGGACTCTTCTTGGAACACGCCAATTTTGACGTTGTGTCCGAACAGGATAAACCGAATTTTGTTAGAACATATAAGGTTAATCATGAGTCGCTCTGAGCTACCATTTCCTTCAACGGATAAGCTTAACAGTGCAAGAACTTATTTTAAATAAGGTTCCATAATAATCTGTTTGACAGATTTCATATTAGATATGAACGGGAAAGAAACCGGTTTTTCACATTCCTGATAATTTGGGTATGCTAGGCATATGTTTGGATGATACCAAACTAAAACCCAAATTGGATAAGTGCCAATTGTAGTTATCCTAGGGATACCATAAGTATTGTACTTATATATTCACCAGAACAATTAGATTGTTGCTCACCATGCGTTTTCCTAAGAGGAATACCGATATGCATTGGTAAGTGGGGGATAGTAAAACTCGATGAAAATCGAGTGAAAGAGTAATACTATTTCCAGGCACCCATTCTAATGGAACACAAACAGTCCATCAAGGATGAAAATGTACCATAATCTTCGAATACAAAAAACCGCGTAAGTCGGAGAAAGTCAGAAAACAACCTGGGGTATGGGTTTCTGATCTCACCTCATAAAGATGTCTATCTTTTTGAGGTATACCAACTGACTACGTATGAGGAAGTGATACAAGATATCGGCTCCCTATTATGGCAAAGTGCCATGAGTCCGAAATGGATTCCATATATATCAACAAGTTTAGATATTAGTTGATGTACCATAAGGCATTGTGCCTATTGGTACTCTATAAGTCTTCAAGGAAGACGTACATGGATGGCAACATACCAATGTACTAAGCTAGGCTTGTAGCGGAAAGGTATCGTTATCAACATTGTGTTGATTACGATTCAACCTTTTACCTGTTGCCACGGTAAATCCATTTGGAAAATGCTTGCTAACGCTGCATGTTTCATTTGTGAAATATGTCAGATTAACGGGAAAATCGCTTTCCTGAAAAGGAAACCTTTTGGACGATGTTTACAAACATCCTGACGGTTTTGTCGTACCCAAAACTAGCAAACAAGGTTTGCGGGTTATTCGATCCATGTTTGGATTGAAGCAAGAATTAGGTTATTGGAATTATCATTTTGATGTAATCATAATGGTGTATGATTTAATTCAAAATGAAATGATTATTGTGTATATAATAGGGTTAGTGGGAGCGCACTGGCACTGATTGTCCTATAAATAATGATAATATATGTCATTTCTTCGAAATGGTATTCCCATAATAATAATCGGTGAAAGCTTGGCTTTCGACAAAACTCTCCGAGAAACCGTACATTGAAAAATGTACGCTACCTTGTGTCTCATACGCTTTGAGCATATGAAGTCACAAACAGGACAATCCAAGTGATAGTCACTGGATTGATGTTAAGAACATCCATTAGTATCTTAGAGAACTAAGGATGTTGTCTTAAACTATGGAGATGGAGAACTTGAAGTGACTGGGATCACTATAGCATGTTTCCTAAACCGATAAAATGACTATAAGTCGCAAACGGTACTATACAGTTTGAATGACGGAACAGTGAGCTGGAAATCTTACAAGCAAGATACTGTTACCGATTAAACTACAAATGTGGGTTATTGCTGCAGTTGAGGCGGCAATAGAAGCCATTTGGGTCGATAACAAATCTAATTATATTAGATATAATTCTGTTAGCAGCTGAGCTAGGCGTCAGCACAGGCTAAAGAATTAATGGTCTCATCAACGATCCAGATATATACTTCGACTATTCATCTGATTCGTTCGGATCATACATCGACCCAGATGCGAATCATGAAAATCCACTGACGAAAGCCTTTTCTCAGCAGTTTGAGCCAACCGTACATAGTTCGGGTGTAAGACACTCGAGTGGCTGGCTATAGGCCAAGTGGGAGATTGTTGGATAATTATGACCCATATCGTCACTATTTGTACAGATCATTGTGTTGTTGTACAAATTAACTATGTGACAAAGGAGATTGCACTCTTAACATTTGTGATTAGATCACCAAGATATATAAATGATAGGAGGTCCCTATGATTTATTCCTGGACCGAGAATGATATGAGACAGTATCAGTCCACGAAGGATAAATCATTAAATATCCATAGTCATAGTATTATCGAGATTGGACATCGATAAATACGTAAAAGACTAGTATTACACTTGTGCGCGTTGTGAGGGCACAATGGCATAGTTATCATATATTTGGGTATAAGATACTCATGCAAGTGTAATAGGAGGTTGTGTTTTACCGATAGTACGGGAAACAGCTTCGCTCTGGATAGACCCTCTCGGAATTCCATTGGTAGTATGACTATGTGTCTATGGAAGTCCGAAATCAGGGTAGTGTATTTGGTCTTAACCTGAGACTTGCACCGCTAATACTTGCGACAATCAATATACTTTGGTTGCAGTCATCCAGGGCTTTAACGGGTTCTGTGTACGCCAATGCTGGGTATATTGAGAATCGTAGTGTGTTGGGTGTGATGTCAAGACGAAAGTGTCACTCCAGTCATATGGAGATGATGGTCACGTAGGATACGGTACTAGTACTCTTAAGTACTGCAGTCATCGAGATAATATGACTAGGTCATAGTTATCCGATTATAGAGACTAGTTACCAGACATCCGACATGTGCTTCGTACGGGGCAAACACAATTCCAGCCCTAGGCCTAGCATGTGATCATCTGATACTGGACATAAATACACAATACTACGTATACTACGCCTGATATAGATCATTTATTCTTGTAAGGATATTTCTGGAGAATTGGGTAGACATGGCGCTTTACTAGAAGCCAACCTTGTCTTGTAAATCAGTATAAACGTAGTACGAGGTATTTACGTGTTCGGATAGTCCGACGACCGAATTTACTGCCAACATATCTGGGGATCTCATGGGTCGCTTCCCAAAGATTCACCGATGACGTATGACTCACACTCTAGAAGAGAGAGAAAATTAATATGGGATTAATTGCGGAGATATTTTATCTGGGATAAAATATCATTAAAAGAGAGATAACGGTTAATTTGGAATTAATCATGAAATTAATATATTTGATATATTAAACGAAGTTGGATGTCGACGCGGAATTAAAATTATATTTTAATTCGGGTGAACGAATTAATTTAGAATTAATTCGTTAGCGACGTGAATAGTGATTTCGCTAGGCGTAATCATTTAATTACGACGCAACGGAAAATTCGCTAGGTGTGTACCTAAATTTTGAAACTGTTATGATGTAACTAGGTTGACTAGAAACATTATCTCTATATCAGTGTTTAACCCGCTACGGGTGAACCTTTATATTCCTGAACACTAAAGTGTTTTATTTTATAAAGATGATATTGAGATAAACACATTAGATGTGAATAACAGTATTTTTTTTTTGAATATAAATAAATCTCAAATATATAACATGACAAACAAATAGCTCAAACTGATTTGATCAGAAGAAACTTAAATGTGGCATTATTGTCTGGGACACAACTAAACAAGACTCGTATATCCACACTTTTGAAGAGTGGGTACTCGGACTGATTTGATTCTATTCAAATAAAGTCTACAAATCTAGTTTATTAGGCAAAGTGCCTAAAACACTTCTTACTTGGTAAAAGTGCAAGTGCCACCGATCTGTTAGCCCTAGTTCATAGTGAAGCAAGTGGGCCCATGTCTAGCTAGGCTAGAGGTGGATATGAATATTTCGTGACTTTTTCGGATGTGGCATCGCGTTATGGTTATGTGTTTCTTTTGAAACACAAATCGGAAACTTTTACTGATTTCGACACGAAATAGACAAACATATCGGCTAAAGTATTATACCATCACGGTTAGACCATGATGAAAATACTTAAGCAGTAAGTTTCTAATATACTTGAAAGAGTATAGTATTCTTTCAATGAGGACTACTCCCAGAACATGTCAATTTGACGTTGTGTCTGAACAGGATAAACCGAATTTTGTTGGACATGATAAGGTTAATCATGAGTCGCTCTGAGCTACCATTTCCTTCAATGGATACACATAAATAGTGCAATACTTATTTAGAATAAGGTTCCATAAAAATCTGTTTGACAGATTTCATATTAGATATGAACATGAAAGAAACTGGGTTTCTCATTCCTGAATATTTGGGATGCTAGGCATATGATTGGATGAAACCAAACTAAAACCCAAATTGGATAAGTTCCAATTGTAGGTTACCCTAGGGATACCAAAGTATAGTACTTATACATCTCACAAGAGAACAATTTAATTGTTGCTCGCCATGCGGTTTTCCTAAGAGGAATACCTATATGAAGTGGTAAGTGGGAGGATAGTAAAACTCGATGAAAATCAGAGTAATACTATTCAAGGCACCGATTCCTAATGGAACGCATATAGTTCATCAAGGATGAAACTATACCAGTAATCTTCGAATACACAAGAACCACGTAAGTCGGAGAGAGTCAGAAAACAACCTAGGGTATGGGTTTCTGATCTCACCTCGTTAAGATGTCAATCTTATTGAGGAATACTGTAGGCACTGCATTTTTGCATATAAGTCCCGATGATGAGTCTCGTATGGAGACACTACCTCTTTGATTGTGAAAGCCGCGGGAAACGGACGTTGGAAGGGTAAAGTTGGAAATTACCATTTGTCGGATTTAACTCGCTTGTTTAGCTTCGGGTTCGCTTGTTGGACCTCCGTTTTAAAACTTAACCTTAGCCAAGCCCATTAAATCACATCCAATAAGAATTAAAACATTTAAAATATATGTCACAAATTAAACTAAAATAAATTAAAACTAATTAAATTAAATTAATCATTTCCAAAATTTAAAAATCACCTACCAAATTAAATTAAATCAATCACCTAATTTAAATAATTCACCAGCTAAATTACATATTTCTTGCCTAAAATAATCAAATTAAATACACCTAATATTAATTGATTTTATTTCCTTTCAAAACCATACAAACCCTACATTCCCTCTCTATATAAACTACACAAATCTAACACACGGCCTCCCTCTCTGAAACCGGCTCTTCATCTCTCTCTCTCTCCCACACCGACTCCTCTCCCTTGGCTCTCTCACTGCTCACGGCCTAACAAACAAAACTCCCTTGATCTTCTCTCCTCTCTGACAAAAACACACAAAAAGCCTAAGCAACTAAGGCCCTAGCTTCTTTTCGCCTCTTTGTCTCTGAACCAAGCCGAGACGCCTCACAAGCAGATGGCTAACTGACTGACACAGCACAAATCAAACAAAATAGCAACCCCACCGACAGATTAAACAAGCAGTAAATAAACCTTTCAACAGAAGACCAAACACCACAACAAATAAGCTTAAATCAACAAACCCTACCCTTCAACAGCAACATCGCTCGGCACCTTCAGAAACAATAAATAAACGCACTCACTCACAGCCCCTTCAAACTCAGCAAACTGTTACACATACACTCCATCAACAAATCAGCCCCCTCCCCGATTCTGTCATCTCTCTTCTCTCATGCCCGAATTCTTTACCTTCCCACTTCTCGGCAGGAACACAAACTGCCTCAAAAACCTAAACAAACAAAAAACCCTAGCCAAATTAATTTCCCCCAAAGCCGAACAAAAAAACAGCCACAAACCCTTCAATATACAGCCCTCCACGGGAATACAAATAAATCCACAAGACACACACTCCCAGCCAAAAATACGAACCAACCAAACTAAATCATAAACAAAAAGACCACACAAGCCACGGCATCACAGCCCTCACTCTACCCTTCACGCAGCTCTTCACGCAAAACACAAATCAGCCTTTTGCCCCTTCACGCCTAGCCACACAGCAGAGCACTCACCTTACTCCCCACACGCAGCACCCACGTGCACGCTACTGCCCCTTTTACTTGACGAATAAAGCCCCCCTTAACTGCCGAGAATATCCTTCACATACAACCCTTATTGATCACCGAAAACACCCTCCATACAGCCACAAACTACCGCATATAACCAGCCAGCAAACTGCTTGAAATAGTCCTATTTTACCGTGAAAAAAGTCCATAAACTGTCCCGCAACTGCACCGAAACTGCACCCTTAAATCACCCCAAAATAGTCCCCGAATTAACCCAAAACAGTGACCAGAAAATACAACAAAAACAGCGGTGAAACGGAGTGAAAACAACAGCCCAAACAGTTAAACAGCGAGAAAAAATGTTGGATTAGTGAACCAGAAGAGTTGCGGAGCATCAACCCTTCCGACGGCCGTGTAACGCGCTTTCGTGAGACGAAAAAAGAGGTTAGACCTGAGGGCACCTTTTTATTCACTACCTTTCATTTATTTTAATGTATTATCGCATGAGAGTCGTTTGAGGCATGATATGATTGTTGGATGAGCGAAATATGTGTTCCCTTTTATGGTATATAGGATGGAAACCCGGACGTAAATTCCGTAGCCGAATCCGAATGGACGGTAGTGCGGTTTGTACTCGGGATACAACGCCATGTACCACTTAAGAGACATGTATTTCGTCTCATCCAAACTTGTGTTTGAGCATGTTGTAGTTCGTAGGTCATTTATTTTCTATTAAAGCATGATTAGGTAGTAAGCATGTTATTCATCTTAAGCATGATTTAGTCGATAGAAAGTTATTTCTTTATGCATGATTAATTTGTTTTCACATTATGGATTTAATTTATATTTATGCTTAGATTCTTATTTATTTTCCGCAATAGATAATTGAGCATGCTTGTGTGATAATTGTATGTTATTGCGTGTTTGCCGTTATGACAACTTTGACGTATGTGAACTTAGATATAGGTTCTTATTGTTATTATTATGCATGCGGACTTAGGCGTAGATTACCCTTAAGCATGAATGTTTAATAGATTTGGTTAGTTTATTGCACAAATCACATCATCACAAGTGACATAAGTAAGGGACCATTCCAAACCCAACGGTTTGAGGTCTTCCCTTGCGAGGGGTGAGTGCGGCCTTAAATCTTTGTCCCGGTTCACACCGGGTGGCGACTCCATGTTATTTCATACTCCCAACTAGGCCGTGAGTCTAGAACAACGTCGTCAAGTTTCTGTGTCCCACAGTCTGGCGACTCCACTGGGGATAAGAGAATTGGCCCCGAAATCATGTCTTGTGATGTGTATAATTTGTGCATTAGTTGACCGTTTCTATAGTGGGTTGAGGGAGTTCAATCAAAGGCATTGTCATAAACCCACATGAGAACGATAGTTGTATATCCTATAGAAGTTGCCCATTTATGCTTTTGATAACCACATGAATATTATATCTCATATGTCGTATGCATCTCATGCATACATGCATCATGTTAACCTCGTGTCTTAAAAGCCATCATAGATATTCGTTGGGTTAGAGAAGGAAAAAAATGGGTTTGTCAATAGGAGTTTAGCAAACATGGATAGCGGGGAAAAGGAAATCGAGAAACAGAAAACCTTACGGCAAGGATAGAAAGATCATTGGGGGGCCTTCAAAAAAAAGAGAGAAAAAAAAAAGAGAAAAAAAAAAAAAAGGGTTGTTTAGTCCTTAATAGTTAGGCATAAGTCCGATGATGAAATCGTTTGTTTTAGGATGAAATCTTAGAAACGATAAACTTTTGATGTGCTTTTATATGATGCTTTGAATTGTTGATCTATGCTAGACTCGTAAGTACCTCACTATAGGTTCTTAGCGGTGAAAACCTAAGTAGTTGGCAAGATGACTAGTTGAAAAAAATTGTAGGTCGGTGAATGACCGTTTGCTTAGATGTCTATCCTGACTTGCTTGTGTTATGATGTGTGGTATGGTTGAAAATAAAAGAAAAGTCTCTGAAAAAAATAAACCGCCTATAACCGATAAGCGTGAAGCTACCCATGGGCGAGTATTAGGACCACCATGAGGAGAAATGCTACCTTAAAAGGTAGGTGTGTTGAAAAAAAAATGAAAAAAAGAAGAAGTTCAAAATGAAAAGGAAAAAATGAGAGACAAAGGAAAAGAGAGATAAAGACATACCACATTGAGCACGAAAAAGCAATTGCGGAATATAATTGAGACAACTAGGTTGGTTTGACCCACCGATCCCGATTTTTTAAACGAAATCATTGAGTTGGCTTGCTTAAGGATCAAGCTGTGAAAGAACCTTTGCACACACACATTTTGAGACTGGCATAGATCATTTATTCAAAAACTTAGATTTGAGTTGCATTGAGTGTTTTGAATGTTCTCTGATTTCATTACTGGGCATTCCTTGAAGACGATAATATGTATAACTATTGGGACTATTTCGTAGCATATGACATAGTATGATGATATGGAAGGCCCCACCATGTGGTTCATCTTGACCAAGTGCAAACAGCAGAGAACAGAAAGCTAAATTAAGACTAGGAGCGACCAGTCTACCACCCCGTGAATAAGAAGAATAACAAGAAATTGAGCCATGAGACCAGAGAAAAGACTGAGCAATCACTTGGAGAACTGGGGGAAGACCTAACCCAGCGGAATAGGAAATTCATTCATGCATGCATGCATACACGTAACATATTTTGCATTCTTTTTTTGTGTTTGTTTTGTTTTGTATTCACAGGTTTCAAAGAAGAAAAAGAGAAAGCGGCAAAGACAAGCCAACCAGAATCAACAACATATGAGTAGTAGTTTTGGGGATGAGTCCCAGGGTTGAGGCCCAGATCAGTTTCAGTTTGGGGATGAGTCCCAAGGTTGAGGCCCATATCAGTTTCAGTTTGGGGATGAGTCCCGGGGTCGAGGCCCACATCGTCAGAGTTTTGGAAAAAATCCGGGAATGAATCCTAGGGCCGAGGCCCACATCATCAGAATTTTGGAATGAATTAGAGAATGAATCCCAGGGTCGAGGCCCACGTCAGCGGAGTTTTGGAATGAATCCCAAGGTCGAGGCCCACATCAGCAGAGTTTTGGAATGAATCCCAGTGTCGAGGCCCACGTCAGCGGAGTTTTGGAATGAATCCCAAGGTCAAGGCCCACATCAGCAGAATCCGAGAATGAATCCTAGGGTCGAGGCCCAAAGTAGCAGAGTTTTGTAATGAATCCGGGAAGGAATCCTAAGGTTGAGGCCCACATCATCAGAGTTTTCGAGAATGAATCCCAAGGATGCGGCCCACTTTACCAGCAGTTTTGAGGATGAGTCCCAGGGTTGAGACCCACACATCATCAAAAGCCGGGAATGACACTTCGAGAATGGAGCACAGGTTCGGGAATGAACAAGCCGAAAAAGGCACTCCGAGAATGGAGCAAGGTTCAAGAATGAACAAGCCGAGAATGGCAATCCAAGAATGGAACAAGGTTCGAAAATGAACAAGCCAAGAATGGTAATCCGAGAATGGAGCAGAGTTCGAGAATGAACAAGCCAAGGATGGAAATCTGAGAATGGAACAAGGTTCGGGAATGAGCAAGTCAGGAATGGCACTCCGAGGATGAACCACGGTTCGAGAATGGACCACCTCACAATAACGGTTCAGGAATAGACCATCTCATACAGCACAGTTCGGGAATGAACCATTACATTAGCATCAGTATCAGTCTTGCCGGTTATGGCAATCTGGGGGCGAGGCCCACATTAGCATCAGAATCGGTCTTGTCGGGTATGGCACTCTGAGGGCGAGGCCCATATCAGTATCAACATAGGGGCGAGGCCCATATCGGTATCAATTTGAGGGCGAGGCCCATATCAGTATCAGTCTGGGGCGAGACCCACGTCAGTATCAGTTGAGGGCGAGGCCCACATCAGTATTAGTCTGGGGCGAGGCCCACATTAGTATCAGTTTTGGGGCAAGGCCCACATCAGTATAAGTCTGGGGCGAGGCCCACATCAGTCTGGGGGCGAGGTCCACGTCAGTATAAGTTCAGGGGCGAGGCCCACATCATCAGTTTGAGGGTGAGGTCCCTATTGTCAATGGTGTTGGGTCGAGGTGCCCCCATTCTCGGTTGTAGTTCCGGGATGCGTCCCAGGGTCGAGGTGCCCACTACATCATCATATTGAGGGTGAGGTCCCTATTGTCAGCGGTATTGGGTCGAGGTGCCCCCATTGTCGGTTGTAGTTCCGGGATGCGTCCCAGGGTCGAGGTGCCCACTACATCATCAGCTTGAGGGTGAGGTCCCTATTGTCAGTGGTATTGGGTCGAGGTGCCCAGAGTCGAGGTGCCCCCATTGTCGGTTGTAGTTCCGGGATGCGTCCCAGGGTCGAGGTGCCCATTACATCATCATATTGAGGGTGAGGTCCCTATTGTCAGCGGTATTGGGTTGAGGTGCCAGGGTCGAGGTGCCCCCATTGTTGGTTGTAGTTCCGGGATGCGTCCCAAGGTCGAGGTGCCCACTACATCATCAGCTTGAGGGCGAGGTCCCTATTGTCAGCGGTTTTGGGTCGAGGTGCCCCCGTTGTCGGTTGTAGTTCTGGGTCGAGGTGCCCACTACATCATCAGTTTGAGGGCGAGGTCCTTATTGTCAGCGGTGTTGGGTCGAGGTGCCCAGGGTCGAGGTGCCCACTACATCATCAGTTCCAGGGTCGAGGCCTATTTTGTCAGTGGTATTGGGATGCGTCCCAGGGTCGAGGCCCCCGTTGTTGGTTGCAGCCATTGGGATGCGTCCCAGGATCGAGGACCACTGCATCATTAGTTTCGGGATGCGTCCCAGGGTCGAGGCCTATTTTGTCAGTGGTATTGGGATGCGTCCCAGGGTCGAGGCCCCCGTTGTCGGTTGCAGCTATTGGGATGCGTCCCAGGATCGAGGTCCACTGCATCATTAGTTTCGGGATGCGTCCTAGGGTCGAGGCCCACCTTTTGTCAGCGGTATTGGGATGCGTCCCAAGGGGCCCCCGTTGTCGGTTGCAGCTATTGGGATGCATCCCAGGATAGAGGTCCACTACATCATCAACTCAGTTCGGGACATCAGGCAAGTCAGGTGGCAACTGGCGAGCCAGGTAAGTAAAAATGCATTGCACGTACTTTGATAGGATTGTCATTGTCACACACTGCACAAGTACCATCAAAGTGGGGGCGACTGTAGGCACTGCATTTTTGCATATAAGTCCCAATGATGAGTCTCATATGCAGACACTACCTCTTTGATTGTGAAAGCCGCGGAAAACGGACGTTGGAAGGGTAAAGTTGGAAATTAGCATTTGGTCGTATTTAACTCGCTTGTTTAGCTTCGGGTTCGCTTGTTAGACCTCCGTTTTAAAACTTAACCTTAGCCCAAGCCCATTAAATCACATCCAATAAGAATTAAAACATTTAAAATATATGTCACAAATTAAACTAAAATAAATTAAAACTAATTAAATTAAATTAATCATTTCCAAAATTTAAAAATCACCTACCAAATTAAATTAAATCAATCACCTAATTTAAATAATTCACTAGCTAAATTGCATATTTCTTGCCTAAAATAATCAAATTAAATACACCTAATATTAATTGATTTTATTTCCTTTCAAAACCATACAAACCCTACATTCCCTCTCTATATAAACTACACAAATCTAACACACGGCCTCCCTCTCTGAAATCGGCTCTTCATCTCTCTCTCTCTCCCACAGTGACTCATCTCCCTTGGCTCTCTCACTGCTCACGGCCTAACAAACAAAACTCCCTTGATCTTCTCTCTTCTCTGACAAAAACACATAAAAACCCTAAGCAACTAAGGCCCTAGCTTCTTTTCGCCTCTTTCTCTCTGAACCAAGCCGAGACGCCTCACAAGTAGACGGCTAACTGACTGACACAGCACAAATCAAACAAACCAGCAGCCCCTCCGATAGATTAAACAAGCAGTAAATAAACCTTTCAACAGAAGACCAAACACCACAACAAATAAGCTTAAATCAACAAACCCTACCCTTCAACAGCAACATCGCTAGGCACCTTCAGAAACAATAAGCAAACGCACTCACTCACAGCCCCTTCAAACTCAGCAAACCGTGACACATACACTCCATCAACAAATCATCCCCCTCCCCGATTCTGTCATCTCTCTTCTCTCATGCCCGAATTCTTTACCTTCCCTCTTCTTGGCAGGAACACAAACAAAGCCACAAGACACACACTCCCAGCCAAAAATACGAACCAACCAAACTAAATCATAAACAAAAAGACCACACAAGCCACGACATCACAGCCCTCACTCTACCCTTCACGCAGCTCTTCACGTAAAACTCAAATCAGCCTTTTGCCCCTTCACGCCTAGCCACATAGCACAGCACTCACCTTACTCCCCTCACGCAGCACCCACGTGCACGCTACTGTCCCTTTTTACTTGACCCATAAAGCCCCCTTTAACTGCTGAGAATATCCTTCACATACAACCCTTATTGATCACCGAAAACACCCTCCATACAGCCACAAACTGCCGCATATAACCAGCCAGCAAACTGCTTGAAACCGTCCTATTTTACCATGAAAAACAGTCCCTAAACTGTCCCACAACTGCACCGAAACTGCACCCTTAAATCACCCCGAAAACAGTCCCTGAATTAACCCAAAACAATGACCAGAAAATACAACGAAAAAAGCAATGAAATGGAGTGAAAACAACAGCCCAAATAGTTAAACAGCGAGGAAAAAACGTTGGATTAGTGAACCGGAAGAGTTGCGGAGCATCAACCCTTCCGACGGCCATGTAACGCGCTTTCGTGCGACGAAAAGAGAGGTTAGACCTGAGGGCACCTTCTTATTCACTACCTTTCATTTATTTTAATGTATTATCGCATGAGAGTCGTTTGAGGCATGATATGATTGTTGGATGAGCGGAATATGTGTTCCCTTTTATGGTATATAGGATGGAAACCCGGACGTAAATTCCGTAGCCGAATCCGAATGGACGATAGTGCGGTTTGTACTCGGGATACAACGCCACGTACCACTTAAGAGACAGGTATTTCGTCTCATCCAAACTTGTGTTTGAGCATGTTGTAGTTCGTAGGTCATTTATTTTCTATTAAAGCATGATTAGGTAGTAAGCATGTTATTGAACTTAAGCATGACTTAGTCGATAGAAAGTTATTTCTTTATGCATGATTAAGTTGTTTTCACATTAGGGATTTAATTTAAATTTATGCTTAGATTCTTATTTATTTTCCGCAATAGATAATTGAGCATGCTTGTGTGATGATTGTATGTTATTGCGTGTTTGCCGTTATGACAACTTTGAAGTATGCGAACTTAGATATAGGTTCTTATTGTTATTATTATGCACGCGGACTTAGGCGTAGATTACCCTTGAGCATGAATGTTTAATAGATTCGGTTAGTTTATTGCACAGATCACATCATCACAAGTGACATAAGTAAGGGACCATTCCGAACCCAACGGTTTGAGGTCTTCCCTTGCGAGGGGTGAGTGCGGCCTTAAATCTTTGTCCCGGTTCACACCGGGTGGCGACTCCATGTTATTTCGTACTCCCAACTAGGCCGTGAGTCTAGAACAGTGTCGTCAAGTTTCTATGTCCCACAAATACCAACTGACTACGTATGAGGAATTGATACAAGGTATCAACTCCATATTATGGCAAAGTGCCATGAATCCGAAATGGATTCCATGTATACCAACTATGTTTGAATATTAGTTGATGTACCGCAAGGCATTGTGCCTATTGGTACTATATAAGTCTTCAAAGAAGACATACATGGATGGCAACATACTAACGTATAAAGCTAGGCTTTTAGCGGAAAAGTATTGTTATCAACATTGTGTTTATTACGACGAAACCTTTTACCTGTTGCCACGGTAAATCCATTTGGATAATGCTTGCTAATGTTGCATGTTTCATTTATGAAATATGTCAGCTTAACGGGAAAATCACTTTCCTGAAAAGGAAACCTTTTGGATGATGTTTACAACATCATGACGGTTTTGTCGTACCAAAACTAGCAAACAAGGCTTGCAGGTTATTCGATCCCTATTTGGATTGAAGCAAACACTAAGTTCTTGGAATTACCGTTTTGATATAATCATAATAGTTTATGATTTAATTCAAAATGAAATGATTCTTGTGTATATAAGGAGGTTAGTGGGAGCGCACTGACAATAAATGTCCTATAAAATAATGATAATATGTCATTTCTTGGAAATGATATTCCCATAATAACAATCGGTGAAAGCTTGGCTTTCGAGAAAATTCTTCGTAGAATTCTTGGGAGAAACAACCTTTATTCTAGGAATAAAGATCTATTGGGATAGATTTAAAGTTGTTATCACTTTTCGAGAACTCGCACATTGAAAAATGTATGTGACCTGATGTCTCATACGCTTTGAGCATATGAAGTCACAATCGGGCCAATCCTAGTGATGGTCACTGGATTGTTATTAAAAACATCCATTAGTATCTTAGAGAACTAAGAATGATGTCTTATACTATGGAGATGGATAACTTGAAGTGACTGAGATCACTGTAGAAAGTAACCTAACCGATAAAAATAACTATAAGTCACAAACGGTACTATAAAGTTTGAATAACGGAATAGTGAGTTCGAAATCTTCCAAGCAAGATACGGTTACCGAATAAACAACAAATGGGGGTTATTGCTGCAGCTGAGGCATCAATAGAAGCCATTTGGGTCGATAATAAATCTAATTAGATTAGCTATAGTTCTGTTAGTAGCTGAGCTATGCGTCAGCACAGGCTAAAGAATTAATGGTCTCATCAACGATCCAGATACATACTTCGATATTCATTTGATTCGTTCAGATCATACATCGTGGCGATGTGATGATCGTATAAATCGCATCAGACGATAATCATGCAAATCCGCTGACGAAAGTCTTTTCTCAGCAGTTTGAGCCAATCGTACATAGTTCGGGTGTTAGACACTCGAGTGACTGGCTATAGGTCAAGTGGGAGATTGTTGGACAATTACGACTCATAGCGTCACTATTTGTACATATATGGTGTTGTTGTACAAATTAACTATGTGACAAAGGAGATTGTTCTCTTATCATTTGTGATTAGATCACCATGATGTATAAATGATAGGAGGTCCCTGTGATTTTTTCCTGGATTAAGAAGATATGAGACAGTATCAATCCACGAAGGATAAATCATTAAATATCCCTACTCAGAGTATTATCGAGATTGGACATCGATAATGCGTAAAAGACTAGTATTACACTTGTGGCATTGTGAGGGGACGACGACATAGTTCTCATATATTTGGGTATAGGATACTCATGCAAGTGTAATAGGAGGTTGTGTTTACCAATGGTACAGGAAACAGCTTCGCTCTGGATAGACCCCCTCGAAATTCCATTGGTAGTATGACTATGTGTCTATGGAAGTCCGAAATCAGGGTAGGTGTATTTGGTCTTAACCTGAGACTTGCACCGCTAATACTTGCGACAATCAATATACTTTGGTTTTGGTCGTCCAGGGCTTTAACAGGTTCTGTGTACACCTCTGCTGGGTATATTGAGACTCGTAGTGTGTTGGGTGTGATGTCAAGACGAAAGTATCACTCCAGTCATATGAAGATGATGATCGCGCAGGGATACAGAACTGGTTCTCTAAAAGGTTGCAACCATCGGGATAATATGACTTGGTCATGATTATCCGATAATAAAGAGACTAGTTGCTTGTGATCCGATATATGCTTCGTACGGGGCAGACACTGTACCAGCCCTAGGCCTTGCATGTGATCATCCGATACTGGATCGAAATACGCAATACTACGTATACTACGCCTGATATAGATCGCTTATTCCTGTAAGCATGTTTCTGAAGAATTGGGTAGGCATGGTGCTTTGCTAGAAGCCAACATTGTCTTGTAAATCGGTAAAAACATAGTACTAGGTACTTACGTGTTCGGATAGTCCGACGACCGAATTTACTACCAACATATCCGGGATCTCATGGGTCACTTCCCAAAGATTCATCGATGATGTATGACTCGCACTTAATTAATCTGGGATTAATTAGATGAGAGAGAAAATTAATCTGGGATTAATTGCGGAGATATTTTATCTGGGATAAAATATCATTAAAAGAGAGATAACGATTAATTTGGAATTAATCGATAAAATAATATATTCGATATATTATACGAAATTGGATTTCGACGCAGAAGTGAAATTGGATTTTAATTCGGGGAATGAGTTAATTTAGAATTAATTCGTTAGCGACGTGAATAGTGATTTCGCTAGGCATAATCATTTAATTGTGTCGCAACGGAAAATTCGTTAATTTGGAATTAGCGAACCCGAGCCCGGGAGTGTTTGCGAGCACATTCACATTTCGAATTTGAGTGCGGCACGTAAGTCACATCAAGCGTCAAATCGCTAGTCATATCAAGCGTCAAATCATTAGTCACTTTGAGTGATGTGACAACTTGTCACTTGATTGACTTGAGTGATGTGAATAGTTGATGGAAGTAGTTGGAATTAATTGCCTTGACTTTTTGTATTTGATAAATCAATTATTTAATTTTTGGTAATTGATTATTGTGTATGAGATACACAAAATGAAATACAATAACACACTTCCATCTCTCTCTCTCTTTGACACACGGTTTAGGGAGCCAAAATTGCTCTTCTTCTCTCTCAGCCAACATGCCATATTTTCTTCTGTTTGCTTTTCTGGTTGGACCGAAAATGAAGAGGAAGAAAAGAGTGAAATTTGTGGCAAATTTCTTGAGTGCTAGCACACATAGGAGCCATACAAAGGTGATAGGGAACTCACTTCATGAGCTTGGAATCACCATCAACCAAAGCTTGGAGCTTGGAGCAACAATGGAGATCACCAAAGCCGAATCTAATGGGAACCAGAACTGCCACTGCCGTGACTTCCAAAGGAGGGCAGAAAAATTGTGTTGTCTCTCGCGTCACTCAACCGCTCGATGTAAGTATTCTGCAACTTCCTCGTGTATTCACATGTATGTTTTATGCTTTATAATCGATCCTCGTGACCGTAGAACTCCAACACTCTCTTCCCCAATCTGCCATCGTCGAAAGCAAAGTCTACTCTCTGATTTCCCGTCACATCACGTCGCAAAAGTACATTGTCACGTCTTTTCATTAATGATGCCAGCCTGTTAGATTTCGAATATGAAAGTTGATTTCAGTGGGAAAAGTCCAGATTATACTGATCATGCGTCGGTTATAGGACGTCGGCCAGTAAACTTGCCGAACACGTCGGCCAGATTATACTGATCATGCGTCGGTTATAGGACGTCTGATCCTCTAAAAATGGAAGTTCCCTCTTTTCCCTTGCCGAACTGTTTGAATATTTTAGTTACAGAAATCCCCATCAATACTTATGTCATCGGAGAGCCAATTCCCAATTTTATTTCTTTATGAATACTTCTGTAAAACGTTATATTTTGAATAATATATGCAGTTTCTATAATATAATGTATCTTTTAATATGGTAAAGACGTAATGACCTTAGAATGACTAGTCATGGTACAATTGCAAAAGCGTCGCAACTGACATTGAGTTGTATCATGACGTTGTCATTCTCAGACAGTTCTGGTCAAGGTTTACACTACTTGGTCAGTAAAGTAACCCGTTGAGACCGGTACATGTCGTATACTGGAATATATGATTCCAATGGTTTCTCAATGAACCATAAGTCTTGGAGACTAGTATAGGCGTGTAGGTGTTTATAGCGGATAAACACTGAATGACTCACCAAAGATTCTTAATGGATGGTACACTAACGTTAATAAGAATCTTATCGGGTTGAGTAGCACTTGTGATTCTTAGACTTGAGATGCCACTGTGGGCACATGAGACATCTTCTACACTTAGATGGCAGTCACGTCACCGATCATTTAAGATCAGACCTCCGCGTGTTCGTTGGGTGTAGATAGATCCTCAGGGTGTCCTGTGTGTATCGAGATAGGATCTGTCAGTTCTGTGTATCAGAGCATAGGTAGTCCATATGATTAGCAATCAGATAAAAATCATGGGGCCGTGGTACAATTTAGAAGTTAGTTCTAAATTTTCTTTTTGAGATTGCTAATAGAATAGTCGACTGGATATTGCCTATAGAGATTTGACGTTTACATCTATATCTCTAGGATTTATCCGGATACCTGTGACGGAGGAATTATACATTTGCCATGACCTCGACCTGTATGATTCAGCGAGTTTATCCGTGGTCGTCACAATTTACGGGTGGATAAATTATGGACATGAAATTGGATTTTGTGACGGATATGCCTGAATTTAGAGAGTCTCAATAATGAAATATACTCGTAGAGCACTGGGGCAACAATTATAAATAATAGTGATTATTTATAAAGTCGTTTAAAGGTTAAACGCAAAATACTTGTGAATGTCATTTCTTTAATTTTTGTGTATTTGCATTTAATAATGGATTAATTCAAATACACATTAATTAATTGTCAAATTCAGATATTTGACTAATATCATAAAATATATATATGTATTAAATATTTAATGTAAGTATAATACATATATTAATATATTTGTATTTAATTAATTAATTAATTATTTAATTGTTAAATGATTAAATTAATTAAAATATAAATATCTTAAGCTTATGATATTTGTTTTAATGACCAAGTTGCAATTGTTGACTAAGTTGAAAATATCATTAAAGTGTAATGATCATTATTTAACAAGTTGGCAAGTTGATTTTCAATAAAGCAAAATTAGATATTTTGATATTTGGTATATACCAAATTCGGCCAAGGCCAAGGCCAAATTGAAGGGTATATATTGTTTTGTTTTTTGATTAGGGTTTATTATCTTCAACACTTTATCAAAACTCCATTAAAATAAAGAAAATGAAGCTAGAGAGAAAGAAAAAGGAAAATTCAAAGAAAGCTTGGATTTAAGTAAGTATTTCCAACTTGCTATTAGAGATAAAAATGTTCCTCTTTTTCTTGGAAACATCTTGTGATGTTCTTGAGTTTTTCTATTCTTTATTCTTTGTACTTTTGATGGTTTAAAGTTTGATGAAGGTGTTATGCATGTATGAAGTTGGAAGAATGTTGCTAATGAAGTAGTAAACATTCTTTTCATGGTTTTAAAACCTTGCTGCTAATCTAGAGTTATTGACCCACTCTTAAATGACCTAGATTTGATCTATAGTTATTTCATTGTGTTGAGACTTGATTTGGATGGAAGAAACATGATTGAAACATTAGATTTAACTAATTTGTCCAATTTGAAGAAATTGAAAAATTAGGGTTTAAGACCATTTCCAAATTTGGGGCTTTTCATTTATATGGTGTATTTGGATGTGTATATGATGCATGAAAAATATTGGGTTGATTGGATTTTGTCTTAATGTGTTTTGAACATTGGAAGTGCAAAATGCACAATTATGCCACCATTGGAGGCTCTCGGCTTTAGGGTTTATTTTTGGAATTTTTGTTGCAATTTGAATTTCAATATGTATGACATGTTAAATTCATATATGTAATGATTTAGAAACATCCAAAATTATTTCGAACAATTTCGGATTAAAATAAACAAAATGTTATGTTTAAGGGTAATTCGGTAATTTCACATGAATTTGATTTAATGTGTTTTATTTCATAATTTGATTATTGGATAATTAAATAAACAAGTCCGAGAAAAATTTTTAAAATCGAAAAATTTTGATTTTCCACTGTTCCGCTGCGTTACTGGATATCCGCAATAAAACCCCTTGAAAGGCCTACTAGAAATATTTCCTCAGCATTTCGGCGTTCCAGGGCTTCTTGAGCCGGATACCATCCAACTGCTCCAAATGATAGGTGCCCGGTCTTACTATCTCCACCACTATGTACGGCCCTTCCCATTTGGCGCCCAATGAACCTTCCTCGGGACTTCGGGTATTCAATGTGACCCTCATCAAAACCAAATATCCAGAGATGAAGGACCGAGCCTGAACTTTCTTATCATAAAAGCCAGCCATTCTCTACTGATAGATAGCCGCTTTCATAGCCGACTTATCCCGTTTTTCTTCGATCAGGTCGAGATGATTCCTAACGAGCTCTTCGTTCTGTTCGACCACGAAATACCAGACCCTAAGCGTGATCATCCCGATTTCTGTCGGAATTACTGCTTCACAACCATAAGCTAAATAAAAAGGAGTTTCCCCCGTGGAGTCCTTGTAGGTTGTCCGGTCCGCTTATAATACTTCTGGTAACTCTTCGACCCAAAACCCTTTACAAGATCTGAGTCGGGCATTTAGATTTGCCTTGATTGTTTTATTGGTAGTCTCGACCTACCCGTTAGATTTGGGATGCGTAGGTGAAGCAAATCTCAAGGAAATTTGGAGGTCTTCACAGAGTTTCCTGAAACCCTTGCTGTCGAACTGCTTCCCATTATCAGTGATGATGGCTCGGGGAATTCTGAACTGGCAGATGATACTATTCTTTACAAAATCTATTGCCTTCTTCTCTTTGATTGCAGACGGAGGCTCGGCCTCTACCCACTTGGTGAAATAGTCAATGGCGATGGTGGCATACTTAGCCTGTCCCCACCCCGCTGGCATTGGCCCGATGATGTCTAGCCCCCACTGGGCTAACGTCCAGGGGCTGACCAGAGTGGTCAATTGCTCAACACGTTGATGATGAATGTTGGCATTCTTCTGGCATCCCTCACATTTTCGAGCTACCTTCATTCCGTCCTGGCACATGGTCGGCCAGTAGAACCCTTGCCTCAATGCCTTAAATGCAATTGACTGCCCCCGACATGGTTCCTGGAGATTCCTTCGTGAATCTCTCTGAGCACATAATCTGCTTCCTCAGTTGTAAGATATCTCAAAAGTGGCACCGTATGCCCCCGCCTGTACAAGATTCCTTCAACCAAGAAAAATTTCGAGGTTCGGTACCTCAGCTTTCTTGCCTCCTTCTTATCTGCATGTGTCTTCCCAGCCTCCAAGTAACTTCTGATCGGGTCCATCCAAGAGGTTTTCCCTTCTATATCTACTTTCATTACCTCTGGCTTCCCAACACTTTTTTCCTGCACGCAGATCAAATGGATGGTCCTAGGCTCCTCTTACTTAATGGAGGACGTCAGCCGAGCCAGTGACTCTTCTTGATAGTTGTTTTCTCGACCAATCTGATCGAACTACACACTATCCATTTCCCAAATCATCTTCTTCACCTCGGCCATATAAGTCATCATGTTAGGCTCTTTGGCCTGAAACTCGCCCTTAGCTGTTGGACGGCCAGTTGGGAGTAACTTTTTACAACCACGTCCTTTAGCCTTAAACCGGCCAGAATGGCCTCATACTCAGCCTCATTATTCATGGCCTCGAAGGCGAATCTTAGAGCACATACCACCTCATCACCACTACTGCTTTGCAAGACAACCTCAGCTCCACAGCCTTGTGAACTGACTGAACCATCGACTGACAACTCCCACGTGGTCTTCGAAACTTCCAAAATATGTGGCCCTGCCAACTCGGCCATAAAATCAGCTAGAGCCTACCCTTTTACCGCCGCTCTTGGCAAATAGGATATATCATGCTCACTGAATTCTACCGACCACTTCACTAACCGACCTGAGAACTCCGATTTATGCAAGATCTGTCTCAGAGGATGATCAGTGTAGACCCCAATAGGATAAGCTTGGAAGTAGGGCCGCAACTTCCGGGCCGCCATAACCAAGGACAAAACCACAAGTTCATGGGTCGGGTATGGGTCTCTGCATCCAGCAAGGCTTTACTGATGTAATACATCGGCCTTTGGATCTTATCGGCCTCCTGTACTAGCACCGAGCTTATAGCATGTTCAGAAACGGTTAAGTATAAGAATAAAGTCTCATCCGTGTTTGGTGTAGGCATTGCATTTTTCGTGTGAAACCCGATGATGAGTCTCAGTTGGAGGCACTACATTTTAAGTCGCGGAAGCCGCGGGAAACAGACGTCGGAAGGGAGGAGTCAAGAATTGACTCATATTCGGATTAAGTTCGATGGTTTAGCTTCGGGTTACTTGTTGGTTTTCCATTTTAAAAGTTATTCCCGGCCCAAAACACTCACAAATCACCTAACCTCGGCCCAAAATCCCCGCAAGCCCTTTGGCCTTGACCTAAAACCCCCATAAGCCCACACACCTAGCCCACACAAACTAAACCCACCAACCAAAGGCCCACACGCCCGCAACAAGGCCCACACGCCCATTCACCATAATACACACCCAAATTAAATCAAATATTAAGTTAAATGTTAATTAGATAATGTAATTAAATAAAATAATAATTAAATCATTTACCAAATTAAATAAAACATAAAATTAAATCATGTCTAATTTAAACAAATCAAATATGTTATATACCTAAATTAAAAAGATGATATACCTAATTAAAATCAATCATAACAAATAAAAAAATATTGACTTCCTAATCTAACAAATTAAATGCCTAATCCTAACCAATGAAATATATTGTATTCCTAATCTAAACCAAATTTGTCCCCCCTCAATCTTTGACTTTCCTTGCTCAACACAAAATGAAATCCCTTCCTTGTGAGACAAGGTGAAGCCCTAGCCATTCTCTATATAAACAACCCCTAACCAAGACATGACTCCCCTAGCTCATACACATAATTCTCACGCAGGTCACAACACAAAAAGCCCTAGCCACTCACGGCAATAGCAACAAGAAGAACACAAACAATTCTCTTCATCTCCTCCACTCCATAACCAAAAACAACAGCCCCCTAAACCTCCACACATCACCGAAAATATACCCCCAAACAGCAGCCTAAACACGCTCCAAACAGCCCCTAAAGTACCCCCAAACAGTAGCCCATTTCCCCCGAAAATAGCAGCAAAATCCTCTTAAAACATTCCCTAAAATCCTTAAAACAGTAACATAAAAACTGCACTTATAATCCTTAAAATAATCACACAAAACCGCACTTAAAACCCACAAAAAATAGTCAAAAAAGTCCGTTGAAACGTCAAAACAGTGACCTGAACAGTGAGCAGAAAATACAGAGGAAACAGCAGTAAAACGGAGGCCAAACAGCAAGCAAAGCAGCAAAATAGTGAGCCAAGATGCTAAACCAGTGAACCGGAGAAGTAGAGGAGCTTTACCCTTCCGATCTCTGAAAAACGCAAGTCCGAAAGTCGGCAAAAAAGGTTAGACCTGAGGGTATTTTCCACATTTGTTTTCTGTTTTATTTTTATTATTCATTGAGTATTGTTCGCATGATTGTTATGTCAAAATGCATGGTGTGGTCCTTTAGTAGATAAATATGCATGTATCATGAAATATTATATGTTGTGGACTTGGAATAAAATAAAAGATGTGTCAACTCTCGCGGTATATCGGATGGAAACCCGGACATAAATTTCATAGCCGATTCCGAATGGACGGTAGTATGATCTGTACTCGGGATACAACTCCACGTATCGCTTGAGTAAACGACATCCTCTTTTGTTTTATGTTGCTTTGGTTTATTTATTTTTCTTCATTTGAATTCTGCATGTTACTTATTTATGCATGATTCAATCGAGCGCATGGGCTTAGTAAGTGCGATGAAAGGTCCCCTATTTGGAGGGGTTAAAATCCTTTACCACGATGCTTTGACGCGCCGGTTGATGTGTGTTTGGTTGAATGCAAGATACGTTCAATCTTGCATACTAAGTTTGATATTATTTTTTTTAATTCTTTGTATGCATGATGCAATCGAGCGCATTGGCTTAGTAAGTGTGATGAAAGGTCCCATATTTGGAGGGGTTAAAACCCTTTACCACGATGCTTTGCCGCGCCGGTTGATGTGTGTTCGGTTGAATGCAAGATATGTTCAATCGGGCATACTAAGTTTGATATTATTGTTTTTTAATTCTTTGTATGCATGATGCAATCGAGCGCATGGGCTTAGTAAGTGCGATGAAAGGTCCCCTATTTGGAGGGGTTAAAATCCTTTACCACGATGTTTTGCCGCGCCGGTTGATGTGTGTTCTGTTGAATGCAAGATATGTTCAATCGGACATACTAAATTTCATATAGTTATATTTATCTTTGTACTCATTGTAACGAAAGGCGCATGGGCTTATTGTGTTGGATCAAAAGGTTCTCCATTCGGGGAAGAAAAGCCTACAAGGCTACCTTTACCACGATATTTGCCGTGTCTTTCATCTATTGATTGCATCGTCTATCCCCATCTTAGCTCGACCTATTGTCATTGGTGTACCTATATTCTCAGCCCTTGTACTTTCCTTTATTCACACAAAACACAGGTCTCCCTTAAAGCCCCTCCTAGCCTCAACACGCCCCCAAGCCTTCAACACAGCTCACGGCACCCATGCAACCCACATAACAACACACTGCCTCACACCAAATTGCTTTCATCACTTCACACAAGCCACATATCCCTTCACGATAAAAGCCCCTTAAGCCAACCACCTGTCTCCTTCAATTCACGCACAAACTCACGCACGTAGCACACTGCCCCCCACCGCCTAAAGAGCCTATAAACACGATACAAGCCTTCAACGTCCCTAGTATCATCACAAACGCACACTTGCCCCACGTTGACAGTCCCCACGCACTCAAACAATTCACGCAATTCGCCTACAATTAAGCCGCTTAACACAAGCACAACTCCTCACGTCATTAGCCCTAACCTAGCACTCTCGCCTAGCCACACTGCCAGTGCACACACTCACAACTCCTCACGTCATAAAGCCACCTTGCACTCACGCACAAACTCACAACTCTCACATAAAGCCAACTATACCATTCATGCATGTATTATGAAATCCCATATTGCCATTCTTATCTTTGTATGCATCATGATGAAAAGCTTGTTATTCCATTGGTTGCATCATTTACCTTAGTCTTGGCTTAACGTATTACAATTCATATATCCATGTCATGATGGCATTTGAGTACTATTTCTTGGGTATATGAGATGGAAACCCAGACATAAATTCCGTAGTCGATTCCGAATGGACGGTAGTGCGGTCTGTACTTGGGATACAATTCCATGTACCACTTGGAAAAGTGCTCACATGTGTGCTTGTGTGGTTAGTGTGTGCTTGTGCTTTCGTGAATACAATATGCCAATGAGGTTATATGTCCGTTGCTACTTTGATGTACTATCAAGCATGCAATCTTAGATGCGAAATATATGCAAATTTAGGTATAAGTTTTATTTTGCGCATATAGATTTAGAAGCATGATACTCTTGGAAATAAGTGTTACTTAAGCTTGATTAAATTATTACACAAATCCTTTCATTACAAGTGACATAAGTAAGGGACCATTCCAAACCCAACGGTTTGAGGTCTTCCCTTGCGAGGGGTGAGTGTGACCAGCGTAAACACACACGTATAACGCAAGCGCACGTATCGTTCAAGTAGTATAAAAATATCGATCCCACGAGGACTTAATTCCTACTGTTGTTATTAATTATTAAATCTATTTATTTACAAATATCTAATTAAATAGAGAAGAGAATGATTGTTTGATTGATTGAATGTGGTTTTGCACAATAAATAAATAAATAAAAAGATAAAAGAAAATACTAAGAAAAATAACAAAAGACACAAATCTAGGGTTGTAATTTCTTTTAATATCATTTTAAAGATGAAGTGGTTATCTTACAGTTGGGTAATATATTGATTTATTAACCTGGAACACTAAATTATGTGTAAGCCTCTGTCGATGGTCAGACACAAATACCCTGTTTAACCCAATTGAACCATATGTCTATGTCAACCAAATTACCTTGGATTCATTAAGATTAAGTTCCAATTATGGCTACCCCCGCCTGACAGGTATATTCCTATCCTGTAAGGAAATCTATTAAAGGGTTATCTATCCTCAAGGAAGATCGTGGGCTATTGAGTCTAAGGCTGAAACCTAAACTCTCTATGTCTAGTTCATTTTAGATTTACCAGATCAATTTATTAATGGCCAATTAATGAAAAAGCATTAAGATTAAGACTCAATAAATAAATCTTTATATTACCCAAACTATAATTTAACCCCTTATAAACCGGTGATATTAAAAGTCATCACAACCCTAGATAAATAATTTAGTTACAACACATAACTAGGGCTAGTAAAAACTTGAAAATAAAAGACATAAAGTAAAAATACGGTAAAGTAAATACTGAAAAGTAAATTACAATAAAATAAAATGCTAAGGTAAAAGGAATTACTTTTACTACTACTAATTTAGATATCTCCTATAATATAATATATAAACTTGTGATAACATTACCAACCAGTCATATAGGCGGTAACCTGATTCAGTCAAATTAAGTCCAACCGGCCATTAAGGCGGTAAAAAGATTTGTCCATGAACCTGCCATATAGGCGGTAAGAAAGTTTAATTACCAACCGACCAATCTGGCGGTATCCTTGATTAGTCAGGTTAAAACCAGATTAAAATGAATTACCAACCGACCAATATAGCGGTATCCTTTTTAAGTCAATATTTTAAATAGTGAATATATTATATTAAGGGAGATTAATCTAAATAGCAATAGTAAAATAATTACCTTTCACCTAGCTGGGGAAGTTACCTCCTCATTACTGAAAAAAAAACTGAAAAATTAAAGAAAGAAAAGTACTGTGCGTAAAAGTAAATTGCGGAAAGTAAAAACTGAAAAGTAAAGAAAAGAAAGTGCGAAACTGAAAATTAATTACTGAAAACTAAAAATAAACAAACTAGATACAATTTCTTATTTATTCATTAAGAATTTCAAAGAAGAAAGTATGAATTTTACAAATGAAATGGCTTGGTATTTATAGGCAAAATTTTGCCTCCATCAAATCATCCACCAAATCAATTTTAATTGCTCCACTAATTGCTCACTAATTGCTCCACCAAATCCATTATTAATTGCTCCACTAATCTCTTATCATGTTTGGTGATGATTTGATAATTTTTATTATTTATTTATTAATTATTTTTGCTTTGAAAGTGACTTTAATAATTACACACTACACACTTCTGGATGGTTCATCAATTTCGGGGATGAAATGTTCAGAATTCGAAATTATTTTGTCTTTCAAAGTTGTAGATCTTTGAGTCTTCTTTAATCTGGAACTTGAATCAGCTCAATCCGATATCTGAGTAAAAAGTTATGCCCAAAATACGACAGATGCGCAAAACTGGAATTTCCAAAACTGCACTTCGTCAAAACGCCCTTTCAAGTTTCCAATCTCCAAAATTAAAATATCAAGTCCAATAATTGCCATTATTTGACCCATATTTCATCCTAAATGATTTCATTGAGACCCGATATTATTTTATCTGCAAAATAAACTAAAACAAATCAAAAAGTTCATCAAACCCGAGAAACTAATAAAATATTAAGTTAAAGGGGCGGTAAATATTGATATATTTTCCGCTCATCACACCCCCAAACCTAACATTTTGCTAGTCCTCGAGGCAAACAACAAAAAATAAAAATAAAATTAAACTAACCACTTTCGTAGGGATCACGGTTGCATTTAGCATATGCAACAAGCCTTTAAACCCCTAGGTGTCCCTAGTGGACGAGTTGTAGTCTCGTGAGGGTTTACAGCAATGATACCCACAAACATTTTACAAAAGTAAACAGGTAATAAAAATAATGCACACAAAAGCAAAAAGACAAGCGAAAAGAGAATAAAGATGTTAGTGACTAATCAGGTGAAACTTCTACTCCAAGTTACTAGTTGTTTTGTTTCTTTCTAAACTACGAAATAAGTAAACTCTCCGATTATTTTTACCATTCTCCATATACACAGCCAACAAAATATTAAACAACTCATTTTTGCCCACAACAGTCATAAGTGTAGTTGATAAGAGAGTAATATTTTTGTCCTAAAGTTCTATCAGATTTCACATCTTTTTGCAGCAATGGAATAATTTTTCTGATTTTTCTGATTTTTTCTTTGATTTTCTCTATTTTTTATTTATATACAATAACTTCCATCTAAGTAACGAGTGTTGGGTCGGTGGCTCCCAAACCAGTTGGCTTTAGGGCACCAGGTGTTAAGACACCCCTACGGACTTAATTACCCAGACTTCAGATATATATATTTTTTGCAGCATCTTTGATCCATGTAACGAGCTTTGGGCCAGTGACTCCCAAACCAGTTGGCTTTAGGGCACTAGGTGTTAAAACACCCTTACAGACTTAATAACTAGGATCTCAGACGTGTTTTTTTTTTTTTTTTTTTTTACTCCATTTCTTTTTGAGATGCTTCCTCCAATTAAACTAGAGCACTGAATATTACAAACTTTTCAATTTAGCTCATGTCCGTATGTTAATATATATGTTGATAATATCTGCTAACTAAACATATGAAGATTCTTTTTTAGTCAGTTTTAAGGAGAATTCACAAATTAAATAATTCAAAATGAAATAAACAAAAATTAACTTGTTTCGAAATAGGTTTGAGATACGTCTCAGGAGTGCAAACTCCTTACTCAGCTACCTCTTACCCATTTCACCTTTTAGTCAGAATAAAAACAAAAAACACAAAAAAAATTTGTAATTTTTGAAAAAAAATTTAATTTTTTTGTATTTTTTGAAAAATTTTGGACTAAAAATAAAAATAACACACAAACTAAAAAAAACAAGGTACTGATCAACTAATTCCCTCCCCCAAACCTAAATGAGACATTGTCCCCATGTCTTAAAAAGTAAAAAGGAGAGTTAACAAGGTTGTACTGGTTAGCTGAAATTCTACAGGAAATTAAAGGTTAAGATCCAGATTAATTCGACGCCTCTTACCACGATCGTCCTCGGACCAATTTATCTTTGAAAGGATAGGGTCAACTTGTGGTTCATAGGCTATGAGTTGGTCTATTAGATCCGGAGCAGTTCTGGCAGTGAAGAAGAGTTCTTTCATAGGTTTTGACACGAACCCATTTCTCCGAGCATCATCAAGAAACACACAAAGAAAATCATAAAATCCATCAACATTAAACAGTCCAAGCGGTTTCTGGTGTATGTTCAGGTTCGCCCAAGATAGTGCAATAAAATTTCCTCCAATGTACCCAAGCCACCTGGCAAAGCGATAAAAGCATCAGCACGGTTAATCATTTCTACCAGTCGTTCAGACATACCTGACACGATCAGTTCCTCTCCGTTTGATGAACCAATAAGATTTGCCTCTGCCAAAGTTTTTGGGATGATTCCCAAAACATGACTGCCTCCTTCCTGTACAGCCTTTGAAACGATCCCCATAAGTCCAGATTTCCTCCGCCATATATTAAGTGCATATTCCTTGCAGCTAAGACTCGACCCAATTCTTGTGCTGCTTCTATGTATTGTGGCTTAGTACCAACACTACTACCGCAAAACACGCAGATGTTTTCAACTCGTCTTCTTGAAGTGGCTTCCATTTTTTTTTGTATTTCTTTTTCAACTCTGGATGCCTTCAAAAGTGCAATGACGGGCTGAATTTATAGTACCTGAAAAAGGGTGAGTAATAATAGCACTAATATCTTCCAAAGGACGATTGTTAGATAAACAACAAAAGAGATCGTGAAAGGTCAAAAAGTTTGGATTCTGTCTACGAAAATAAAGATAATTACAATAGAAAAGCGAATCAAAGCAATAATTAAGGCAACGGAATTGTGTACGCGATACGCCACTCACTCGTTAGTATAAATTCATTAGGATTGTCTCAAGATTTCATTCCTTATTCAGCCATCGCTAATGAATTGTTTCTCATCTTTGATTGCCAAACACATTCCTTATGTCTTAAAATGCTTCGTTTGTGCATTTCCCTACAAAAATAACACACAAAATTAAAAAGTTCACACATAAAATATGAAAACAAATTACAACAAATTGCATGGGTTGCCTCCCTGCTAGCGCTAAATTTTTCGTCTTCAGCCAGACGTGACTGAAATTCATCTGTTAAGGAGGTTTCAATGTCGTTTTGGATGTCCGATTAAAGACAATCCCGTGAGCGTTGCTTTTGAAGGGTCTCTTCCAACGGTAAAGTGGCAAAAAGAGTTTTGTCTCATTCAGTGCTCGTGCCACCTTTTTGATCTTGTTACTCCAGTGGTTCCTGCAAAGAAAGAAAGAAAATCAGGAGGTCTCGTATGATGCTTGACTTGGAATGGAATTCCATTCTGTCAAGCTTCTGGTTGATATCTTTAATTTGTACTCCCCAAAACAACGATGTTTCTCCTGAATGCTCTGGATCTTTATTAAGGTCAGACATTTGCTCCTCCATTTGCTCTGTTTCTTGCTCCACCTTCTCTTCACATATGTATTTTAAAATTTCCATATTCAGCTCTTTATCTGTCATCTGTGAAATACATGTTTCAAAATTATCAACCTGAGGATGAAAAGAAATGTCAGATTTTAAGTCTTCATCCTCTAATATGACTGGAATGGATGGTTCAGATAGATCTTCTTCAAACATCATGGTAAAGCATGCTCCAAGATCTTCATTTTGAGGATTGAAATTTGATCCTCCGTTGTTGGTGCAGTTGGTACAAATAGATCAGCTTCATCCTCGTCAGAATCTGAATAATAAAAGTCAAATTGAGACTTTGCCGGTCGGGCTCCTGAACTGATACCTCTGGTTGTTGATACTGCTCAGCCTCCTCCTCTGTTGAAGTGTCATTGTGAAATGATTGGTACTCGAAGGCTTCATCTATGTCATCTGAAACTGGTTCTTGAGGTATGTAGTTCTGGTTTTCTGTGAATTGTCTCATTGATTTGTCATCCTCTGAATGAATTCTGATTGTCTCTGAATACTTTCCAATTGTTTCTGCTTGTTTCAAGCATTGTATCCAACTTTTCTTTTTGTTTCTTGAACATATCTTCGAGCATATGTAGCAACTGATCTTCCTCTGATGGTTCTGGTTGTTGATGAAGATCATAGGTAGATGGTGGATGAGATGGAAAATATGACGGTTCTTTGTACTTTGTACCTTGATGATTTTGATATTTTGCCACCCTGGATGGTAGTTGTATTCGCAATAATCTCTATGGTGGTTACCATTACATATGTCACATCTCCCCATTGCGTTCTGTTGAGCAAATGTGGTATTGCTTAGTTCTGGCATCCAGTGATAATTGTTGGGCTGGACAACAGGCCTCAGAAAACCGGACTGTTGCTCCTAAATTTGGGGTGTATTTTCTAGTAAAGCTCGTGATCTCTCAATCTCCCAATAAAGTTCCATTTTTTCAATCACCTGAAAACAGAAGAAAGAAATAAAAATTACAGATAAAAATAAAGAAAATTATATACAAGTAAATTAGATAGCTTCAAAATTAACAACTCAAGAAATATAAGTCCCCGGCAACGGCGCCAAAAACTTGACCAGCGTAAACACACACGTATAACGCAAGCGCACGTATCGTTCAAGTAGTATAAAAATATCGATCCCACGAGGACTTAATTCCTACTGTTGTTATTAATTATTGAATCTATTTATTTACAAATATCTAATTAAATAGAGAAGAGAATGATTGTTTGATTTATTGAATGTGGTTTTGCACAATAAATAAATAAATAAACAGACAAAAAAATACTAAGGAAAATAAAAAAAAGACACAAGATCTAGGGTTGTAATTTCTCTTTAATATCATTTTAAAGATGAAGTGGTTATCTTACAGTTGGGTAATATATTGATTTATTAACCTGGAACACTAAATTATGTGTAAGCCTCTGTCGATGGTCAGACACAAATACCCAGTTTAACCCAATTGAACCATATGTCTATGTCAACCAAATTACCTGGATTCATTAAGATTAAGTTCCAATTATGGCTACCCCCGCCTGACAGGTATATTCCTATCCTGTAAGGAAATCTATTAAAGGGTTATCTATCCTCAAGGAAGATCGTGGGCTATTGAGTCTAAGGCTGAAACCTAAAATCCCTATGTCTAGTTCATTTTAGATTTACCAGATCAATTTTATTAATGGCCAATTAATGAAAAAGCATTAAGATTAAGACTCAATAAATAAATCTTTATATTACCCAAACTATAATTTAACCCCTTATAAACCGGTGATATTAAAAGTCATCACAACCCTAGATAAATAATTTAGTTACAACACATAAAGGGCTAGTAAAAACTTGAAAATAAAAGACATAAAGTAAAAATACGGTAAAGTAAATACTGAAAAGTAAATTACAATAAAATAAAATGCTAAGGTAAAAGGAATTACTTTTACTACTACTAATTTAGATATCTCCCATAATATAATATAAAACTTGTGATAACATTACCAACCAGTCACATAGGCGGTAACCTGATTAAGTCAAATTAAGTCCAACCGGCCATTAAGGCGGTAAAAAGATTGTCCATGAACCTGCCATATAGGCGGTAAGAAGTTTAATTACCAACCGACCAATCTGGCGGTATCCTTGATTAGTCAGGTTAAAACCAGATTAAAATGAATTACCAACCGACCAATATAGCGGTATCCTTTTTAAGTCAATATTTTAAATAGTGAATATATTATATTTAAGGGAGATTAATCTAAATAGCAATAGTAAAAATTACCTTTCACCCTAGCTGGGGAAGTTACCTCCTCATTACTGAAAAGTAAAAACTGAAAATTAAAGAAAGAAAAGTATGGTGCGTAAAAGTAAATTGCGGAAAGTAAAAACTGAAAAGTAAAGAAAAGAAAGTGCGAAACTGAAAATTAATTACTGAAAACTAAAAATAAACAAACTAGATACAATCTTCTTATTTATTCATTAGAATTTTCAAAGAAGAAAGTATGAATTTTACAAATGAAATGGCTTGGTATTTATAGGCAAAATTTTGCCTCCATCAAATCATCCACCAAATCAATTATTAATTGCTCCACTAATGCTCCACTAATTGCCCACAAATCCATTATAATTGCTCCACTAATCTCTTATCTGTTTGGTGATGATTTGATAATTTTTATTATTTATTTATTAATTTATTTTTTTGCTTTGAAAATGATTGAAAGTGACTTTAATAATTACACACCACACACTTCTGGATGGTTCATCAATTTCGGGATGAAATTTCAGAATTCGAAATTATTTTGTCTTTCAAAGTTGTAGATCTTTGAGTCTTCTTTAATCTGGAACTTGAATCAGCTCAATCCGATATCTGAGTAAAACGTTATGCCCAAAATACGACAGATGCACAAAACTGGAATTTCCAAAACTGCACTTCGTCAAAACGCCCTTTCAAGTTTCCAATCTCCAAAATTAAAATATCAAGTCCAATAATTGCCCTTATTTTGACCCATATTTCATCCTAAATGATTTCATTAGACCCGATATTATTTTATCTGCAAAATAAACTAAAACACATCAAAAAGTTCATCAAACCCGAGAAACTAAAAAAATATTAAGTTAAAAGGGCGGTAAATATTGATATATTTTCCGCTCATCAGAGTTGCGGCCTTAAATCTCATTTTCCCCGTTTCACACCGGGTGGCGAATCCATTATTCTATGGTTTAGTCCCCGTGTCTACTCCGTACTCCCCGACTAGGCCGCGAGCCTAAAACTCATGCGTCGCCCAGTTTTTGTGTTCCAGCATCTGGCGACTCCCTGGTAATAGAGAATCAGCCCTGATATTGTCTTGTAATGTTTGGATTTAATGTCTAATTGACTGTGTCTATAGTGGATGAAAAGGGTTTAATCAGAGGCATTTTGAGCTAGGTAATGGTTTGGTGTCTTCTTCACTCACTACCTTTCTAGAAGGAAAATCTGTGAAGGCACCTAGATAGCCATCTACTCGTAGCCTATTGTGATGGACTAATTGGAGGACTCGTTTGTTTATTCCTGACACCAAGCGATAAGAGCCTAAGAGGCTTGGGTATTTAAGTGAGCGCGCTCCACCCTCCCTCTGGGGAATCTACAACGGGAAGTCCATTTGACAGTCGGTCACACACCATAGCTCACTGGCACGTACCTTAGTGTATAAAAAAGGGTGTGCTCACTTGGCCGCTCGAACCTTTGATTGGGGAGACCTAGTTGTGGGCCATTCGCCGGTGAGAGCCTTTGTCTACACTCTTGCGCACCCACCAATAGACCGGGGTTGTTGGTTTAAAGTAACAATTTTTTCCTTGAGTATGTGCTTGGGACCATCCTCATTTGGATGCAGTTGGACTGTTGTCAGAAATGCGGACTTGCTGGGCCATTTAAACTGGGGCGAGTTCGTACCTTATGACTATTAGGCTAAAGCTTCTGAAATATTGATAGGCCATTATGTAGAAATTATTACTTATGTTTGCATTATCTTTCTTTTATGCTTGTGTTTGGGAACATCGTCGTTTTGGATCCATTTGGACCATTTGTCATGGGATATGGGCTTGTTGGGCCATTTAAATTGGACAAGAACGTATTTTAATGACGATTGGCCAAAGGCTTCTAAGTGTTTGATGGGCCACTTTGTGCTTGTGTTCGGTGTTAGACAGTAATGACCCATAGCGTCACTATTTTGTAAATGATATTGTATTATTGTACAAA
>SKCR01021700.1:0-229869 GCA_019454045.1 Zanthoxylum bungeanum | reverse complement strand
ATCGAATTTATTACAACAATTTCTAAAATTGCCCCACCCATCTAATATCCATCCGATATACATTATTCATGCATCACAACCATGTATTCACTCAAGCATGTTATCAATCAATCTAATCCAATTAATTAATCTTGAAAATTAGTGATCATCCAATGTTCAAACGACGATTTGATTTTGTTCGAGTCAAACTCGTTTTTGCGAATAAGTACTTAAAGTACGAATTCTCGAATTAAATTAAACTACACAATTAATCCAATTCAATTTGTATTTAATTCTAATTCACTATTTAATTCCAAATTAAATAACACACTTAATAATAAACCCTTTTCGACTTAAATTCCAAATTTAATCGCTACGGGTCTCAAAGCCCGATTAATATCCAATATTAATTTAATTAAAGTCTAATGGGCTTTTAATTAATTTATTAAGGCGTGGTCTTTTGGTCAACTCGGGTCAAACCCGCAACCAAAGTCCAATCTGGGAGTTACCCCATAAGCCTATAAATTAATCTTGGCCCATTAGGCCCAATTAAAATTTAAAGGTCCATTAAGTCGCATTTGGGCTTTATGGATGCGGTTTTGGGCCCAATTGGATCCAACCAATTTTGCCTAAAACAAACTTTGTACAACAAAGCCCAATAAGCCCAATAACAACAATTCAAGCTCAATTTCCAAAATTAGCCCAATTAATTAAATTACACAAATCCAATTCGCAATTTAATTACCTAAAGTGTATATCATGATTAATCACCCAAATTAACATTTCTAAAACATCAATTCACACAATTAATCATGCTCATTATCATCATCATATGTCCAACACATTTTGATTAAAATCAAACCCATTACATGCTCTTTAAGTCTCGGCCAAGGAGAGGATTTTATATCCGATTTGGTTTCAATCCAATTAATCCCACAATCGACATTAAATCAACATCCTAATTGATTCTAACTAATCCAATGAATTAAAAATCAAAATTCCAAGACTTTAGGGCTAAGTTACTATTCGGCCAACATAAGCATTTTGGGGAAATTTGTTCCAAACAATATTTAATCAAATTGATCCAACCAATCATCAATTAAAATACATTCAAGCATACTTTATCATCCAATTTCATAATTGCATGCTTAAATCAATTTTACCCAATTTCAAGCTTTATGACATACTTGGCAATTTGGGGATTTTTCGTCCGATTCGAATTCAATCCAATTGATTCCGCAATCGACATCAAATCATATTCCCGAATGATTTCCAACACATCCAATTGTCAAAAATCAAAAATCCCAAGACATTAAATCATTTCAACTTTCGGCCAAGGTAGAATTTGGGGAAAAAATGATCCAATCACAATTTGTTGAAATTGACCCAATCAATCTTCAATTCAAACACAATTAAGCATACAAATCCATCCAATTTAATTTATCATGCTCAAAATCAAGTTTGCCCAAATTTTAGCCCTAACTTTTTCATGCTTTTAACCTAAGCTCTTGATGCCATTGTTGGAGTTTCTATAGGTCCCAAGATCAAAACTCAAGCATGAAACACAAGTGAATACAATGACGGAAGTTGCGGAATACTTACATCGATCGGTTGAGCGACGAATGAGGCAACAAAAAAAATGAAATTCTGCTCACTGCCCACTGCTCATGTGCGCCCACTGCAGCAGTTTGGTGGTCTGTTTTGCGCCATTTTCAACAAGAATTTGAAGCTCCAAGCTTCATAATTTGATTCCCGGCTCATGGGTAAACTTCCCTATCACCTTCGCATTGATCTCGGAGTGTGCTGGCACTCTTGTTTTTGCATCAAAAACGCACTTGGCTTCCCTCCATTTTCGGTCACTGCCCAGCAAAACCAGAAATGGCGTGAAGAGAGGAAGAAGAAGAAGAAGAGAGAGAGGAGGAAAATTGTTCTGCGTATTTGTGAATACCAAAAGTGTATCTAATACACTTGAAATGAAATTCAAATTCATTTCCTACACATTTGGCTTTAATTGCCAACCACACACATCACCCATCACATCACTCAAGTCACATCAATTAATCAAGTCACATCACTCAAAGTGACAAGTGATTTGACGCTTGATGCGACTAATGATTTGACGCTTGATTTGACGTGCCGCACTCGAATTCGAAATGCGAATGCGCTCGCAAATAATCTCGGGCTCGGATTCGCTAATTCTAAATTAATGAATTTTCCGTCGCGTCGTAATTAAATGATTACGCCTAGCGAAATCACTATTCACGTCGCTAACGAATTAATTCAATTAATTCGCTCGCCCGAATTAAAATCTAATTTTAATTCCGCGTCGAAATCCAATTTCATTTAATATATCAAATATATTAATTAATCGATTAATTCCAAATTAATCATTCTCTCTCTCTTTAAATTGATATTTTATCCCAGATAAAATATCTCTGTAATTAATCCCAGATTAATTTTCTCTCTCATCATATTAATCCCAGATTAATAAAAGTGCGAGTCATACGTCATCGGTGAATCTTTGGGAAGCGACCCATGAGATCCCCGGATATGTTGGCAGTCAAATTAGTCATCGGACTATCCGAACACGTAAGTACCAAGTACTACATTTTACCGATTTACTAGACAAGGTTGGCTTCTAGCAAAGCACCAAGTCTTCCCAATTCTCCGGACATATTCTTATAAGAATATTTAAGATCTATATCAAGCGTAGTATACCAATTGTATTGTGTATATCGGCCCAGTATCGGATAGTCACGTGCTAGGGCTGAGGCTGGATAAGTGTCTGCCCCGTCCGAAGCACATGTCGGATGTCTGGTAACATAGTCTCTATAATCGGATATTCATGACCTGGTCACAATATCCCGATTGGTTACGCAACACTCAAGAGCACTAGTACCGTATCCTGCGTGACATCATCTCCACTATGACTGAAGTGATACTTCCGTCTTGACATCACACCCAATACATACGACTCTCTGATAAACCCAGAAGTGGTGTACGCAGAACCGGTTAAAGCCATGTACCACCAAGACCAAAGTCTATCGATTATCGTAAGTATTAGCGATGTAAGTCTCAGGTTAAGACTATACACACCTACCTTGATTTCGGCCTCCCATAGACACATAGTCATAATACCAATGGGATTCCGGGGTCTATCCAGAGTGAAGCTGTTTCCCGTACCATCGGTGAAACACGACCTCCTATCGCACTTGCATAAGTATCGATACTTATATATATGAGAACTATGCCGTTGTGCCCTCACAACGTACACAAGTGCAATACTAGCCTATTCCGCATTATCGATGTCCAGTCTCGATAATACTCTGGCTAGGGATATTTAATGATTAATCCTTCGGGGACTGATACTGTCTCATATCATTCTCAGTCCAGGAACTAATCACAGGGACCTCTCTTCATTTATATATCTATGGTGATCTAATCACAAATGATGAGAGTGCAATTTCCTTGTCACATAGTTAATTTGCTACAACAACACAATGATATGTGCAAATAGTGACGTTATGGGTCATTTTGTCCAACAGGTGATACGTAACACCCAAAGATCCTAGATTCAGGGACATGAGAGTGGCATACATTAGGGGACGGTGATACGTAACACCTCAATGGCATGGATTTGCACACCTGGCTCCAGCTCAGTGGATTGGGAGACGGCGATACGTAACGCCCCAAGATAACTAGTTTAGGCGTATGGGGGGACTGCGATATGTAACGCCCCCATGCATTAGGTTTTCTACAGATAATCAGAGACATGATTTTCATAATGGTGGTTTTATAAAAGAGCTTTCACAAGAAACAGTTTTATAAGAAATTCAGAGTTTATAGAAAGAAATGATTCTAGAAAGTTTCACAGAAAGAGATTGGATTTTCAGAAAAGAAAGAGTTTTCAGAAAAAACTATTTTCTTGAAAATTTTTAGTTTTAAAACAATGGATTTCATAAGTATTTCAGTTTTCCATTTTAAAACTGTCCACTTATTAGGTTGGTTAAACGATCTAACCCCTCATTCCCAGTTTCTTTGTTTTGCAGGTATACTCGAAGGATGTGCTCGAGATGATGGATACTGATGGGAGTCACTAAGGTGTTTGGTCCACTAAGTCAAGTCAGAGAGAGTACAGTCAGAGTCACGGTATAGTCATGTATCAGATTTATGTATAGTAAATGTCTTTGTGTGTAAGAGTTAAAAGTGTCCATATTAAGAGAATAAAGTGTAATGTACTGAATACACTGTAATGAGTATTTGATATGTATTCTAAGTAATTGAGTTGGGCGATGGTCCCTATGCATGAGTTCACATTTGGAATGAGAGTAGTAGTATTATTTATAGTTAGAAAGGCATAGGCTCAAGGGAAATAGGACGGCCCATTCCTTACCGGTATCATCTCCGGAAAGGGGATGTTATAAAAATGGTATCAGAGTATGGTCTAGGGAGTCAGTGACTGTAGTGGGTAGAGTGCCGGGGTCTTGTATACGTAGTATACCCGAGGTACTAGTATGTGAGGCACTACCTCTCCAGTATCTGATCCTCGAGTAAGTCCTTAAGCCATATAGAAAGGTTAGTAAGCATTCCTAAAGCTATCTAAATTTTCTTCCTAATAAAGTTATCGTAATCCCTATTCTAGCCGAGAATTCTTCTGTAGTTATCTTCGTTTAATAACATGAATTTAAGACAAGTTATAAGAATAGATTGTAAGGTTATGAGAGTATTCACGTAAATGAGTGGGAAGAGAAAGCTATAAGAAAAGTAAGGAATGATACATAGATGTTCAATTAACCAGAGGCAGTAAGAGGTAGAGATACAGAAATAGATGATGAAGAAAAGACCAGAACTTATAGTAGTAAAAGAGAATACAGTAAGCCTGAGCAAAAGTAAAATGTTGGGTAGACCTAAGTAAGGTTTCTTCCCTCCAATTAATATTATGTTCCTCCTTAGAAAATTCATCCAAGCTTATCCAATAGCCCTAGAGTACCTTGCATAGATAGAAAGTTCCCCAATTAGTAAAAGATAGTCAGGAAGATAAAAGAAGCAAGAAATCAAGATTTGTTAAGAGTTTCCAATAGACACAAGATTACACAAAGGATGTAAAAGTCTAGATACCAAAACCCAAGCTCCTAAGCAAATTAAATGAATGACGTAAGGAAAAATGATTACATGCCTTAACCAAGGAATTCAATATGGATAAGACCCTAAGTTACCCAGATCTCGACTCTCTCTGTAATACCGGCTAGGGAAGTTGTCCTGACAGAGTCTATCTCATACCTATCCAACATGAGTAATAGATTCTACCAGGACATAGGATACAGAGCAAAGACAACGATATCCATCGAGATGTAAATGCACATCCCAGTCTTTACCAACATAGACACAGATAACCGTATGAAAACCTAGTATTCGTAGTGTTATATTTTGAGAAAGAGGTAGCGAATTTTGAAGGATGGTTCACTCGGAAAGAGACCAATGAGGCTTCTAGGACTAGCCAAGTAAGAACCCGACCCAAGCCAAGATGAGCAAGTTCGCAGTACTAGTGAGAACCTATAGATCAGACCAATACCAGCAGAAATACATGTAAGTTTAAAAAAACAGAACAATGAGAATTGGAGACACTCAGGAGTTAGCAAAAGCACTAGTACAAGCAGTAATGATTAATGTTGTAGCTGCAACCTATAGTAAGAGTAGAGATCTAGAAATAACCAATAAGGATGAATCATCACTATGTTGGGTTTTCTAGGTCAAACCAAGATCAAATTAAGCAATGAAATGTGCGAATACAACAAAGTAAAGTAGCGGAAATACTCACTTTGATCGGCTTTTGGATGCGATGAACACAAAGAAATTCTCCTTGAGGCTCTCAGCCAAGCTCCTTGGTTGTCTTCCTTGTGTTACGGTCAACCCTTGCAATTGGTCTTCAAGCTCCAAGCTTTGTGAATGATTCCATGCTCAAGAGTTGGTTTCCCTATCACCTTGGTAAGACTCTTTATGTGTGCTGGCACTTGGAAAAATTTGCCACAAATTATTTCCTTTGCTTCTTGTTGCTCTCGGCCAATGAGAGAAAAAATGGCTTCCAAGCCGTGTAAGGAAGAGAGGAGAAGAAGATGAAGTTGTGTTGTGTGTTTTGGATTTCAAAAATCTAATACTTCTTACCACTTTCCAAAATGGTACAAGGCATTTAAAGCCTTTCAACAACTCACATCACCAAAAAAGTGACTTGCATCACATCACTCAAAGTTGATGTGACTTCCATCACAAAAGGTGACTGATGATGTGACGCGTGATGTGACTTGTGGCCGCACTTGATTCAAAATCGGAGTGGCCTCGCAAACACATTCCGGACTCGGGTTCGTTAATTCCTAATTTACAAATTTTCCGTTGTGACATAATTAAATCAAATTTAATTAAATAATTATGCCTAGCAAAATTACTATTCACGTCGCTAGCGAATTAATTCTAAATTAACTCGTTTGCCCGAATTAAAATCTAATTTTAATTCCGCGTCGAAATCTAATTTCGTTTAATATATCAAATATATTATTTTATCGATTAATTCCAAATTAATCGTTCTCTCTATTTAAATAATATTTTATCCCAGATAAAATATCTGCACAATTAATCCTAGATTAATTTTCTCTCTCTTATAATTATTCCTAGATTAATTATGTGTGAGTCATACGTCATCGGTGAATCTTCGGGAAGCGACCCATGAGATCCCTGGATATGTTGGCAGTAAATCCGGTCGTCGGACTATCCGAACACGTACGTACCTAGTACTACGTTTTTACCGATTTACAAGACATGGTTGGCTTATAGCAAAGCACTGTGCCTACCCAATTCTCCAGAAATATTCTTAAAGGAATATATAATCTGTATCAGGCGTAGTATACGTAGTATTGCATATTGCGATCCAGTATTGGATGTCACATGCAAGGCCTGAGGCTGGAATTGTGTCTGCCCCGTACGAAGCATATGTCAGATCTCTGGTAACTAGTCTCTATAATCAGATAAACATGACCTAGTCATATTATCCCGATAATTGCAGCATACAAGAGTACCAGTTCCGTATCCTACGTGACCATCATCTCCATATGACTGCAGTGATACTTCCATCTTGACATCACACCCAATGCACTACGATTCTCAATATACCCAGAAGAGGCGTACACAGAACCTGTTAAAGCCCTGGACGACCAAAACCAATGAATATTGATTGTCGCAAGTATTAGCGATGCAAGTCTTAAGTTAAGACCAAATACACCTACCATGATTCGGACTTCCATAGACACATAGTCATACCACCAATGGAATTCCGAGGGGTCTATCGAGAGCGAAGCTGTTTCCGTACAATTGGTAAACACAACCTCCTATTACACTTGCATGAGTATCCAATACCCAAATATATGAGAACTATGCCGTTATGCTCCCACAACGCGCACAACTGCAATACTAGTCTATTCCGCATTATCGATGTCCAATCTCGATAATACTACGACTATGGATGTTTTAATGATTAAACCTTAGTGGATTAACATTGTCTCATATCTTATTAATCCGGAACTAATCATCTGGACTTTTATCATTTATATATCCCGGTAATCCAATTACAAATGATAAAAGAGCAATTTCCTTTGTCACATAGTTAATTTGTACAACAACACCATGTTCTGTACAAATAGTGATGATATGGGTCATAATTGTCCAACAATCTCCCACTTGGCCTATATCCAATCACTCAAGTGTCCTACACTTGAACTATGTACGGTTCGCTCAAACTTCTGTTGAGAAACTGCTTTCGTCAGCAGACTTGCAAAGTTATCATCTGATGCGATTTATTCGATCATCACATCGCCACGATGTATGATCCGAACGAATCAGATGAATAGTTGAAGTATATACTTGGATCATTGATGAGACCATTAATTCTTTAGCCTGTGCTGTAGCCTAGCTCAGCTGCTAACAGAACTACTCCTAATCCAATTAGGATTATTTAGATCCAAAGTGCTTCTAGTGTTGCCTCAACTGCAGTAATATTCCGCTTTTGTTGTTTATTCGGCAACAGTATCTTGCTTGGAAGATTTCCAGCCACTGTTCCGTTATTTAAACTATATAGTACCCATATTACAACTTATAGTCGTTTTTTTTATCGGTTTGGAAACTTGCAGCGGTGAACCAAGTCACTTCAAGTTCTCCTTCTCCATAGCGTAAGAAAGCATCCTTAGATCATCTAAGATACGCAAGGATGTTCTTAACATCAATCCAGTGTAAGAAAGCATGTCTTCCTTGAAGACTTATACAGTACCAATAGGCACGATGTCTTTCGATACATCAACCAGTGTCCAAACTTGGTTGATATACATGGAATCCATTTCGGACTTCATGGAACTTTGCCATAATAGGGAGTCGATACCTTGTATCACTTCCTCATACGTAGTCGGTTTGTCTTCCTCAATAAGATTGACATCTTTACGAGGTGTGATCAGAAACTCATACCTCTCAGGTTGTTTTCTGACTCTCTCCGACTTGCGTGGTTCTTGTGTATTCGAAGATTATGGTACAGATTCATCTCTGATGAATTATTTGTGTTCCATTAATGAATCGGTGCCTGGAATAGTATTACTCCGATTTTCATCGAATTTTACTTTCTTCTCACTTACCACTGCATATAGGTATTCCTCTTAGGAAAACCGCATGGCGAGCAACAATTAAATTGTTCTCTTGTGAGTTGTATAAGTACTATACTTTGGTTACCCTAAAATAACCTACAATTTAGGCACTTATCCGATTTTAGATTCTAGTTTGGTATCATCCAAACATATGCCTAGCATTCCCAAATCTCCAGGAATGAGAAAACCCGGTTTCTTTCCTGTTCATATCTAATATGAAGTCTGTCAAACACATTTTTATGGAACCTTATTCAAAATAAGTTTTGCACTGTTTAATGCCTATCTCTAGAAGGAAAATGGTAGCTCAGAGTTGTTGGACAATTACGACCCATAGCATCACTATTTGTACAGAATATTGTGTTGTTGTACAAATTAACTATATGACAAAGGAAATTGCTCTTTTATCATTTGTAATTGGATTACCGGGATATATAAATGATAAAAGTCCATATGATTAGTTCAGGATTAATAAGATATGAGACAGTATTAATCCACTAAGGTTTAATCATTAAAACATCCCTAGTCGTAGTATTATCGAGATTGGACATGGATAATGCGGAATAGACTAGTATTGCACTTGTGCGTGTTATGGGAGCATAACAGCATAGTTCTCATATATTTAAGTATTGGATACTTATGCAAGTGTGATAGGAGGTTGTGTTTACCGATGGTATGGAAACAGCTTCGCTCTGGATAGACCCCTCGGAATTCCATTGGTAGTATGACTATGTGTCTATGTAAGTCCGAATCAGAGTAGTTGTATTTGGTCTTAACCTGAGACTTACATCGCTAATACTTGCGACAATCAATATACTTTGGTTTTGGTCGTCCAGGGCTTTAACAGGTTCTGTGTACGCCTCTTCTGGGTATATTGAGAATCGTAGTGTATTGGGTGTGATGTCAAGATGGAAGTATCACTTAAGTCATATGGAGATGATGATCACGCATGATACGGAACTAATACTCTTTAGTACTGCAGTCATTGGGATAATATGACTAGGTCATGAATATCTGATTATAGAGACTAGTTATCAGATATCCGATATATGCTTCGTACGGGGCAGACAAATTTCCAGCCCCAAGCCTTGCATGTGACATCCGATACTGGATCGCAATACGCAATACTACGTATACTACGCCTGATATAGATTACATATTCCTTTAAGAATATTTCTGGAGAATTGGGTAGGCAAGGTGCTTTGCTAGAAGCCAACCATGTCTTGTAAATCGGTAAAAATGTAGTACTAGGTACGTACGTGTTCGGATAGTCCGACGACCGGATTTACTACCAACATATCTGGGGATCTCATGGGTCGCTTCCTGAAGATTCACCGATGACGTATGACTCACACAATTAATTGAGATTCATTAGTAGAGAGAGAAAGTTAATCTGGGATTAATTACGGAGATATTTTATCTGGGATAAGATATCATTTAAAAGAGAGAGAACAATTAATTTGGAATTAATTGATAAATTAATATATTCGATATATTAAACGAAATTGGATTTCGACGAGGAATTAAAATTAGATTTTAATTCGGGCAAACGAGTTAATTTAGAATTAATTCGCTAGCGATGTGAATAATAATTTTGCTAGGCATAATTATTTAATTAAATTTGATTTAATTAAGTCGCAACGGAAAATTCGTTAATTCGGAATTAGCGAACCCGAGCCCGAGATTGTTTGCGGGCCTACTCGCATTTCGAATCGAGTGGGGCCCACAAGTCACATCACGCATCACATCACATGTCACTTTAGTGATGGATGTCAAGTCACCTTTTGGTGATTGACAACCAGTCACTATTCATGGTGGTGGTAGATGGAGGCATTTAATGCCATTTTCCCCTCCTTTTTGCCTTTTGTTTTTGGAAAAATAAATACCAAAAAATTGTGAAGGATTTTTTATTAGGTTTTAGAAACCAAAAACACATTTTTTTTCTCTCTCTCCCTTTTCTCACATGGCCGAATGGCCTTCACCATTTTTCTCTCCCAAAACCGTGAGCCTAGGGTTCATTGTTCTTCATGATTTTGTTGCAAAATCTCAAGAGCTAGCACTCAAAGGAGTTTTGCAAAGGTGATAGGGAAACCCATTCATGAGCATGGAATCCAAAAAGCTTGGAGCTTGAAGATCACATCCATGGAGGGGCTTGGCCGAACACACAAGGAGCACAAAGGGACCTTGGTCGAGAGCTTCAAGAAGGATTTTTGTTGTTCTTCGCATCGCAAAAGCCGATCAAAGTGAGTATTCCGCAACTTTACTTTGATATATTCACACATTTATATGTTTAATTTGATATTGGTTTGACCTAGAAAACCCAACAAGAGCGACTCATGATTAACCTTACTATGTCCAACAAGGTTCGGTTTCTCTGTTCGGACATACCGTCTAATTGAGGTGTTCCGTGAAGAGTCCACATTGAAAGAATACTATACTCTTTCAAGTAATTGAGAAGCTTATTGCTTAAGTATTTCCATCATGGTCTAACCATGACGGTTTAATACTTTAGCCGATCTGTCTGTCTACTTCGTGTCGAAACTCTTAGAATTTATCAAAAGTTTCTGATTCATGTTTCAAAAGAAACCCATAACCATAACGCGATGCCACATCCGTAAAGGTTACGAAGCATTCATATCCACCTCTAGCCTAGCTAGACATGGGCTCACTAATGTCACTATGAACGAGGGCTAACAGATCGGTGGCACTTGTACTTTTACCAAGTAAAAGATGTTTTAGGCACTTTGCCTAATAAACTAGATTCGTAGACATCATTTGATTATAATCAAATCCGTCCTAGTACCTACTCTTCGAAAGTGTGGAAATACGAGTATTGTTAATGTGTCCCAGACAACAATGCCACAAATAAGTCTTATCTGATTAATTCAGTTTGAGCTATTTGTTTGTCATGTTATACATCTGAGATTCATTTATATTAAAAATATAAATACTGTTATTCATATCTAATGTGCTTATCTCAATATCATCTTTATAAGATAAAACACTTGGTGTTCTAGAATATAAAGGTATACCCACAACGGGTTAAACTTAGATATAGAGATAATGTTTCTAGTCAAACTAGGTACATTATAACAGTTTCCTAATTTAAGTACATACCCGAATGGTAGTTCCTAAACTTAGGTTTCTACGGTTAAAACAGCGACTCTCGTCCCGTTTTCGACTCACAGGTCAATCTCAACTGAAGTCAGTATCCTGCTCATCAGCAGATTCTGCACATCAGTACATATCTATGTACAATACTTAGTATCAAAATCCAATTTTGAAACTAATAGTGAACATGTTTATGAAAAACATACTTGAAGCCGGAGCCTTGCCCCGCCTTCACTTCTTTCATGTCTGCATTGTCCATACGGCAGTCACCCATCCAGTGACCCCGTTTGCTACAGTTTAGGCAGACATCTTGGGATATGTCATTTGTCTTCCTAGAAGACTTGTGATGATTTTTACTTTGCCCATTTTAGAAGATCTGGCTTTGCCTCCTTGAGCATAGCCATCAACTCTCCAAGAGTTTTATCTTGGTTAATAATGAACCTGCCCCCAGCTTTCGGGTAGAGACTATAAGATCAAATCTTTGGCAGTCTCAGCCACGTAGGTAATGCCCAGCTAACCGAGCTGATTGATGTTAGCAATCATCTGCTACACCTAGTGCTCGACAGATGTACCCTCTGATATACACGAGCGAAAAGAGCTTCTTTTGTAATTTGTACCTCTAAGATCTAAGAATAGATCTATGAAGATCCTTTAATTTCAACATCATGATATAAGGATCTAATCCTTAATTCTGACGACGAAATTAAAGTGTCATTACAACAAGCATAAAGGATTGAGCACTAAAGTTATCATCACCATGAGTCATCCAAAACTCATGCTCTACTATTTTCTCAACTCCGGGCTTAGGCCCAAGAGGTTTCTCTATCAAATGGAGTAACTTTTTAGTTTCCAGGACTATCCTGAGATTTATTCCCAATTTGAAAATTAAAGCCGCTTAAAGACATTTCTCTTAGGATTATGTTTTAAACGCTAATCTTTCAGTAATCTTGATTTCAATAGTCCAACTATCCAATCAATGATTTCGGGTACAATTTAAATATAATGATTACTATAGTCTAACTATATAATCAACTATAATTTAATTGGTTAAATTCAAATATATTGATTACTATAATCTAATTATATAATCAACTATAAGTTGAAGTAATTTGAATACAGTCCAACTGTTTAATTTAAAACAACGATTAAATATTAGTCCAACTAATATATTTATGTAATGACGAAAAATTAAAATGAGCGCGTATTGGCAAATATCTAAACTAAATTGCAAATTTAATACTTGCCTCCCACTATTTTTCGGCGAGCCTCTAACCCTCTGTTGAGTACTCGTGAAACCTTGTTTCCTAGTGGGCTAGGATCCCATTAAATAATACACAACCTTGACTTTAGCCAACAAGCTGTATGATATTTAAATAGGTAGATCTCTAAGATCAATTGGATCTCATCCAATTCCTAGATCCAGTAGGTGGACATCCAAGTCCGAAACATATATCTAATATATGCCAATATATCCAATATATTCCCTAACCTTTTTCATCTGAATCAATTAAGCCTTGGCTTTGGCACAACAAACTTAATGATTCCAGTTAAGCGGGACCCATTAACCTTGGAAAGCTTCACAATCGATGTCGATGGACAAGAAGTGATCTTGAATTTGGCCAACAAATCACAACTTGGACAAGACATGCGATATGGAACAAAGCCTTCATGATTCAAACACATCCGCGATGGACAAAGGTCTTGACTTTGGCCAACAAACCAGTGCCAATCTTGGATCTTGAGATTGAATCATTCAATAGAAGGAAAAACGCTTAATATTTGTTGAGGGTTTTTCGCGTAATTGGCGACCAATTAATCATCTTTGATTAGGTCTCATCATACACCCTTAAGCATGCATTCTAAAAGCATAATAAGGCGCGATAAATAAATTAATAATGATATGCGGATGGATATTTAAAACACTTTGTTCCTATAACAAATCTCTCCATTTCCTCTCTCCCCCGCTAGCACAAATCTTACTTCTACCCAAAATTACATAAACTTCTAAAGAAACCTCATTTACATTGAGGGGAATATGTGAGAAGAGAAATACAAAGAATCAAAAGGTAATAGGCTGGACACGCAGGTCCAATTTAATAAATTCTAAATTTATTACAATAATTTCCAAAATTGCCCTCAACCCATCTACTATCCATCCGATATACATTATTCATAATCACACTCCATGTATTCACACAAAGCATGTTATCAATCAATCTAATCCAATTAATTAATCTGAAATTAATGATCATCCAATGTTCAAACAACGATTTGATTTGCGTGAGTCCAACTCGTTAAGAATAAGTACTCAAAGTACGAATTCTTGAATTATATCGAACTACAATTAAATCTAATTTAATTCGTATTCAATACTAATTCTTTATTTAATTCCAAATTAAATAATTACACTTTATTAATGAGCATTTGCGACTTATATTCTAAATCCAATCTTTACGGGTCTCAAAGCCCAATTAATATCCAATGTCAATTTAATTAAAGTCCAATGGGCTTTCAATTAATTTATAAGGCATGAACTTTGGCAACCAAAGCCCAATAAGGAATCACCCTTTGCCAAAATCAATTTAGGGCCATTAGACCCAATTAAAATATTAAAGGCCAATTTAATCATATTTGGACTTTATGGAAATGGTTTTAAGCCCAATTGGATCCAACCAATTAACCTAAACCAAACTTGGCCCAACCAAGCCCATTAAGCCAAAATACAACTTTATTAGCCCAATTCCAAATTTAGCCCAACTAATTAAATCCCAATATTCCCAATATCACAATTTAATTAACTAAAGTGTATTAGCCATAATTAATTAGTCAAATTAACATTTCCAAAATATCAATTTACATAATTAATCATGCTAATCATCATCAACACATGTCCAACATTATTGAATCAAAAAATCATCTCATTTCATGCTTTTGATGTCACGACAATTAGAGTGATTTTAAATCCGATTTTGATTTTAATCCAATTAAATCATAAATCAATTTATCCTAAGTCTTTCAACTCATCCAATGATCAAAAGAACAAAAATCACCATGACTATATTATGGCATATACATTCGGCCAAGCCAAATTTTTGGGGAAAAAAATAATCCAATTCAATTTTCATCAAATTGATCATGCATAACTCTAAGTTATCATCATTCAAGCATACTCAATCAATCAATTTTATCAAATCATGCTAAAATCAATTTTACCCAAATTTTACCCTAATTCAATTTCATGTTTAATAACCGCTCTGATACCATTGTTGGGTTTTCTAGGTCAAACCAAGATCAAATTAAGCAATGAAATGTGCGAATACAACAAAGTAAAGTAGCGGAAATACTCACTTTGATCGGCTTTTGGATACGATGAACACAAAGAAATTCTCCTTGAGACTCTCGGCCAAGCTCCTTGGTTGTCCTCCTTGTGTTACGGTCAAACCTTTCAATTGGTCTTCAAGCTCCAAGCTTTGTGAATGATTCCATGCTCAAGAGTTGGTTTCCCTATCACCTTTGTAAGACTCTTTATGTGTGCTAGCACTTGGAAAAATTTTCCACAAATTGTTTCCTTTGCTTTTTGTTGCTCTCGGCCAAGGAGAGAAAAAATGGCTTCCAAGCCGTGTAAGGGAGAGAGGAGAAGAAGATGAAGTTGTGTTGTGTGTTTTGGATTTCAAAAATCTAATACTTCTTACCACTTTCCAAAATGGTACAAGGCATTTAAAGCCTTTCAACAACTCACATCACCAAAAAAGTGACTTGCATCACATCACTCAAAGTTGATGTGACTTCCATCACAAAAATGTGACTGATGATGTGACGCGTGATGTGACTTGTGGCCGCACTTGATTCAAAATCGGAGTGGCCTCGCAAACACATTCCGGGCTCGGGTTCGTTAATTCCTAATTAACGAATTTTCCATTGCGACATAATTAAATCAAATTTAATTAAATAATTATGCCTAGCAAAATTACTAATCACGTCACTAGCGAATTAATTCTAAATTAACTCGTTTGCCCGAATTAAAATCTAATTTTAATTTCGCGTCGAAATCTAATTTCGTTTAATATATCGAATATATTAGTTTATCGATTAATTCCAAATTAATCGTTCTCTCTCTTTAAATAATATTTTATCCCAGATAAAATATCTGCGCAATTAATCCTAGATTAGTTTTCTCTCTCTCATAATTAATCCTAGATTAATTATGTGGGAGTCATACGTCATCGGTGAATCTTCGGGAAGCGACCCATTAGATCCCTGGATATATTGGCAGTAAATTCGGTCGTCAGACTATCCGAACACGTACATACCTAGTACTACGTTTTTACCGATTTACAAGACATGGTTGGCTTCTTGTAAAGCACCGTACCTACCCAATTCTCCAGAAATATTCTTAAAGGAATATATAATCTGTATCAGGCGTAGCATACGTAGTATTGCGTATTGCGATCCAATATCGGATGTCACATGCAAGGCATAAGGCTGGAATTGTGTCTGCCCCATACGAAGCATATGTCGGATCTCTGATAACTAGTCTCTATAATCGAATAAGCATGACCTAGTCATATTATCCCGATAGCTGCAGCATACAAGAGTACCAGTTTCGTATCCTACGTGACCATCATCTCCATATGACTGAAGTGATACTTCCATCTTGACATCACACCCAATACACTATGATTCTCAATATACCCAGAGAGGCGTACACAGAACCTGTTAAAGCCCTGGACGACCAAACCAAAGTATATTGATTGTCGCAAGTATTAGCGATGCAAGTCTCAGGTTAAGACCAATACACCTACCCTGATTCGGACTTCCATAGACACATAGTCATACCACCATGGAATTCCGAGGGTTAATCCAGAGCAAAGTTGTTTCCGTACCATCGGAAAACACAAAACTCCTATTACACTTGCATGAGTATCCAATACCCAAATATATGAGAACTATGTCGTTATGCTCTCACAACGCGCACAAGTGCAATACTAGTCTATTCCGCATTATCGATTCCAATCTCGATAATACTACGACTAGGGATGTTTAATGATTAAACCTTAATGGATTAATACTCTCTATATTATTAATCCGGAACTAATCATATGGACTTTTATCATTTATATATCCCGGTAATCCAATTACAAATGATAAAAGAGCAATTTCCTTTGTCACATAGTTAATTTGTACAACAACACCATGTTCTGTACAAATAGTGATGCTATGGGTCATGAATTGTCCAACAATCTCCCACTTGGCCTATAGCCAATCACTCAAGTGTCCTACACTTGAACTATGTATGGTTCGCTCAAACTTTTGTTGAGAAACTGCTTTCGTCAGCGGATTTGCAAAGTTATCATCTGATGCGATTTATTCGATCATCACATCGCCACGATGTATGATCCGAACAAATCTGATGAATAGTTGAAGTATATACTTGGATCATTGATGAGACCATTAATTCTTTAGCCTGTGCTGTAGCCTAGCTCAGCTGCTAACAGAACTACTCCTAATCCAATTAGGATTATTTAGATCCAAAGTGCTTCTATTACTGCCTCAGCTGCAACAATATTCCACTTTTGTTGTTTATTCGGCAACAGTATCTTGCTTGGAAGATTTCCAGCTCACTGTTCCGTTATTCAAATTATATAGTACCTCTATTATGACTTATAGTCGTTTTTTATCGGTTTGGAAACTTACAGCGGTGAACCCAGTCACTTCAAGTTCTCATTCTCCATAGCTTAAGAAAGCGTCCTTAGATCATCTAAGATACGTAAGGATGTTCTTAACATCAATCCAGTGACTATCACTTGGATTGGCCTGATTGTGACTCCATATGCTCAAAGCATATGAGACACCAGGTCTCGTACATATATTTCTATGTACGAGTTCTCGCAGAGTGCCAACAACTTTTAGATCTATCCTAGAAGATCCTTATTCCTAAAATAAAGGTTGTCTTTCCCAAGAAGTCTATGGAGAATTTTCATGAAAGCCAAGCTTTCACCGATTTTATTATGGGAATTCATTTCCAAGAAATGATATGTCATCATTTTATAGGACAATCATTGTCAGTACGCTCCCACTAACCTCCTTATATACACAAGAATCATTTTCGTTTTGAATTAAATCATATACCATTATGATTACATCAAAACGATAGTTCCAAGAACGTAATGCATGCTTCAATCCATAAATGGATCGATTTTAACTTGCAAACCTTGTTTGCTCGTTTTGGTATGACAAAATCGTCAGGGTGTTGTAAACATCCTCCAAAAGGTTTCCGTTTAAGGAAAGCGATTTTGACGTTCAGCTGCCTTATTTCATAAATGAAACGTGCAGCATTAGCAAGCATTATCCAAATGGATTTAACCATGGCAACGAGTAAAAGGTTTCGTCGTAATCGACACAATGTTGATAAAGATACATTTTCGCTACAAGCCTAGCTTTGTACGTTGGTTTGTTGCCATCCATGCATGTCTTCCTTGAAGACTTATACAGTACCAATAGGCACAATGCCTTTCGGTACATCAACCAGTGTCCTAACTTGGTTGATATACATAGAATCCATTTCGGACTTCATGGAACTTTGCCATAATAGGGAGTCGATACCTTGTATCACTTCCTCATACATAGTCGGTTTGTCTTTCTCAATAAGATTGACATCGTTACGAGGTGAGATCAGAAACCCATATCGCCCAGGTTATTTTCTGACTATCTCCGACTTGTGTGGTTCTTGTGTATTCGAAGATTATGGTACAGATTCATCCTTGATGAATTGTTTGTGTTCCATTAAGGAATCTGTGTCTGGAATAATATTACTCCGATTTTCATCGAGTTTTACTTTCTTCTCACTTACCACTGCATATAGGTATTCCTCTTAGGAAAACCGCATGGCGAGCAACAATTAAATTGTTCTCTTGTGAGTTGTATAAATACTATACTTTGGTTACCCTAGGATAACCTACAATTTAGGCACTTATCCAATTTGGGTTCTAGTTTGGTATCATCCAAACATATGCCCAGCATTCCCAAATCTCCAGGAATGAGAAAAGCCGATTTCTTTCCTGTTCATATCTAATATGAAGTCTGTCAAACCGATTTTCATGGAACCTTATTCAAAATAAGTTTTGCACTGTTTAATGCGTATCCCTAGAAGGAAAATGGTAGCTCAGAGCTGTTGGACAATTACGACCCATAGCATCACTATTTGTACAGAACATTGTGTTCTTGTACAAATTAACTATGTGACAAAGGAAATTGCTCTTTTATCATTTGTAATTGGATTATCGGGATATATAAATGATAAAAGTCCATATTTTTAGTTCAGGATTAATAAGATATGAGACAATATCAATCCACTAAGGTTTAATCATTAAAATATCATTAGTCGTAGTATTATCGAGATTGGACATCGATAATGCGGAATAGACTAGTATTGCACTTGTGCGTGTTATGGGAGCATAATGACCGGCGTAAACACACACGTATAACGCAAGCGCACATATCGTTCAAGTAGTATAAAAATATCGATCCCACGAGGACTTAATATCTAATCTATTAATTTTATGAGGTCAAATGATTACTAGTATCTAACAGGTTGTTTGATTGATTTGAAATGGTGACGATTCTAAATTTAAAAACAAGTAAATAAAATTGTTCGAAATTAGGTTTTAAGAAAATTCAATATTAAAAACTATCTAGGGTTTTGATTTCTTCCAATATCATTTTAAAGATGAAGTGGTTATCTTAAAGTTGGGTAATATATTGATTTATTAACCTGGAACACTAAATTATGTGTAAGCCTCTGTCGATGGTCAGACACAAATACCCAGTTTAACCCAATTGAACCATATGTCTATGTCAACCAATTATCTGGATTCATTAAGTTTAAGTTCCAATTATGGCTACCCCGCCCGACAGGTATATGTCTATCCTGTAAGGAAATCTATTAAAGGGTTATCTATCCTCAAGGAAGATCGTGGACTATTGAGTCTAAGGTCTTAAACTTAAAATCCCCATGTCTAGTTCATTTTAAGTTTCCCAGTTCAATTTTATTAATGGCCAGTTAATGAAAAAACATTAAGATTAAGACTCAATAAATAAATCTTTATATTACCCAAGCTATAATCTAACCCCTTATAAACCGGTGATATTGGATTTCATCACAACCTCAGATAACTGGCTTAGTTACGACACATATTTACGAGTAGTAAAAAAAACTTAAATAAAATAAAAGACATAAAGTAAAATACTGAAAATTAAATACTGAAAAATAAATGCTGAAAAGTAAATTGCTGAAAGTATTGAAAAGTAAATTGCTGAAAAGTAAATTGCTGAAAAGTAAATTACTGAAAAGTAAAAACTGAAAATTAAAGAAAGAAAAGTATTGTGCGTAAAAGTAAATTGCGGAAAGTAAAAACTGAAAAGTAAAGAAAAGAAAGTGCGAAATCGAAAATTAATTACTAAAAGTTGTAAATAAACAAACAAGATACAATCTTCTTAGTATTCTTAAGGAATTCCTTAGAAGAAAGTATGAATTCTACAAATGAAATGGCTTGGTATTTATAGGCAAAATTTTGCCTCCATCAAATCATCCACCAATCAATTATTAATTGCTCCACTAATTGCTCCACCAAATCCATTATTAATTGCTCCACTAATCTCTTATCATGTTTGGTGATGAATTTAATATTTTTATTATTTATTTATTAATTTATTTTTTTCTTTGAAAATGATTGAAAGTGACTTTAATAATTACACACAACACACTTCTGGATGGTTCATCAATTTCGGGCATGAAATCGTCAGAATTCGAAATTATTTGGTATTTAAAAGCTGTAGATATTTGAGTCTTCTTTAATCTGGAACTTGAATCAGCTCAATCCGATATCGTAGTAAAACGTTATGCCCAAAATACGACAGATGCGCAAAACTAGAATTTCCAAACTTCACTTCATTAAAAACGCCCCCTTTCAAGTTTCCAATCTCCAAAATTAAAATAGCAAGTCCAATAATTGCCCTTATTTGACCCATATTTCATCCTAAATGATTTCATTAAGTCTCAATATTATTTTATCTGCAAAATAAACTAAAACATATCAAAAAAACGTTCATCAACCCGAGAAACTAAACAAAATATTAAGTAAAAGGGGCGGTAATATTGACATATTTTCCCTCATCACACCCCCAAACCTAACATTTTCCTAGTCCTTGAGCAAAACAACAAAATAAAATACAAGAAACAATTAAAATTAAACTAAGCCACTTTCGTAGGGATCACGGTTGCATTTAGCATATGCAACAAGCCTTTAAACCCCTAGGTGTCCCTAGTGGACGAGTTGTAGTCTCGTGAGGGTTTACAGCAATGATACCCGCAAACATTTTACAAAAGTAAAAATATAGTGAAACTAATGCACACAAAAGCAAAAAGACAAGCGAAAAGAGAATAAAGAAGTTAGTGACTAATCAGGTGAAACTTCTACTCCAAGTCAATAATTGTTTTGTTTCATTCTAAATTACCAAATAAGTAAATTCTCAGATTATTTTTACCATTCTCCATATACATAGTCGACAAAAAATTAATCAACTCATTTTTGCCCACAACAGTCATAAGTGTTGTTGATAATGGAGTAATATTTTTGTCCTGAAGTTTGATCATAATTCACATCTTTTTGCAGCAATGGAATAATTTTTCTGATTTTTCTGATTTTTTTTTTGATTTTTGAATTTTAATTTTTTTTTATATATACTTCTCATCTATGTAACGAGCTTTGGGTCGGTGGCTCCCAAACCAGTTGGCTTTAGGGCACCAGGTGTTAAGCACCCCTACGGACTTAATTACTCAGACTTCATATATATATATTTTTGCAGCATCTTTGATCCATGTAGCGAGCTTTGGGCCAGTGACTCCAAAGCCAGTTGGCTTTAGGGCACTAGGTGTTAAAACACCCCTACGGACTTAATAACTCAGATCTCAGACGTGTTTTTTTTTTTTACTCTATTACTTTTTGAGATGCTTCCTCCAATTAAACTAGAGCACTGAATATTACAAACTTTTCAATGTTAGTTCGTGTCCGTATGTTTCTATGTATGTTGATAATATCTGCTAACTGAACATATGAAGATCCATTTTAGTCAGTATTATGGAGAATTCACAAATTAAATAATTCAAAAGGAAATAAACAAAAATTAACTTGTTTTGAAAAAGGTTTGAGATACGTCTCAGGAGTGGAAACTCCTTACTATCTCTTACCAATTTCACCTTTTTAGTCAAAATAAAAACACAAAACGCAAAATATTTTTTAATTTTTGAAAAATTTTCAATTTTTTTTGTATTTTTCGAAAAATTTTGGACTAAAAATAAAAACAACACACAAACTAAAAACAAGGTACTGATCAACTAATTCCCTCCCCCAAACCTAAATGAGACATTGTCCCCAATGTCTTAAAAGTAGAGAAGAGTTTAGAAAATAATACATGGTTAGCTGAAATTCTACAGGAATTAAAGGTTAAGATCCAGATTAATCCTACGTCTCTTACCACGATCGTCCTCAGACCAATTATCTTTGAAAGGATAGGTTCAACTCGTGGTTCATAGGCTATGAGTTGGTATATTAGATCCGGAGGAGTTCTGGCAGTAAAGAGGAGTTCTTTCAAAGGTTTTGACACAAACCCATTTCTCTGGCATCATCAAGAAACACACAAAGAAAATCACATCATAAAATCCATCAACGTTGTACAGCCTAATTGGTTTCTGGTGTATGTTCAAGTTCGTCCAAGATAGCACAATAAAAATTTCCTTCAATGTACCCAAGCCACCTGGCAAAGCAATAAAAGCATCAGCACGGTTCATCATTTCTACCAAACGTTCAGACATACTCTGGCACGATCAGTTCCTCTCCGTTTGATGGTTCAATAAGATTTGCTTCTGCCAAGGGTTTTGGATGATTCCAAAACGTGACTGCCTCCTTCCTGTACAGCTTTTGAAACGATCCCTATAAGTCCAAGATTGCCTCCGCCATATATTAAGTGCATATTTCTTGCAGCTAAGACTCGACCCAATTCTTGTGCTGCTTCTACGTATTGTGGCTTAACACCAACACTACTACCGCAAAACACACAGATGTTTTCAACTCGTCTTCTTGAAGTGGCTTCCATTTTTTATATGTATTTCTTTCTCAACTCTGGATGCCTTCAAAAGTGCAATGACGGGCTGAATTTATAATACCTGAAAATGGTGAGTAAAAATAGCACAAGTATCTTCCAGAGGACGATTAGTATCGAAATAATATCGTGATAGTCAAAAAGGTCTGGATCCTATCGGAGAAAATAAAAGAAAACAACAAAACAAATCACAATTATTAAGAAAAGACAAAAATATTATCTTTACAAGAAAAGTAACGGCTTGATTGACGTCTATGCGTCAGGGACAAGCTTCCCATCCAATTTTCTTATAAACTGGCAAACAGGGTCTTTTTAAGTCAGATTCCCAAGACTTAATTGTTGTCTTTCTTTTTGGAATTGTGTATGTAATTTACGAATGGCTATGTGAACATATCCACTGGGATGCGTCTCAAGAGTTAAAGATATATCATCTAAAGACTCCTTACTCAAGCCATCCCTAATGAATTTAATTTTGTCTTCGCGATTATCAGACACCATTCCTAAAGAACGACAACAAATATTGCAATTCCAGCGTGCACATTTGTAACAAACACCCATTTGTTTAGCTCTATATTTCTTTGCATAGGTGCTTCTTCCAAAACCAGACAGATGTGAAATAAAAGAGTCAGAAGACTCACCTGCCAATCGGACTCGTGCTTCAATTACCCAACGAATGTCATTAGGAATACCTTTGATCATCAGTAGTCTCATCCGTTAAAGCGAGCTTTGTAGACTTTCATCAGAGATTTTTTGAGGGAGAGAAGGAAATTGCTTGTGAATATTTGCGAGAGCTTCTTCCATCGTGAAATGACTAAACCTGCAAAAATTAAACACACACAAATAAAACACACCAGATCACAATATATAAAAAAATTGCATGGGTTGCCTCCCTGCGAGCGCTAAGTTTAAAGTCGTCAGCTAGACGTGACTTCTCGAACGTTAGGCTAGATCTGAAAGTGTGATACTTTCTTTTTGTCGCTCAAATGATTCTCCCCAGTAGTGCTTAACATGCTTGTTTTTAACCTTGAAAGTTTTGTTGGAGTCAGGATCATGTATCTCAACGGCTTTATCTGGTAAAACCTTGGTGATCATAAATGGACCTGACCACCGTGATTTTGGCTTCCATGGGAAGAATTTCTCCCTTGATTTGTTTAATAGTACCTTCTGCCCTGGTTCCAGTTGTATGCGCACTATCTTCTCATCATGTCTTTTCTTTGACTTTTCCTTGTACAAAGCATACTCAAAAGGCTGTATGTGAAATTCCTCTAATTCGTTGAGCTGGTGGAACTTTTTCTCTTCTGTTGCTTGTAGTGCAAGAATAGGCTTCTTCAGTACGCAGTGCGCTTTCTCTTCAGGCTCCACAGGTAATTGACATGCTTTAAGTTTGTCAGTAGAACTTTGTCTTTCATCAGAGTTCTGAATGGTACTATGTATCACATCAAGTCTGAAACATTCCTCATTCTTTTCATCATCTGGGAAATTCATGGCTTTGAAAACATTGAATGTTACCTCTTGGTCTTGTACCCTCATGGTTAGTTCTCCTTTTTGTACATCAATAATGGTTCGACCTGTAGCCAAGAATGGTCTCCCGAGGATGATTGGCATGTCTGCGTCTTCCTCCATATCAAGGACAATAAAATCTGCTGGGAAAATGAATTTGTCAACCTTGACCAGCACATCCTCAACTACGCTCTAGGAAATACGAGCGTTCTATAAGCAAGTTGTAGTGAGACTGAAGTGGGCATTGTTTCTCCAATCTGCAGTTTCCTGAAAATAGAAAAAGGCATCAAGTTAACACTAGCACATAAATCACACAGAGCATTACCGAAGTCATGTTCTCCTATGGTGCAAGGAACAGTGAAACTGTCAGGATCTTTCAACTTTGGAGGAAGTTTTCTCTGAATGATGGCGCTGCATTCTTCTGATAATGCTATTGTCTCATAATCTCCCAATCTCCGCTTTCGTGAAAGAATGTCTTTCATGAATTTGGCATTGCTGGGCATTTGTTCCAACGCTTCTGCAAATGGAATGTTGATATGCAGCTTTTTGAACACCTCCAAGAATCGAGTAAACTGCTTGTCAAGTTTATTCTTCTGAAGACGCTGAGGAAAAGGTGGAGGTGGAGTGATCTATTTTTTTTCCTTTGCTTCTTTTTCCTCCATCTGTAGCTTTGTTTCTTTTGGAAAATCTTCAATTGTTGTTGCCTTGATTCTAACATCTTTGTTGATTTCAGTACCGTTTTTTAACATGATGGCATGACATTGCTCCTTCCCCATGTTCCTTGGATTTGGCTCTGTGTTACTAGGAAGGTATCTGGCGGTCTGTAACTCTAAGCATTGGCCAGTTGTCCAATTTGATTCTTCAGTGCTTTAATAGAAGCTGATTGATTTTGAATTAATGTTGCTTGGGATTGAAACATAGCATCATATCTTGCTGTTTGAGATTGAAACATAGCATCATATCTTGTTGCTTGAGAGTCGTGTTTTTCTTCTATCTTTTTCAAGTGGGTCAACACTTCTGTTATTCCTGGTTCATTTGCATGTTCTTGGCCTTTGTTCTGTTGTTGGAATCCGGGTGGTGGATTGTTCATTTGCCCTGAATTGTTGCTCCATGTGAAATTGGGATGATTCCTCCACCCTGGGTTGTAGGTGTTGGAATATGGATTGTTCCCCTGTCTGTTGAAATTATTGACATAATTCACCGTTTCTTTATGTTGGTTGAAAGATTCTGACTTAGGTGCTCCTCTAAATGGTGAACTTGTGGATCCACCATTAACTTTTATGTTAAGAGTTTCCAGATTTTTACAAATCACATCCAGCTTGGAATTCAGTGCTGTGTTGGCTCCAACTTCATAAATTCCTGCAATTCTTTGGATCATGCTCCTTTCTGTTAGCCATAAAGAATTGTTGTTGGCCATTTCTTCGATTAGGTCCCAGGCTTCATCTTCTCTTTTTACCATTAAAGCTCCTCCAGCAACAGCATCGATTGTGGTTCTCATTATTCCAGAAAGTCCATTATAGAATGTTTGGACTTGAAGCCATTTTGGAATCTCATGGTGAGGACATTTCCGGAGCAAATCTTTGTACCTTTCCCAAGATTCGCAGAGGGAGTATGAATCTTGTTGTACAAAGGATGTGATGTCATTCCTCAGCTTTCCGGTTCTGGCTGGTGGAAAGTACTTTGCAAGAAATTTGGTGGCTAAAGTGTTCCAAGTTGTGATAGAACCTGCTGGTAGTGAATGTAGCCAAGCTTTAGCTCTGTCCTTCAAGGAGTATGGGAAAACACGCAGTCTCATTGCTTCTTCTGATGCTCTGTTGTAGTTGAAAGTGCCGCAAACTTCCAGGAAGTTACTGATGTGGGTATTAGGATCTTCAGTTGCATTCCCCCCGAACTGAACTGACTGCTGAATCATCTGAATGCATGTTTTGATGTCACACGCATTTGATGGTAAGGGAGGAAGTACAATACATGAAATGAGTCTGTCAACCACCGGAATGGTTCTGTCTCGAATGGGAATTGTGTGGTGCAACCTCCAACGGTTCAGGTTCCATGTTAACTAAAGCTTTTTGGCCTTCTCGCTTTCCTTTCTCAACTGTCTGATGGTTCTTTCAATTTCCGGGTCAAGCGATCGGAGTTCAAAGCTTCTGGTTCGTCTCATGTAGTTTCTGAGAACCTGAAACACAAGAAAACAAAAATAATAAGTAAAAAGAAATTAGATACAAGTAACGTATCTAACCCCAAAATTAATAGTGAAAGATAAATAAGTCCCCGGCAACGGCGCCAAAAACTTGACCGGCGTAAACACACACGTATAACGCAAGCGCACATATCGTTCAAGTAATATAAAAATATCGATCCCACGAGGACTTAATATCTAATCTATTAATTTTATGAGGTCAAATGATTACTAGTATCTAACAGGTTGTTTGATTGATTTGAAATGGGGACGATTCCAAATTTAAAAACAAGTAAATAAAATTGTTCAAAAGTAGGTTTTAAGAAAATTCAATATTAAAACCTATCTAGGGTTTTGATTTCTTCCAATATCATTTTAAAGATGAAGTGGTTATCTTAAAGTTGGGTAATATATTGATTTATTAACCTGGAACACTAAATTATGTGTAAGCCTCTGTCGATGGTCAGACACAAATACCCAGTTTAACCCAATTGAATCATATGTCTATGTCAACCAAATTATCTGGATTCATTAAGTTTAAGTTCCAATTATGGCTACCCCCGCCCGACAGGTATATGTCTATCCTGTAAGGAAATCTATTAAAGGGTTATCTATCCTCAAGGAAGATCGTGGACTATTGAGTCTAAGGTCTTAAACTTAAAATCCCCATGTCTAGTTCATTTTAAGTTTCCCAGTTCAATTTTATTAATGGCCAGTTAATGAAAAAGCATTAAGATTAAGACTCAATAAATAAATCTTTATATTACCCAAGCTATAATCTAACCCCTTATAAACCGGTGATATTGGATTTCATCACAACCCCAGATAACTGGCTTAGTTACGACACATATTTACGGGTAGTAAAAAAAACTTAAATAAAATAAAAGACATAAAGTAAAATACTGAAAATTAAATACTGAAAAATAAATGCTGAAAGTAAATGCTGAAATTAAATACTGAAAATTAAATGCTGAAAGTAAATTACTGAAAGTAAATTGCTGAAAGTAAATTGCTGAAAAGTAAATTGCTGAAAAGTAAATTGCTGAAAGTAAATTACTGAAAAGTAAAAATTGAAAATTAAAGAAAGAAAAGTATTGTGCGTAAAAGTAAATTGCGGAAAGTAAAAACTGAAAAGTAAAGAAAAGAAAGTGCGAAAGCGGAAATTAATTACTGAAAGTTGTAAATAAACAAACAAGATACAATCTTCTTAGTATTCTTAAGGAATTCCTTAGAAGAAAGTATGAATTCTACAAATGAAATGGCTTGGTATTTATAGGCAAAATTTTGCCTCCATCAAATCATCCACCAAATCAATTATTAATTGCTCCACTAATTGCTCCACCAAATCCATTATTAATTGCTCCATTAATCTCTTATCATGTTTGGTGATGATTTAATAATTTTTATTATTTATTTATTAATTTATTTTTTGCTTTGAAAATGATTGAAAGTGACTTTAATAATTACACACAACACACTTCTGGATGGTTCATCAATTTCGGGCATGAAATCGTCAGAATTCGAAATTATTTGGTCTTTAAAAGCTGTAGATATTTGAGTCTTCTTTAATCTGGAACTTGAATCAGCTCAATCCGATATCGTAGTAAAACGTTATGCCCAAAATACGACAGATGCGCAAAACTGGAATTTCCAAAACTTCACTTCATCAAAAACGCCCTTTCAAGTTTCCAATCTCCAAAATTAAAATAGCAAGTCCAATAATTGCCCTTATTTGACCCATATTTCGTCCTAAATGATTTCATTAAGTCCCAATATTATTTTATCTGCAAAATAAACTAAAACATATCAAAACGTTCATCAAACCCGAGAAACTAAAAACAAAATTAAGTAAAAGGGGCGGTAAATATTGACATATTTTCCGCTCATCACACCCCTAAACCTAACATTTTGCTAGTCCTTGAGGAAAACAACAAAATAAAATACAAGAAACAATAAAATTAAACTAAGCCACTTTCGTAGGGATCACGGTTGCATTTAGCATATGCAACAAGCCTTTAAACCCCTAGGTGTCCCTAGTGGACGAGTTGTAGTCTCGTGAGGGTTTACAGCAATGATACCCGCAAACATTTTACAAAAGTAAAAATATAGTGAAACTAATGCACACAAAAGCAAAAAGACAAGCGAAAAGAGTATAAAGAAGTTAGTGACTAATCAGGTGAAACTTCTACTCTAAGTCAATAGTTGTTTTGTTTCATTCTAAATTACCAAATAAGTAAATTCTCCGATTATTTTTACCATTCTCCATATACATAGTCGAAAAAATATTAATCAACTCATTTTTGCCCACAACAGTCATAAGTGTTGTTGATAAGGGAGTAATATTTTTGTCCTGAAATTTGATCATAATTCACATCTTTTTGCAGCAATGGAATAATTTTTCTGATTTTTCTGATTTTTTTCTTTGATTTTTGAATTTTTATTTTTTTTTATATACAATATCTTCCATCTATGTAACGAGCTTTGGGTCGGTGGCTCCCAAACCAGTTGGCTTTAGGGCACCAGGTGTTAAGCACCCCTACGGACTTAATTACTCAGACTTCATATATATATATATTTTTGCAGCATCTTTGATCCATGTAGCGAGCTTTGGGCCAGTGACTCCAAAGCCAGTTGGCTTTAGGGCACTAGGTGTTAAAACACCCCTACGGACTTAATAACTCAGATCTCAGACGTGTTTTTTTTTTTTACTCCATTACTTTTTGAGATGCTTCCTCCAATTAAACTAGAGCACTGAATATTACAAACTTTTCAATGTTAGTTTGTGTCCGTATGTTTCTATGTATGTTGATAATATCTGCTAACTGAACATATGAAGATCCATTTTAGTCAGTATTATTGAGAATTCACAAATTAAATAATTCAAAAGGAAATAAACAAAAATTAACTTGTTCTGAAATAGGTTTGAGATACGTCTCAGGAGTGGAAAATCCTTACTATCTCTTACCAATTTCACCTTTTTAGTCAAAATAAAAACACAAAACCCAAAATATTTTTGTAATTTTTGAAAAATTTTCAATTTTTTTTGTATTTTTCGAAAAATTTTGGACTAAAAATAAAAACAACACACAAACTAAAAACAAGGTACTGATCAACTAATTCCCTCCCCCAAACCTAAATGAGACATTGTCCCCAATGTCTTAAAAAGTAGAAGAAGAGTTTAGAAAATAATACCTGGTTAGCTGAAATTCTACAGGAAATTAAAGGTTAAGATCCAGATTAATCCTACGTCTCTTACCACGATCGTCCTCAGACCAATTTATCTTTGAAAGGATAGGTTCAACTCGTGGTTCATAGGCTATGAGTTGGTCTATTAGATCCGGAGGAGTTCTGGCAGTAAAGAGGAGTTCTTTCAAAGGTTTTGACACAAACCCATTTCTCTGGGCATCATCAAGAAACACACAAAGAAAATCATAAAATCCATCAACGTTGTACAGCCCAATTGGTTTCTGGTGTATGTTCAAGTTCGTCCAAGATAGCACAATAAAAATTTCCTTCAATGTACCCAAGCCACCTGGCAAAGCAATAAAAGCATCAGCACGGTTAATCATTTCTACCAAACGTTCAGACATACCTGGCACGATCAGTTCCTCTCCGTTTGATGGTTCAATAAGATTTGCTTCTGCCAAGGGTTTTGGGATGATTCCCAAAACGTGACTGCCTCCTTCCTTTACACTTTTGAAACGATCCCTATAAGTCCAAGATTGCCTCCGCCATATATTAAGTGCATATTTCTTGCAGCTAAGACTCGACCCAATTCTTGTGCTGCTTCTACGTATTGTGGCTTAACACCAACACTACTACCGCAAAACACACAGATGTTTTCAACTCATCTTCTTGAAGTGGCTTCCATTTTTTATATGTATTTCTTTCTCAACTCTGGATGCCTTCAAAAGTGCAATGACGGGCTAATTTATAATACCTGAAAAGGGTGAGTAAAAATAGCACAAGTATCTTCCAGAGGACGATTAGTAGCGAAATAATATCGTGATAGTCAAAAAGGTCTGGATCCTGTCGGAGAAAATAAAAGAAAACAACAAAACAAATCACAATTATTAAGAAAAGACAAAAAGATATAATATTTACAAGAAAAGTAACGGCTTGATTGACGTCTATGCGTCAGGGACAAGCTTCCCATCCAATTTTCTTATAAACTGGCAAACATGGTCTTTTTAAGTCAGATTCCCAAGACTTAATTGTTGTCTTTCTTTTTGGAATTGTGTATGTAATTTACGAATGGCTATGTGAACATATCCACTAGGATGCGTCTCAAGAGTTAAAGATATATCATCTAAAGACTCCTTACTCAAGCCATCCCTAATGAATTTAATTTTGTCTTCGCGATTATCAGACACCATTCCTAAAGAACGACAACGAATATTGCAATTCCAGCGTGCACATTTGTAACAAACACCCATTGCTCCACCAAATCCATTATTAATTGATCCACTAATTGCTCCATTAATTGCTCCACCAAATCCATTATTAATTACTCCACTAATCTCTTATCATGTTTGGTGATGATTTGATAATTTTTATTATTTATTTATTAATTTATTTTTTGATTTGAAAATGATTGAAAGTGACTTTAATAATTACACACAACACACTTCTGGATGGTTCATCAATTTCGGGCATGAAATCTTCAGAATTCGAAATTATTTTTTCTTTCAAAGCTGTAGATCTTTGAGTCTTCTTTAATCCGAAACTTGAATCAGCTCAATCCGATATCAGAGTAAAACGTTATGCCCAAAGTACCACAGATGCGCAAAACTTGAATTTCCAAAACTGCACTTCGTCAAAAACGCCTTTTCAAGTTTCCAATCTCCAAAATTAAAATATCAAGTCCAATAATTGCCCTTATTTGACCCATATTTCATCCTAAATGATTTCATTAAGTCCCAATATTATTTTATCTGTAAAATAAACTAAAACATATCAAAACGTTCATCAAACCCGAGAAACTAAACAAAATATTAAGTAAAAGGGGCGGTAAATATTGATATATTTTCCGCTCATCACATAACGGCATAGTTCTCATATATTTAATTATTGGATACTTATGCAAGTGTGATAGGAGGTTGTGTTTACCGATGGTACGAAACAGCTTCGCTCTGGATAGACCCCTCGGAATTCTATTGGTAGTATGACTATGTGTCTATGTAAGTCCGAATCAGGGTAGATGTATTTGGTCTTAACCTGAGACTTACATCGTTAATACTTGCGACAATCAATATACTTTGGTTTTGGTCATCCAGGGCTTTAACAGGTTCTGTGTACGCCTCTTCTGGGTATATTGAGAATCGTAGTGTATTGGGTGTGATGTCAAGATGGAAGTATCTCTTAAGTCATATGGAGATGATGATCACGCAGGATACGGAACTAGTACTCTTTAGTACTGCAGTCATCGGGATAATATGACTAGGTCATGATTATCTGATTATAGAGACTAATTATCAGAGATCCGATATATGCTTCGTATGGGGCATACACATTTCCAGCCCTAAGCCTTGCATGTGACATCCGATACTGGATCGCAATACGCAATACTACGTATACTACGCCTGATATAGATTACATATTCCTTTAAGAATATTTCTGGAGAATTGGGTAGGAACGGTGCTTTGCTAGAAGCCAACAATGTCTTGTAAATCGGTAAAAATGTAGTACTAGGTACGTACGTGTTCGGATAGTCCGACGACCGGATTTACTGCCAACATATCTGGGGATCTCATGAGTCGCTTCTTGAAGATTCACCGATGACGTATGACTTGCACATAATTAATCTGGGATTAATTAGTAGAGAGAGAAAATTAATCTGGGATTAATTATGGAGATATTTTATCTGGGATAAAATTTATTAAAAGAGAGAGAACGATTAATTTGGAATTAATTGATAAATTAATATATTCGATATTTAAACGAAATTAGATTTCGACGCGGATTTAGAATTAATTCGCTAGCGATGTGAATAGTAATTTTGTTAGGCATAATTATTTAATTAAATTTGATTTAATTATGTCGCAACGGAAAATTCGTTAATTCAGAATTAGCGAACCCGAGATTATTTGCGGGCCCACTCGCATTTCAAATCGAGTGGGGCCCACAAGTCACATCACGCGTCACATCACCTGTCACTTTAGTGATGGATGTCAAGTCACATTTTGGTGATTGACAACCAGTCACTATTCATGATGGTGGTGATTGATATGTTCCTTTACCTGCCTTATTTTCCCCTCCTTTTTGCCTTTTGTTTTTTTGGAAAAACAAATACCAAAAATTTGTGAAGGATTTTGTATTAGGTTTTAGAAACCAAAAACACATTTTTTTCTCTCTCTCCCTTTTCTCACATGGCCGAATGGCCTTCACTATTTTTCTCTCCCAAAACCGTGAGCCTAGGGTTTATTGTTCTCCATGATTTTGTTGCAAAATCTCAAGAGCTAGCACTCAAATGAGTCTTGCAAAGGTGATAGGGAAACCCATTCATGAGCATGGAATCCACAAAGGTTGGAGCTTGAAGATCACATCCATGGAGGGGCTTGGCCGAACACACAAGGAGCACAAATGGACCTTGGCCGAGAGCTTCGAGGAGGATTTTTGTTGTTCTTCGCATCGCAAAAACTGATCAAAGTGAGTATTCTGCAACTTTACTTTGATGTATTCACAAATTTATATGCTTAATTTGATCTTGGTTTGACCTAGAAAACCCAACAATGGTATCAGAGCCTTGATTAAGCATGAAATTGATTTAGGGTAAAATTTGGGTAAAATTGATTTGAGCATGATTTGATGAAATTGTTTTATTGAGTATGCTTGAATGATGATAACTTAGAGTTATGCATGATCAATTTGATGAAAATTGAATTGGATTATATTTTCCCTAATTTTTGGGCTTGGCCGAAAGTTGTATGTGCCCTAAATGTCATGGTGATTTTTGTTTTTTGATCATTGAATGAATTGAAAGACTTGGGATAAATTGATTTAGGATTTAATTAGATTAAAATCGAAATCATATTTAAAAATCCCCAAATTGTCGTGAGCTATATAGCATGGAAATGAATTGATTTTTTGATTCAATAATATTGGACATGTGTTGATGATGACTAGCATGATTAATTATGTAAATTTATATTTTGGAAATGTTAATTTGACTAATTAATTATGGCTTATACACTTTAGTTAATTTAATTGTGATATTTGGAATATTGTGATTAAATTGGTTAGGCTAAATTTGGAATTGGGCTTTTAAAGTTGTATTTGGGCTTAATGGGCTTGGTTGGGCCAAGTTTGGTTTAGGTTAATTGGTTGGATCCAATTGGGCCCAAAACCATATCCATAAAGTCCAAATAAAATAAAATGGGCCTTTAAAAATTTAATTGGGACTAATGGGCTTAAATTGATTTTTGGCAAAGGGTGATTCCTTATTGGGCTTTGGTTGCCAAAGTCCATGCCTTATGAATTAATTGAAAGCCCATTGGACTTTAATTAAAATGACATTGGATGTTAATTAGGCTTTGAGACCCGTAAAGATTAGATTTATAATCTAAGTCGCAAAAGCTTATTAATAAAGTGTAATTATTTAATTTGGAATTAAATAACGAATTAGTATTGAATACAAATTAAATTGGATTTAATATTGTAGTTTGATATAATTCAAGAATTTGTACTTTGAGTACTTATTCTTAAACGAGTCGGACTCGCGTAAATCAAATCGTTGTTTGAACATTGGATGGTCATTAATTTCAGATTAATTAATTGGATTAGATTGATTGATAACATGCTTTGTGTGAATACATGGATGTGATGTATGAATAATGTATATCAGATGGATATTAGATGGGTGGGGCAATTTTGGAAATTATTGTAATAAATTTAGAATTTATTAAATTGGACCTGCGTGTCCAGCCTATTACCTCTTGACTCTTTGTTTTCTCTTCTCACCTATTCCCCTCAATGTAAATGAGGTTTCTTTAGAAGTGTTATGTAATTGGGTAGAAGTAAGATTTGTGCTAGCGGGAGAGAGGAAAGAGAGAGATTTGTTATAGGAACAAATTGTTTTAAATATCCATCCGCATATCATTATTAATTTATTTATCGCGCCTTATTATACTTTTAGAATGCATGCTTAAGGGTGTATGATGAGACCTAATCAAAGATAATTAATTGGTTGCCAATTACGCGAAAAACCCTCAACATATATTAAGTGTTTTCCTTCCATTGAATGATTCATTCTCAAGATCCAAGATTGGCACTGGTTTGTTGGCCAAAGTCAAGACATTTGTCCATCGCGGATGTGTTTGAATCATGAAGGCTTTGTTCCATATCGCATGTCTTGTCCAAGTTGTGATTTGTTGGCCAAAGTCAAGATCACTTCTTTTCCATCGATATCGATTACGAAGCTTTCCAAAGTCAATGGGTCCCGCTTAACTGGAATCATTAAGTTTGTTGTGCCAAAGCCAAGGCTTAATTGATTCAGAGGAAAAAGGTTAGGCAATATATTGGATATATTGGCATATATTAGATATGTGTTTCGGACTTGGATGTCCACCTATTAGATCTAGGAGTTGGATGAGATCCAATTGATCTTAGAGATCTACCTAGTTAAATATCATACAACTTGTTGGCCAAAGTCAAGGTTGTGTGTTATTTAACAGGATCCTAGCCCACTAGGAAACAAGGTTTCACGAGTACTCAACAGAGGGTTAGAGGCTCGCCGAAAAATAGTGGGAGGCAAGTATTAAATTTTTAATTTCGTTTAGATACTTGCCAATACGCTCTCATTTCAATTTTTCGTCATTAATTTAAATATATATTAGTTGGACTAATATTTAATCGTTGTTTTAATTAAACAGTTTGATTGTATTCAAACTATTTCAATTTATAGTTGATTATATAATTGGATTATTGTAATCAATATATATTTGAATTTAAATTATCAAATTATAGTTCATTATATAGTTAGACTATATGTGGGACACAGGAACTGGGCGACGCATGCTGTCCCGGGCTCGCGGCATGGTTGGGAATATGGGGTAGCCCGCGGGGGATTAAACCGGAGAATAATGGAGTCGCCACCCGGTGTGAACCGGGAAAATGAGATTTAAGGCCGCACTCACCCCTCGCAAGGGAAGACCTCAAACCATTGGGTTCGGAATGGTCCCTTACTTATGTCACTTGTAATGAAAGGATTTATGTAATAATTTAATCAGGCTTAAGTAGCACTTGTTTCCAAGAGTATCATGCTTCTAAATTCACATGCATAAAATAAAACTTACACCTAAATTCACATATATCTCACATCTAAGATTGCATGCTTGAAAATACCTCAAAGTAACAACGAACATACAACTTCATTTAACATATCATGTTCACGAAAAACACAAGCATACATACTAACCATACAAGCATACATGTGACCACTTTTCCAAGTGATACGTGGAATTGTATCCCAAGTAGAGACCGCACTACCGTCCATTCGGAATCGGCTACATAATTTATGTCTGAGTTTCCATCCGATATACCACAAGAAATAATACTCCAAAGTCATCATGACATAGATATATGAATCGTAATACGTTAAATCAAGACTAAGGTAAATGACGCAACCAATGGAATAAACATGCTTTTCATTATGATGTGCACAAAGATAAGAATGACTATATGGGGTTTCATAAAAAATCACCTAAGAAACAATTATACATGGCATGTGATGAATATGTCTCAGTTTAGTGTGTTCGCATTCGTATTGTAGGTTTTATCTAGGTCCCAAGATCAAACAAGCAATGAAAACAATGTGTGAACACATCAACGGAGGTAGCGGAATACTCACATCGATTTGTTGAGACGATTGAAGACGAATGAAGCCCAAAAAGCCCATTGTTTTGGCGCCAACTGTGTGCAGTTCACTGCCCTCCAATCAGAATTTTGAGCTGCAAAACGGAGCTCCAAGCTTCATCGACGGATCCCGGCTCATGGGTGAACCTCCCTACCACCTTCGCATGTTCCGTAAGTGTGCTAGCACTTGTGTTTTTGCCACAAAAACACACTCTTGCTTCCCCCTTGTTCACGTCATTTGGCTTCAAAAACCAGTAAAATGTTGCTTTGGGCGTGAGTTTGAAGAGAGAAAAGAGAGAGAAGAAAGTTGTGTAATTGTTGGTAAAGCATTTTCCAAAAATGCCTTTATATATTTTCCAAGAAAAATACTAAAAACAATTACTAATTGATTAATTAAAATCAAAAGAAATGCTTATACCCACCAAATACTATTCCACCTACTTACATCAACTATTCATTGTCACTCTAATAAAGTGATGTAAGTCTTTCAATCAATCAATCACATCAATCAATCACATCACTCAAAGTGACATTTGATTTGACGCTTGATGTGACGAATGATTTGACGCTTGATGTGACTTGCGTTACCGCACTCGAATTCGAAATACGAATGCGCTCGCAATCACACTCGGGCTCGGGTTCGCTAATTCCTAATTAGCGATTTTTCCGTCGCGTCATAATTAAATGATTACGCCTAGCGAATTCACTATTCACGTCGCTAACGAATTAATTCTAAATTAATTCGTTCGCCCGAATTAAAATCTAATTTTAATTCCGCGTCGAAATCTAATTTCATTTAATATATCGAATATATTATTTACCGATTAATTCCAATTAATCATTATCTCTCTCTAGACGATATTTTATCCTAGATAAAATAGCTTCGTAATTAATCCTAGATTAATTTCTCTCTCTACTATATAATCCCAGATTATTTAAGAGTGTGAGTTATGCGTCATCGGTGGATTATCGGGAAGCGACCCATGAGATCCCCGGATAAGTTGGCAGTAAATACGGTCGTCGGAGTATCCGAATCACGTACGTACCAAGTACTACGTTCTACCGATTTACGAGACAAGGTCGACTCCTAGCAAAGCACCAAGTCTTCCCAATTCTCCGGACATATTCATTTAGGAATATCTAAGATCTATATCAGGCGTAGTCTACTAAGTATTGTGTATATCGGCCCAGTATCAGATAGTCACGTGCTAGGCCTGGGGCTGGATATGTGTCTGCCCCGTACGAAGCACATGTCGGATGTCTGGTAACTAGTCTCTATAATCGGATATACATGACCTTGTCATAATATCCCGATGGCCGGCCAGCACTTAAGAGCACTAATACCGTATCCTACGTGACATCATCTCCACTATGACTGGAGTGATACTTCCGTCTTGACATCACACCCAATACTCTACGATTCTCAATATACCCAGCATTGGCGTACACAGAACCAGTTACAGCCCTGGACGACCTCAACTAAAGTATATTGATTGTCGTAAGCATTAGCGGTGTAAGTCTCAGGTTAAGACCAAATACACCTACCCTGATGTCGGACTCCCATAGACACATAGTCATAATACCAATGGGATTCCGAGGGGTCTATCCAGAGCGAAGTTGTTTCCTGTACCATCGGTGAAACACAACCTCCTATCGCACTTGCATGAGTATCCAATACCCAAATATATGAGAACTATGTTGTTGTGCCCTCACAACGCGCACAAGTGCAATACTAGCCTATTCCGCATTATCGATGTCCAGTCTCGATAATACTACGACTATGGATATTTAATGATTAATCCTTCGCGGACTGATACTGTCTCATATCATTCTCAATCCAGGAACTAATCATATGGACCTCTCTTCATTTATATATCTAAGGTGATCTAATCACAAATGAGAGTGCAATTTCCTTGTCATATCATAGTTAATTTGTACAACAACACTATGATCTGTACAAATAGTGACGCTATGGGTCATATTATCCAACAATCTCCCACTTGGCACATAGCCAGTCACTCAAGTGTCGTACACCCGAACTATGTACGGTTCGCTCAAATTGCTGAGAAAGGTTTTCGTCAGCGGATTTGCATGATTATCGTCTAACGTGATTTATACGATCATCACATCGCCACGATGTATGATCCGAACGAATCAGATGAATATAGAAGTATATATCTGGATCGTCGATGAGACCTTTAATTCTTTAGCATGTGCTGACACCTAGTTCAGCTGCTAACAGAACTATATCTAATCTAATTAGATTTATTATCGACCCAAATGGCTTCTATTGCTGCCTCATCCGCAACAATAATCCGCATTTGTTGTTTATTCGGCAACAGTATCTTGCTCGGAAGATTTCCAGCTCACTGTCCCGTTATTCAAACTTTATAGTACCGTTTGCGACCTTTAGTCGTCTTTATCGGTTAAGAAACTTGCTACAGTGATCTCAGTCACTTTCAGTTCTCCTTCTCCACAGTTTAAGACAGCATCCTTAGTTCTCTAAGATACTAAGTATGTTCTTAACTTCAATCCATTGACTATCAATCAGATTGACCTGTTTATGAATCCATATGCTCAAAGCGTATGAGACATCAGGTCACGTACATTTTAAATGTACAATTTCTCAGAGAGTGTTAACAACTTAATCTACCCCAGTAGATCTTTATTTCCTTGAATAAGGTTGTTTTCTCCCCAAGAATTCTACGGAGAATTTCTATGAAAGCCAAGCTTTCACCAATTGATTTATGGGAATTTCACTGTCAGTGTGCTCCCACTAACCTCCTTATATACAAGAATTATTCGTTTTGAGTCAAATCATAAACCACTATGATTATTTCAAAACGACAATTCCATAACCTTATGCTTGCTCCAATCCAAACATGGATCGAATAACCCGCAAACCTTGTTTGTCGGTTATACAAAATCGTCAGGATGTTGTAACATCCTCCCAAAAGGTTTCCTTTTCAGGAAGCGATTTTGATCTTTAACTGACACATTTCATAAATGTACAGTTTCTCAGCAAGCCTTATCCAAATGGATTTACCATGGCAACAGGTAAAAGGTTGAACCGTAATCAACACAATGTTGATAACGATACATTTCCGTCAAAAGCCTAGCTTTGTAAGTTGGTATGTTGCCATCCATGTATGTCTTCCTTGAAGACATTTACAGTACCAATAGGCACAATGCCTTGCGGTACAACAACTAGTATCCAAACATAGTTGTTATACATGGTATCCATTTCGGACTCATGGCACTTTGCCATAATAGGAAGTTGATACCTTGTATCACTTCCTCGTACGTGGTCGGTTGGTATTCCTCAATAAGATTTACATCTTTAAGAGGTTACATCAGAAACCCATACCCCAGGTTGTTTTCTGTTTCTCTCCGATCTACGCGTTCTTGTGTATTCGAAGATTAATGGTTTAGTTTCATCCTTGATGAACTATTTATGTTCCATTACGGACTTCGTGCCTTGAACAGTATTACCCCCGATTTTCATCGAGTTTTACTGTCCTCCCCCCTTACCACTGCATATCGGTATTCCTCTTAGGAAAACCGCATGGCGAGCAACAATCACATTGTTCTCTTGTGAGATATATAAGTACTATACTTATGGTTTTCCCTAGGATAACCTATAATTGGCACTTATCCAATTTGGGTTCTAGTTTGGTATCATCCAAACGTTATGCCTGGCATACCCAAATTATTAGGAATGAGAAACCCTGTTTCTTTCCTGTTCATATCCTATATGATATCTGTCAAACAGATTTATATGGAACCTTATTCTAATAAGTTTTGCACTGTTAATACATATCCTGTTGAAGGAAATGATAGCTCAGAGCGACTCGTGATAAACCTATCATGTCCAACAAAATTTAGTTTTTGTTCGGACACAACCGTCTAACTGACGTGTCTCGGGAGGAGTCCTCATCTGAAAGAATACCATACTCTTTCATGTTTTTTGAAACTTACTGCTTAAGTATTTTCATTACGGTCTTACCGTGACTGTATAATACTATAGTCGATCTGTTTTATCTACTTCGTGTCGAAACTCTAAAAGTTCCCGATTTGTGTTCTTCAAAAGAAACACATAACCATAACGTGATGCCACATCCGTTAAGGTCACGAAATATTCATATTCACATCTAGCCTAGCTAGATATGGGCCCACTACTACTTCACCATGAATAGGGCTAACAGATCGGTGGCACTTACACTATTACCAAGTAACAGTGTTTTAGGTACTTTACCTAACAAACTAGATTCGTAGACTTTATTTGAATAGTCAAATCAGTCCTAGTACCCACTCTCTTCAAAAGTGCGGATATACGAGTCTTGTTTAATTATGTCCTAGACAACAATGCCACAAAAATAAGTCTCTATTTGATCAAATCAATTTGAGATATTTATTTGTCATTTTATATGTTTTGAGATTTTAATTATATTCAAAATATAAATTTTGTTATTCACATCTAATGTGTTTATCTCAGTATCATCTTTATATAATGAAACACTTAGTGTTCTAGAATATAAAGGTTTATCCACAATGGATTAAACACTGATATAGAGATAATGTCTCTAGTCAAACTAGTTACATTATAACAGTTCCTAATTTAAGTACACACCAGAGGGTAGTTCCTAAACTTATGTATCTACGGTCGAAACAACGACTTTTGTCCCGTTTCCGATTCGCAGAGCAATCTCAGCTTGAAGTCAGTATCCTGCTCAAAGCAGATTCTGAACATCATACATATATTTTATGTACCACACTAAGTATTTAAAATCTAATTTCAATACTACTGGTGAACATAACTTTGACAATCATTTTTAAAGTCAGAGCCTTGCCCTTTCTTTAATTCCTTCGTGTCTGCCATATCCAAATGGTAGTCACTTTGGGATATGTCAATTATCCTTTTCAATATTTCAGGAACCTTAGGCCAAGCCTTGGGTTTTTAGAATATCGAAACGATGTGCACCTCGTGCTACATGCCCAATTGCAAACTTTGACTTTATCTCCTCTAGAATAGTCAATTAATTCTCCAAGAATTATAAATTGTAATTTTAATACTTCTTAAATCTAAAATTAGATTATGACAAGTATATAAATTAAGCACTAAAGTCATCATCACATAAATCTTCCAAGATATTATGCTCTACTTATTTGCTTATTTTTGGGCTTAAGGTATAATAAGTTATTTTATCAAATAAAGTAACCTATTATTTATTCCCAATTTGAAAATTAAATCATTTAAAAATTTAATCCAAGATTATTTTTAAATATCCAACTTTTCAATTTTATCTTGATTACAATAGTCCAACTATTTAATCAACGATTAGTGGTACTATATATATTATAATGATTATAATAGTCCAACTATATAATCAAATATAATCCAAATTAATAACCTCAATTACATTGATTACTATAATCCAATTATAAAATCAACTGTAAACTGAAATTAATTAATTCAAATATATTGATTAATATAATCCAATTATATATAATCAACTATAATACAGTCCAACTGTTTATTAAAACAACAATAAATATTAGTCCAACTAATACTTTTAATTTATATGACGAGTGATATTTGTTTGAGCGCGTATGGCGAGTAATTGAACGAATATTGCAAATTCAATTCTAATTCTTGCCTCCCACTATTTTTCGTCGAGCCTCTAACCCTCTGTCGAGTACTCGGGAAACTGTGTTTCCTAGTGGGCTAAGATCCCGTTAAATATCACATAATCTTGACTTTGGCCAACAAATTGTATGATAATTAACTAGGTAGATCTCGAAGATCAATTGGATCTCATCAAACTCCTAGATCCAGTAGGTGGACATCCAAGTCCGAAACATATATCTTATATATGCCTATATATCTAATATATATCCTAACCTTTTCCTCTGAATCAACTAGGCCTTGGCTTTGGCACAACAAACCTAATGATCCCAGTCAAGCGCGGACCCATTGACCATGGAAGCTTCGTAATCAATGTCGTTGGACAAGAAATGGTCTTGACTTTGGCCAACAAACCACAACTTGGACAAGACACCAATATGGAACAAAGCCTCGTGATTCAAACACATCTTCGCGACGGACAAGGGCTTGACTTTGGCCAACAACCCATGCCAATCTAGGATCTTGAGTAAGAATCACTCAATGGAAGGAAAAAACGCATGATATTTAATGAGGGTTTTTCGCGTGCAAATTGGCTACCAATTTAATTATCTTTGTTTAGGTCTCATCATCATACACCCTTAAACATGCATTCTAGATACATAATAAAGCGCATATGAAATAAAATAATAATGATATGCGGATGGATACTTAACACATTGATCGTAGATCAAATCTCTCCCTTTCTCACTCAAGCTAGCACTTGTATTACTTCTACCCGTTACACTACACTTCTAAGAAACCTCATTTACATTGAGGGGAATAGGTGAGAAGATAATACAAAGAGAATAGAGGTGAAAAGGCTGGACACGCAGGTCCAATTTAATAAATCGAATTTATTACAACAATTTCCAAAATTGCCCCACCCAACTAATTCCATCCGATATACATTATTCATTCATCACAACCACGTATTCACACAAAAGCATGCTATCAATCAATCTAATCAAATTAATTAATCTGATAATTCTGTGATCATCCATGTTCAAACAACGATTTGATTTTGCTCGAGTAAAACTCGTTTTTGAGAATAAGTACTCAAAGTACGAATTCATGAATTAAATTAAACTACAACATTAAATCTAATTTAATATGTATTTAATACTAATTCATTATTCAATTCCAAATTAAATATTACACTTTGTTTAATAAAACCTTTAACGACTTAAATTCCAAATTTAATCGCTACGGGTCTCAAACCCGATTAACGTCCAACGTCAATTCAATAAAGTCTAATGGGCTTTAATTAATTTCTTTAAGGCGTGGGCTTCGGCAACCAAAGCCCAATCAAGGAGTAACCCCATAAGCCCAGAAATCAATTTAGGCCCATTAGGCCCAATTAAACTTTAAAGGTTCATTAGTCGCATTTGGGCTTTATGGTTAAGGTTTTGGGCCCAATTGGATCCAATCCATTTGGCCTAAACCCAACTTGATAAAATCAAGCCCAATAAGCCCAATTACAACTTTAAAGTCCATTTCCAAAATTAGGCCCAATTAATTAAATACACAAAAATCCAATTTCATATTTAATTGACCTAAAGTGTATTTCATGATTAATTACCCAAATCAATATTTCAAAAACATGAAATTAGTCCAATTAATCATGTTCATTATTATCATCACATGTCCAACACATTAATGAAAATCAAACCCCCATTTACATGCTTCTAAGTCTCGGCCAAGGGAGTAATTTTTGTCCGATTTGAATTTAATCCAATTAATTCCACAATCGACATCTAATTAACTTCCCGAATGATTTCCAATACATCTAATGTTCAAAAATCAAAAATCCAAGACTTTATAGGGCAATGTAGATTCAGCCAAGGTGAAGGTATTAGGGGTTTTTGTTCAATTCAAAATTAATCCAATTTAATCTCAAATCAACATCATCCTACTTCATTACAACTCATCCAATGAATTAATAATGAAAAATTCCAAGAATTCCAACACCATTACCTATTCGGCCAACTTAACATTTTTGGGCAAAATTGATCCAATCACATTTTCTTGAAATTGATCAAATCAATCTTCAATTCAACATATATTAAGCATGCTCAATCATCCAATTTCACAAAATCATGCTCAAATACAAAATACCCAATTTTAAGCCCTACATTTTTCATGCTTGAACCTATAGCTCTTGATGTCATTGTTAGGTTTTATCTAGGTCCCAAGATCAAACAAGCAATGAAAACAATGTGTGAACACATCAACGGAGGTAGCGGAATACTCACATCGATTTGTTGAGACGATTTGAAGACGAATGAAGCCCAAAAAGCCCACTGTTTTGGCGCCAACTGTGTGCAGTTCACTGCCCTCCAAATCAGAATTTTGAGCTGCAAAACGGAGCTCCAAGCTTCGTCGAACGGATCCCGGCTCATGGGTGAACCTCCCTACCACCTTCGCATGTTCCGTAAGTGTGCTAGCACTTGTGTTTTTGCCACAAAAACACACTCTTGCTTCCCCATTGTTCACGTCATTTTGGCTTCAAAAACCAGTAAAATGTTGCTTTGGGCGTGAGTTTGAAGAGAGAAAAGAGAGAGAAGAAAGTTGTGTAATTGTTGGTAAAGCATTTTCCAAAAATGCCTTTATATATTTTCCAAGAAAAATACTAAAAACAATTACTAATTGATTAATTAAAATCAAAAGTAAATGCTTTATACCCACCAAATACTATTCCACCTACTTACATCAACTATTCATTGTCACTCTAATAAAGTGATGTAAGTATTTCAATCAATCAATCACGTCAATCAATCACATCACTCAAAGTGACATTTGATTTGACGCTTGATGTGACGAATGATTTGACGCTTGATGTGACTTGCGTTGCCGCACTCGAATTCGAAATACGAATGCGCTCGCAATCACACTCGGGCTCGGGTTCGCTAATTCCTAATTAGCGATTTTTCTGTCGCGTCGTAATTAAATGATTACGCCTAGCGAATTCACTATTCATGTCGCTAACGAATTAATTCTAAATTAATTCGTTAGCCCGAATTAAAATCTAATTTTAATTCCGCGTCGAAATCTAATTTCATTTAATATATCGAATATATTAATTTACCGATTAATTCCAAATTAATCATTATCTCTCTCTAGACGATATTTTATCCTAGATAAAATATCTCCGTAATTAATCCTAGATTAATTTTCTCTCTCTACTATATAATCCCAGATTATTTAAGAGTGCGAGTTATGCGTCATCGGTGGATTATCGGGAAGCGACCCATGAGATCCCCGGATAAGTTGGCAGTAAATACGGTCGTCGGAGTATCCGAATCACGTACGTACCAAGTACTACGTTCTACCGATTTACGAGACAAGGTCGACTCCTAGCAATGCACCAAGTCTTCCCAATTCTCCGGACATATTCATTTAAGAATATCTAAGATCTATATCAGGCGTAGTCTACTAAGTATTGTGTATATCGGCCCAGTATCGGATAGTCACGTGCTAGGCCTGGGGCTGGATATGTGTCTGCCCCGTACGAAGCACATGTCGGATGTCTGGTAACTAGTCTCTATAATCGGATATACATGACATTGTCATAATATCCCGATGGCCGGCCAGCACTTAAGAGAACTAATACCGTATCCTACGTGACATCATCTCCACTATGACTGGAGTGATACATCCGTCTTGACATCACACCCAATACTCTACGATTTTCAATATACCCAGCATTGGCGTACACAGAACCAGTTACAGCCCTGGACGACCTCAACTAAAGTATATTGATTGTCGTAAGCATTAGCGGTGTAAGTCTCAGTTTAAGACCAAATACACCTACCCTGATGTCGGACTCCCATAGACACATAGTCATAATACCAATGGGATTCCGAGGGGTCTATCCAGAGCGAAGCTGTTTCCCGTACCATCGGTGAAAACAACCTCCTATCGCACTTGCATGAGTATCCAATACCCAAATATATGAGAACTATGCTGTTGTGCCCTCACAACGCGCACAAGTGCAATACTAGCCTATTCCGCATTATCGATGTCCAGTCTCGATAATACTACGACTAGGGATATTTAATGATTAATCCTTCGCGGACTGATACTGTCTCATATCATTCTCAATCCAGGAACTAATCATATGGACCTCTCTTCATTTATATATCTAAGGTGATCTAATCACAAATGATGAGAGTGCAATTTCCTTGTCACATAGTTAATTTGTACAACAACACTATGATCTGTACAAATAGTGACGCTATTGGTCATATTATCCAACACGTATAGCATTCGTAAACGCGTTAGAACGGTAAACAGAAGGTTCGCGTTCGTATGGCATTTGATAACGCGTTCGAACGAGACCAGACAGAAGACACGCGTTCGTGTAGCGTTCTGAAACGCGTTCGAACGGTAAACAAAAGGTTTGCGTTCGTATAGCGTTCGAGAACGCGTTTGAATGGAACCAGACCTGATGCATGATGAGGCTAAGGAAGTGCGTGTGCGTTCGCGTAGCATTTGAAAACGCGTTCGAACGGTAAACATAAGGTTCGCGTTCGTGTAGCGTTCGAGAACGCGTTCGAACGGAACCAGACCTGATGCATGTAACACAAAGAATAAAGACAACAATGTCAAGCTCAGTATGTCCGATCAAACGTATCTTACAGTCAACCGAACACACATCAACCGGTGTGACGAAGCATCGTGGTAAAGGGCTTTAACCCCTCCCCATAGGGGATCTTTCATTCCACTTACTAAGCCCATGCGCTCGATCGAATCATTCATACAAAGAATTAAAAGCAATAATATCAAACGTAGTATGCCCGATTGAACGTATTTTCCATTCAACCGAACACACATCAACCGGCGCGGCGAAGCATCGTGGTAAAGGGCTTTAACCCCTCCCCATAGGGGATCTTTCATTCCACTTACTAAGCCCATGCGCTCGATTGAATCATACATAAATAAGAAACATGCAGAATAAATAAATAAATCAAAGCAACATAAAACAAAAGAATGTGCCGTTTACTCAAGTGGTACGTGGAGTTGTATCTCGAGTACAGATCACATTACCGTCCATTCGGAATCGGCTATGAAATTTATGTCCAGGTTTCCATCCTATATACCACAAGATGCGACACATTTTCCACTTCATTCAAGCCACAACATGCATCCACAAACGACTCTCATGCGAATAGAATTCAATAAAAAAAAATGAATATAAACTAATGAGAAAAGTACCCTTAGGTCTAACCTTTTAAATCACCTCTCGGATGTACGGTACACGATCGTCAGAAGGGTGGATGCTCCGCAACTCTTCCGGTTCACTGGTTCACTGCTCTCGTTCGTTGTCTTACTTTTTTGAGTCGTCGTCCTCCGTCTTTTGCTGCTGCTTTTGACTCCAATTCACTGCCGTTGCTACTGTTTTGCTGCTGTATTTTAGTTACTATTTTTGGGATGTTTTGGCTACTGTTTTGGGTGTGATTTTTGGTGGTGTTACGGTGTGGTTCGGGGGCTATTTTATGTGTGTTTTAGGACTGCTGTATGGGCTATTCTGGTGTGAATTAGGGCTGTGAAAGGGGCAGTGCAGTGGGTTAAAGATGCGGCAATGGGGGCTATGTGATGGCTTTAGGCGTGAAGGTGATAGATGGTGATGGAGGAGGGCTTGAGGTTCACGGCAATGGGGGAGTTTTGGAGGTCTCTATGTGTGTTGTGTATCTTATGTGTATGAGCTAGGGCCCTCATGTCTTGGTTAGGGGTTGTTTATATAGAGAATGGCTAGGGCTTCACCTTGTTTCACAAGGAAGGGATTTGATTTTGTGTTGAGCAAGGAAAGTCAAAGATTGACGGGGGGGGGGACAAATTTGGTTGAATTAGGAAGTCAAAATCTTTAATTTTTATAATTGATTTTAATTAGGCATGACATCTTTTTAATTTAGTTTAGATAGGAAGGAATCTTGTGTAATTGGTGGGTGAATATCTTAATTAATGAATTAAAATATTTGATTGATTTTAATGTTTATTTCAATTTGGTATGTGATTTTTAGATTTGTTTTGATTTCACCATGTGTTAAATATGTGTTTTAAGTGGGCTTGGGCGTGTGGGCCAAGGCTGGGGCGAATTAGGCTTAATGTGAGGCTAGCAGCAAAACCAGAATTACCGACACCGTTCGAACGCCTCTTCGAACGCGGCACGAACGCCCGCAATCTGTTTGGAGTTCGAACGTATACACGAACGCAGCACGAACGAAAACAGTGAACCTTGTTTATTCTGAATTTCCCCTTCCGATGTCCGTTTTCCGTGTCCTCCGTGACTTAAAAGGTAGTTTCTCCAAATGAGACTCATCATAGGGACTTATGTGCAAAAATGCAGTGCCTACAGTCGCCCCCACTTTGATGGGACTTGTGTAATGTGTAACAGTGACAATCCTATCAAAGTTATGCAATGCATTTTCACTTACCTGGCTCGCCAGCTGCCACTTGACTTACCATGTGTTGAGTTGAGTTGATTTGGTGGTGAGGTGCTGCGACCCCTAGTTCATTCCCGAACCGTGCTCCATTTTTAGAGCGCCATTTTCGACATCTTTTGTGTGTGTGCTCCATTTTGGAGCGCCATTTCCGGAATTTGCTGTGTGTGTTCCATTTTGGAACGCCATTTTCGGCCTTTGCTTTGTGTGCTCCATTTTGGAACGCCATTGTCGGCATCTGTTGTGGGTGCTCCATTTTGGAGTGCCATTTTCGGCGTCTGTTGTGGGTGCTCCATTTTGGAGTGCCATTTTCGGCGTCTGTTGTGGGTGCTCCATTTTGGAGCGCCATTTTCGGCATTTGCTGTGTGTGTTCCATTTTAGAATGCCATTTTCGGCCTTTGCTTTGTGTGCTCCATTTTGGGGCGCCATTTTCGGCATCTGTTGTGGTAGCGGTCCATTTCCGAACCGTGCTGTGCGAGAATGTGGCTCATTTTTGAACCGTTATTTGATGAGATGGTCTTTGCCGCGACAAACCTGCGAACACAAAACAAACATTGCATGTACGTGATATGTATGCATGTATGCATGTATATGTATCATATTCCGATGGGTTAGACCTTCCTTGGTCCATTTCCGAACCGTGCTCCATTTTCAGAGTGTCATTTTCAGCGAGATGAGATGATGGTCCATTTCGAACCGTGCTCCATTTTCGGAGTGCCCTTTTCGGTGAGATGTGATAATGGTCCATTTCCGAACCGTGCTCCATTTTCGGAGTGCCCTTTTCGGTGAGATGTGATAATGGTCCATTTCCGAACCGTGCTCCATTTTCGGAGTGCCCTTTTCGGAGATCTGATAATGGTCCATTTCCGAACCGTTGCTGAGAGATGGTCCATTTCCGAACCATTACTGATATGAGAGTGGTTCATTTCCGAACCATTGCTGATAAGAGAGTGGTCCATTTCTGAACCATTACTGATAAGAGTGTGGGCCTCGCCCCCCAGAGTACTATACCCCAGAACTAATACTGAACCAATGTGGGCCTCGCCCCCAGAATGCCATACCCGGCAGAACTGATATTGATTCTGATGTGGGCCTCGGCCCTGGGACTCATCCCTAAAACTGAAACTGATGTGGGCCTCAGCCCATAAACCGATGCTGATACTGATGTGGGCCTCGCCCCCAAGCTGATATTGATGTGGGCCTCGGCCCTAAACTGATATTGATATGGGCCTCAGCCCTGGGACACATCCTCAAACTGTAACTGATGTGGGCCTCGGCCCCGGGACGCATCCCCAAACTGATGCTGATGTGGGCTTAAGCCCCCCAAATTGATGCTGATGATGCGGGCCTCGCCCCCCCAAACTGATACTGATTCATTTCTGAAACTGACTGTACTGTTGTTGCTTCTGAAGATTCCCCGTGTTCTAAACATCACTGAATTTCATAGTACTAGGGTTGAATGCTTTTCTCAAATATACTCATGTTGCAGGTGGAGGGAGAGACTCAGGCATGTAAACGAAATGAACATCTTTATTATCATTTAAGAAATGGTTCGAACAGGTAAACCAAGTCAATGTCTATATTGAAAACGCAGGATCAAATAAACTAGGAGGAATAACTTCATCATTCGCAGCATTGCCTTCTTTCTTGACCTACGGTTCTTCACTATCATCCTCTAGCTCCATGTAAGAAGCTTGGTGGTTAAGGGTTTGGAGGAAAAGGGTTTCGGGTAGGCCAGAGTTGATCATGTAGTTGGGTAGGGGATTTCTGTGTGCGTTGGGTTGTTCTCTTTCTGGGTAAGGTATTTTGTGGGAGTCAATGAGGTTTTGGATCTCATGCCTAAGGCGGGTGTAGCTATCAGTTTCTTGGCCTCTCCTCTATGGAAGTGATAATACAAGCTTAGGTTAAGGTTGGGTGGTATAGGATCTGGAAGTGGTTTAGGCTCTAAGGGTTTTAGGAGTCATTGTCCCTTCAACTTCTCAAGCACCTTAGATAACGGCTTCCCCAGGTTAGAGAAATACCGGTTCTTAATGGAAGCAACCTCAGCAGTAGCGGGCTTGGTCTCAGAAGGCCCCCCAAAGGTTCTTCTATTCTGGCCATAAAGCTTTCTGTTTTCAGCCTCTTCTTCCTCAATCTCCATGACAGTTCCCTCAACTGTCGAAAATCAGAAATCATCGAAGTCATCCTCCTAAGTTTACTATAAATAAAGGGCTTGGTGCCCTTGATGATCATTTTGATTTGGTCCTTCTCTGAGGGACGAGTCTGCATTTTCAAAAGCTGGCTTCTCCAGCGATCCACATACTCTTTGAAACTTTCCTCTGACTTCTGCTTAGTGTTCTCCAAATCACGGAGTGACAAGTCAATTTCTAAGTCTGTAACATACTGCTTCAGAAAAACATCAGCTAGTTCCCTCCAATCTTCCTTAACCTTCTTCTTAAGGCTATGATACCAAAACACAGGTGCCCCCTCGAGTGACATCCCAAACATCTTCTGAGCTTGGCACTGTGCTAGGCCCACTGAACTCATAACTGACACATATTGTCGGAGGTGGACCCTCGGATCCCCATTCCCGTTGAACTTGGCCATATCCGGCATCTTGAACTGAGCAGGCAACTGTTCCTCAAAAGCCATCGCCTCATAGTCTAGTAATTCTTCGTCCTTACCCTTCATCTTACGGGTAACTGACTCAACCTGATCCCGAAGCTTTTGAAATTCTGCCTGAGACCCAATCACTTTGCCTGTTGTATACTCTGTCATGCCATCATCAAAAGTGGGGATATCATCCCCCAACCCATTCGAAGGCTCCTCACGCCTTACATTCTCAGAATTTCCCCCAGCACGGGGCACAGCCATATTTGTCATGGCAGTAGTCAAGGCTTGCAACTGTTCAGTGACCTTGGCGAAACCGCTTTCCAACTGATCCATACGTGATACCTCAATATCTGATTCACTCATGTCTGTTCCCAGTATTTTGGTGAGTCTTCCCTTTTCCCTAACCCAACGGGAATCTATGATGGCTTTTAGAAAACGAGGGTTAACATGATGTATGTATGCATGGGGTGCGTGAGATGCATGTAACATATATAACATACTAAATCAACTAAAATTTTCAAACAAATCGGCCCGTTATCATTTTAGAAGCTTTTGGGCTAACTGTCATAGGAGTGAACTCGTCCCAGTTTAAATGGCCCAACGAGTTCACGTCTCATGGAAAAGAGCCCAACTAAATCCAAATGGTAATGTTCCGAACGCAAGCACAAAGTGGCCCATCAACACTTAGAAGCCTTTGGCCCGATCGTCATAAAATACGTTCTTGTCCCAGTTTAAATGGCCCAACAAGCCCATATCCCATGACAAATGGTCCAAATGGATCCAAACGGCGATGTTCCCAAACACAAGCATAAAAGATAATGCAAATATAAAGTAATAATTTCTACGGAATGGCCCATCAACATTTCAGAAGCTTTGGGCCCAATGGTCATAAGGTACGAACTCGCCCCAGTTTAAATGGCCCAACAAGCCCATATCCCATGACAAATGGTCCAAATGGATCCAAACGGCGATGTTCCCAAACACAAGCATAAAAGATAATGCAAATAAAGTAATAATTCTACGGAATGGCCCATCAACATTTCAGAAGCTTTAGGCCAATGGTCATAAGGTACGACCTCGCCCCAGTTTAAATAGCCCAGCAAGTTCGCATTTCTGACAATGGTCCAACTGCATCCAAATGAGGATGGTCCACTAGCACATACTCAAGGAAATAATTGTTACTTTGACCATACAAACCCGGTCTATGGGTGGGTTCACAAGAGTATAGACAAAGGCTCTCATCGGCGAAGGATGGCCCACAACTAGGTCTCCCCACTCAAGGGTTCGAGCGACCAAGTGAGCGCACCTTTTTTTATACACTAAGGTACATGCCAATGAGCTATGGTGTGTGACGGACTGTCAAATGGATTTCCCGTTGTAGATTCCCCAGAGGGAAGGTGGAGCGAGGCTCACTTAAATACCCAAGCCTCTTAGGCTCTTATCGCTTGGTGTCAGGAATAAACAACGAGTCCTCCAAATTAGTCCATCACAATAGGCTACGGGTAGATGGCTATAGGTGCCTTCACAGCTTTTCCTTCTAGAAAGGTAGTGAGTGAAGGAAGACACCAAACCATTACCTAGCCTTAAAATGCCTTTGATTAAACCCTCATTTTATCCACTATAGACACGGTCAATTAAAACATAAATCCAAACATTACAAGACAATATTTCGGGGCCGATTCTCTATCCTCAGTGGAGTCGCCAGACTGTGGGACACAGGAACTGGGCGACGCATGCTGTCCCGGGCTCGCGGCCCTGTCGGGAGTACGGGGTAGCCCGCGGGGGACTAAACCGGAGAATAATGGAGTCGCCACCCGGTGTGAACCGGGAAAATGAGATTTAAGGCCGCACTCACCCATCGCAAGGGAAGACCTCAAACCATTGGGTTCGGAATGGTACCTTACTTATGTCACTTGTAATGAAAGGATTTATGTAATAATTTAATCAGGCTTAAGTAGCACTTTTTTCCAAGAGTATCATGCTTCTAAATTCACATGCATAAAATAAAACTTACACCTAAATTCACATATATCTCACATCTAAGATTGCATGCTTGAAAATACCTCAAAGTAACAACGAACATACAACTTCATTTAGCATATCATGTTCACGAAAAACACAAGCATACATACTAACCATACGAGCATACATGTGAGCACTTTTCCAAGTGATACGTGGAATTGTATCCCAAGTACAGACCGCACTACCGTCCATTCGGAATCGGCTACGGAATTTATGTCTGGGTTTCCATCCGATATACCACAAGAAATAATACTCCAAAGTCATCATGACATAGGTATATGAATCGTAATACGTTAAATCAAGACTAAGGCAAATGACGCAACCAATAGAATAAACATGCTTTTCATTATGATGTGCACAAAGATAAGAATGACTATATGGGGTTTCATAAAAAATCACCTAAGAAACAATTATACATGGCATGTGATGAATATGTCTCAGTTCAGTGTGTTCGCGTTCGTATAACGTTCGTAAACGCGTTCGATTGGTAAACAGAAGGTTCGCGTTCGTATGGCGTTTGATAACGCGTTCGAACGAGACCAGACAAAAGACATGCGTTCGTGTAGCGTTCTGAAACGCGTTCGAACGGTAAACAGAAGGTTCGCGTTCGTATAACGTTCGAGAACGCATTCGAATGGAACCAGACCTGATGCATGATGAGACTAAGGAAGTGCGTGTGCGTTCGCGTAGCGTTTGAAAACGCGTTCGAATGGTAAACAGAAGGTTCGCGTTCGAACGGAACCAGACCTGATGCATGTAACACATAGAATAAAGACAACAATGTCAAGCTCAGTATGTCCGATCAAACGTATCTTACAGTCAACCGAACACACATCAACCGGCGCGGTGAAGCATCGTGGTAAAGGGCTTTAACCCCTCCCCATAGGGGATCTTTCATTCCACTTACTAAGCCCATGCGCTCGATCGAATCATTCATACAAAGAATTAAAAGCAATAATATCAAACGTAGTATGCCCGATTGAACGTATTTTGCATTCAACCGAACACACATCAACCGGCGCGGCGAAGCATCGTGGTAAAGGGCTTTAACCCCTCCCCATAGGGGATGTTTCATTCCACTTACTAAGCCCATGCGCTCGATTGAATCATACATAAATAAGAAACATGCAGAATAAATAAATAAATCAAAGCAACATAAAACAAAAGAATGTGCCGTTTACTCAAGTGGTACGTGGAGTTGTATCCCGAGTACAGATCACATTACCGTCCATTCAGAATCGGCTATGAAATTTATGTCCAGGTTTCCATCCTATATACCACAAGAGGCGACACATTTTCCACTTCATTCAAGCCACAACATGCATCCACAAACGACTCTCATGCGAATAGAATTCAATAAAAAAAAACGAATATAAACTAATGAGAAAAGTACCCTCAGGTCTAACCTTTTAAATCACCTCTCGGATGTACGGTACACGATCGTCGGAAGGGTGGATGCTCCGCAACTCTTCCGGTTCACTGGTTCACTGCTCTCGTTCGTTGTCTTACTTTTTTGAGTCGTCTTCCTCCGTCGTTTGCTGCTGCTTTTGACTCCAATTCGCTGTCGTTGCTACTGTTTTACTTCTGTATTTTAGTTACTGCTTTTGGGATGTTTTGGCTACTATTTTGGGCGTGATTTTCGGTGGTGTTACGGTGTGGTTCGGGGGCTATTTTATGTGTGTTTTAGGACTGCTGTATGGGCTATTCTGGTGTGAATTAGGGCTGTGAAAGGGGCAGTGCAGTGGGTTAAAGATGCGGCAATGGGGGCTATGTGATGGATTTAGGCGTGAAGGTGATAGATGGTGATGGAGGAGGGCTTGAGGTTCACGGCAATGGGGGAGTTTTGGAGGTCTCTATGTGTGTTGTGATTTTCGTGTGATTTGTGTATCTTATGTGTATGAGCTAGGGCCGTCATGTCTTGGTTAGGGGTTGTTTATATAGAGAATGACTAGGGCTTCACCTTGTCTCACAAGGAAGGGATTTGATTTTGTGTTGAGCAAGGAAAGTCAAAGATTGATGGGGGGACAAATTTGGTTGAATTAGGAAGTCAAAATCTTTAATTTGTTATAATTGATTTTAATTAGGCATGACATCTTTTTAATTTAGTTTAGATAGGAAGGAATCTTGTGTAATTGGTGGGTGAATATCTTAATTAATGAATTAAAATATTTGATTGATTTTAATGTTTATTTCAATTTGGTATGTGATTTTTAGATTTGTTTTGATTTCACCATGTGTTAAATATGTGTTTTAAGTGGGCTTGGGCGTGTGGGCCAAGGCTTGGGCGAATTGGGCTTAATGTGAGGCTAGCAGCAAAACCAGAATTACCGACACCGTTCGAACGCCTCTTCGAATGCGGCACGAACGCCCGCAATCTGTTTGGAGTTCGAACGTATACACGAACGCAGCACGAACAAAAACAGTGAACCTTGTTTATTCTGAATTTCCCCTTCTGATGTCTGTTTTCCGTGACCTCCGTGACTTAAAAGGTAGTGTCTCCAAATGAGACTCATCATAGGGACTTATGTGCAAAAATGCAGTGCTACACTATAGTAATCATTATATTAAATAGTACCTGAAATCGTTGATTGGATAGTTGGACTATATCAATCAAGATAACTGAAATATTAGTGTTTAAAACATAATCCTGGGAACTAAGAAGTTTTTCTATTTGATAGAGCAATCTCTTGGGCCTAAGCCCGGAGTTGAGCAAATAATAGAACATGATCTTTGGAAGATTCATGTGATGATAACTTTAGTGCTCAATCCATTATGTTTAATGCAATGACACTTTAATTTCGTTGTCAAAATTAAGGATTAGATCCTTGTATCATGATGATGAAATTAAAGATCTTCATAGATTTATTCTTAAATCTTAGAAGTACAAATTGCAAAAAGAAGCTATTTCGCTCGTGTATGTCAGAGGGTACATCTGTCGAGCACTAGGTGTCGCAGATGATTCCTGGCATCGATCAGCTAGGTTAGCTGGGCATTACCTACGTGGCCGAGACTAGAAAAGATTTGATCTTATAGTCTCTACTCGAAAGCTGGGGCATGTTCATTATGAACCAAGAGTAAACTCTTGGAGAGTTGATGGCTATGCTCTAGGAGGCAGAGCCAGAGCTTCTAAAAGGGCAAAGGCAAAATCATCACAAGTCTTCTAGGAAGACAAATGATATATCCCAAGATGTCTGCCTAAACTGTGGCAAACGGGGTCACTGGATGCGTGACTGCCGTATGAAAAAGGAAAACATGAAGGAAGTGAAGGCGGGGCAAGGCTCCGGCTTCAAGTATGTTTGTCATAAACATGTTCGCTATTAGTTTCAAAATTAGATTTTTGATACTAGATGTGGTACATAAGATATGTACTGATGTGCGGAATCTGCTGATTAGCAGGATACTGACTTCAGCTGAGATTGATCTGCGAGTCGAAAACGGGACAACAGTCGCTGTTTTAACCGTAGAAACCTAAGTTTAGGAACTACCCTTCGGGTGTGTACTTAAATTAGGAGACTGTTATAATGTACCTAGTTTGACTAGAAACATTATCTCTATATCAGAGTATAATTCGTTGCAGATATACCTTTATATTCTAGAACACTAAAGTGTTTTATTTTATAAAGATGATATTGAGATAGACACATTAGATGTGAAATAACAGTATTTATATTTTGAATATAAATAAATCTCAAACGTATTACATGACAAACAAATAGCTCAAACTGAATTAATCAGATGAGAATATTTGTGGCATTGTTGTCTGGGACACATAAACAAGACTCGTATATCCACACTTTTGAATAGTGGATACTAGGACGGATTTGATTATAATCAAATGATGTCTACGAATCTAGTTTATTAGGCAAAGTGCCTAAAACACCTTTTACTTGGTAAAAGTATAAGTGCCACCGATCTGTTAGCCCTCGTTCATAGTGACGAAAGTGGGCCCATATCTAGCTAGGCTAGAGATGGATATGAATGCTTCGTAACCTTTACGGATGTGGCATCACATTATGGTTATGTGTTTCTTTTGAAACACGAATCAGAAACTTTTGATAAATTCAAAGAGTTTCGACACGAAGTAGACAGACAGATCGGCTAAAGTATTAAACCGTCACGGTTAGACCATGATGGAAAATACTTAAGCAATAAGTTTCTTAATTACTTGAAAGAGTATAGTATTCTTTCAATATGGACTCTTCACGGAACACCTCAATATGACGGTGTGTCCGAACTGAGAAACCGAACCTTGTTGGACATAGTAAGGTTAATCATGAGTCGCTCTGAGCTACCATTTTCCTTCTAGGGATACGCATTAAACAGTGCAAAACTTATTTTGAATAAGGTTCCATTAAAATCTGTTAGACAGACTTCATATTAGATATGAACAGGAAAGAAACCGAGTTTTCTCATTCCTGAAGATTTGGGAATGCTAGGCATATGTTTGGATGATACCAAACTAGAACCCAAATAGGATAAGTGTCTAAATTGTAGGTTATCATAGGGTAACCAAAGTATAGTACTTATACAACTCACAAGAGAACAATGTAATTGTTGCTCGCCATGCAGTTTTCCTAAAAGGAATACCTATATGCAGTGGTAAGTGGGAGGAAAGTAAAACTCAATGAAAATCGGAGTAATACTGTTCAAGGCACCGATTCCTTAATGGAACACAAACAATTCATCAAGGATGAAACTGTACCATAATCTTCGAATACACCAGAACCGCGTAAGTCGGAGAGAGTCAGAAAATAATCTGGGAGGTATGGGTTTCTGATCTCACCTCGTAAAGATGTCAATCTTATTGAGGAAAACAAACCGACTACGTATGAAGAAGTGATACAATGTATCGACTCCCTATTATGGCAAAGTGCCATGATGTCCAAAATGGATTCCATGTAAACCAACCAAGTTTGGACACTGGTTGATGTACTGGAAGGCATTGTTCCTATTGGTACTATATAAGTCTTCAAGGAAGACATACATGGATGGCAACATGTCAACGTACTAAGCTAGGCTTGTAGTGAAAAGGTATCGTTATCAACATTGTGTCGAATACGATGAAAACTTTTACTCGTTGCCATGGTTGAATCCATTTGGATAATGCTTGCTAATGCTGCATGTTTCATTTATGAAATATGGCAGCTGAACGTCAAGACCGATTTCCTTAAACGGAAACCTTTTGGAGGATGTTTACAACATCCTGACGGTTTTGTCGTATCTAAACAAGCAAACAAGGTTTGCAAGTTAATTCAATCCATTATGGATTGTAGCAAGCATTGCGTTCTTGGAACTATCGTTTTGATGTAATCATAATGGTATATAATTTAATTCAAAACGAATATGATTCTTGTGTGTATAAGGAGGTTAGTGGGAGTGCACTGACAATGATTGTCCTAAATAATGATGATATATCATTTCTTGGAAATGATATTCCCATAATACAATCGGTGAAAGCTTGGCTTTCATGAAAATTCTCCGTAGACTACTTGGGAGAAACAACCTTTATTCTAGGAATAAAGATCTACTAGGATAGATCAAAAAGTTATTGGCACTCTCCGAGAACTCGTACATTGAAAGATATATACGCGACCTGGTCTCTCATATGCTTTGAGCATATGGAGTCACAATCAGGCCAATCCAAGTGATAGTCACTGGATTAATGTTAAGAACATTCTTAAGTATCTTAGAAGAACTAAAGATTATTTCTTATACTATGGAGGATGAGAACTTGAAGTAACTTGGTTCACCATTGCAAGTTTCCTAACCGACAAAAACGACTATAAGTCGTAATAAAGGTACTATATAGTTTGAATAACGGAAAAATGAGCTGGAAATCTTCCAAGCAAGATATTGTTGCTGAATAAACAACAAAATTGGAATATTGCTGCAGTTGAGGCAGCAATAGAAGCACTTTGGATCTATATAATCCTAATTGGATTAGGAGTAGTTCTGTTAGCAGCTGAGCTAGGCTACAGCACAGGCTAAAGAATTAATGGTCTCATCAACGATCCAAGTATATACTTCAACTATTCATCTGATTCATTCGGATTATACATCGTGGCGATGTGATGATCGAATAAATCGCATCAGATGATAACTTTACAAATCCGCTGATGAAAGCAGTTTCTCAGCAGAAGTTTGAGCGAACCGTACATAGTTCAAGTGTAGGACACTTGAGTGATTGGCTATAGGCCAAGTAGGAGATTGTTGGATAATTACGACCCATAGCATCACTATTTGTACAGAACATTGTGTTGTTGTACAAATTAACTATGTGACAAAGGAAATTGTTCTTTTATCATTTGTAATTGGATTACCGGGATATATAAATGATAAAAGTCCATATGATTAGTTCCGGATTAATAAGATATGAGACAGTATTAATCCACTAAGGTTTAATCATTAAAACATCTTTAGTCGTAGTATTATCGAGATTGGACATCGATAATGCGGAATAGACTAGTATTGCACTTGTGCGTGTTATGAGAGCATAACGGCATAGTTCTCATATATTTAAGTATTGGATACTTATGCAAGTGTGACAGGAGGTTGTGTTTACCGATGGTACGGAAACAGCTTCGCTCTGGATAGACCCCTCGGAATTCCATTGGTAGAATGACTATGTGTCTATGGAAGTCCGAATCAGGGTAGGTGTATTTGGTTTTAACCTGAGACTTACATCGCTAATACTTGCGACAATCAATATACTTTGGTTTTGGTCATCCAGGGCTTTAACAGGTTCTGTGTACACCTCTTCTGGGTATATTGAGAATCGTAGTGTATTGGGTGTGATGTCAAAATGAAAGTATCACTTAAGTCATATGGAGATGATGATCACGCAGGATACGAAACTAGTACTCTTTAGTACTGCAGTCATCGGGATAATATGACTAGGTTATGATTATCTGATTATAGAGACTAGTTACCAGAGATCTGATATATATGTAGTACGGGGCAGACACATTTCCAGCCCCAGGCCTTACATGTGACATCCGATACTGGATCGCAATACTACGTATACTACGCCTGATATAGATTACATATTCCTTTAAGAATATTTCTGGAGAATTGGGTAGGTATAGTGCTTTGCTAGAAGCCAACCATGTCTTGTAAATTGGTAAAAATGTAGTAATAGGTACGTACGTGTTTGGATAGTCCGACGACCGGATTTACAGCCAACATATCTGGAGATCTCATGGGTCGTTTCTCGAAGATTCACCGATGACGTATGACTCGCACATAATTAATCTGGGATTAATTAGTAGAGAGAGAAAATTAATCTAGGATTAATTACGGAGATATTTTATCTGTGATAAAATATTATTTAAAAGAGAGAGAACGATTAATTTGGAATTAATTGACAAATTAATATATTCGATATATTAAACGAAATTGGATTTCGACGCGGAAATAAAATTAGATTTTAATTCGGGCAAATGAGTTAATTTAGAATTAATTCGCTAGCGATGTGAATAGTAATTTTGCTAGGCATAATTATTTAATTAAATTTGATTTAATTACGTCGCAACGGAAAATTCGTTAATTCGAAATTAGTGAACTCGAGCCCGAGATTGTTTGCTGGCCCACTCGTATTTCGAATCGAGTGGGTCCCATAAGTCACATCACAAGTCACATCACTTGTCACTTTAGTGATGGATGTCAAGTCACATTTTGGTGATTGACAACCAGTCACTATTCATGATGGTGGTAAATGGAGGCATTTAATGCCATTTTTCCCTCATTTTTGCCTTTTGTTTTTTGGAAAAACAAATACCAAAAAATTGTGAAGGATTTTGTATTAGGTTTTAGAAACCAAAAACACATTTTTTTCTCTCTCTCCCTTTTCTCACATGGCCGAATGGCCTTCACCATTTTTCTCTCCCAAAACCGTGAGCCTAGGGTTCATTGTTCTTCATGATTTTGTTGCAAAATCTCAAGAGCTAGCACTCAAACGCTTAATATTTGTTGAGGGTTTTTCGCGTAATTGGCAACCAATTAATTATCTTTGATTAGGTCTCATCATAAACCCTTAAGCATGCATTCTAAAAACATAATAAGGCGCGATAAATAAATTAATAATGATATGCAGATGGATATTTAAAACACTTTGTTCCTAGAACAAATCTCTCTATTTCCTCTCTCCCGCTAGCACAAATCTTACTTCTATCCAATTACATAACACTTCTAAAGAAACCTTATTTATATTGAGGGGAATATGTGAGAAGAGAAATACAAAGAATCAAGAGGTAATAGGCTGGACACGCAGGTCCAATTTAATAAATTCTAAATTTATTACAACAATTTCCAAAATTGCCCTCACCTATCTAATATCCATCCGATATACATTATTCATACATCACATCCATGTATTCACACAAAGCATGTTATCAATCGATCTAATCTAATTAATTAATCTGAAATTAATGATCATCCAATGTTCAAACAACGATTTGATTTGCGCGAGTCCAACTCGTTTAAGAATAAGTACTCAAAGTACGAATTATTGAATTATATCGAACTATAATTTAAATCTAATTTAATTCGTATTCAATACTAATTCTTTATTTAATTCCAAATTAAATAATTACACTTTATTAATGAGCCTTTGCGACTTAGATTCTAAATCCAATCTTTACGGGTCTCAAAGCCCAATTAACATTCAATGTCAATTTAATTAAAGTCCAATGGACTTTCAATTAATTTATAAGGCATGGACTTTGGCAACCAAAGCCCAATAAGGAATCACCCTTTGCCAAAATCAATTTAGGCTCATTAGGCCCAATTAAAATATTAAAGGCCCATTTAATCATATTTGGACTTTATGGAAATGGTTTTAGGCCCAATTGGATCCAACCAATTAACCTAAACCAAACTTGGCCCAACCAAGCCCATTAAGCCCAAATACAACTTTATTAGCCCAATTCCAAATTTAGCCCAACTAATTAAATTCCAATATTCCCAATATCACAATTTAATTAACTAAAGTGTATTAGCGATAATTAATTAGTCAAATTAACATTTCCAAAATATCAATTTACATAATTAATCATGCTAATCATCATCAACACATGTCCAACATTATTGAATCAAAAAATCATCTCATTTCATGCTTTTGATGTCACGGTAATTAGAGGAATTTTAAATCCGATTTCGATTTTAATCCAATTAAATCCTAAATCAATTTATCTCAAGTCTTTCAACTCATCCAATGATCAAAAGAACAAAAATCACTATGACTATATTAGGGCATATACATTCGGCCAAGCCAAATTTTTGGGGAAAAATAATCCAATTCAATTTTCATCAAATTGATCATGCATAACTCTAAGTTATCATCATTCAATCATACTCAATCAATCAATTTTATCAAATCATGCTCAAATCAATTTTACCCAAATTTTACCCTAATTCAATTTCATGCTTAATAACCGCTTTGATACCATTGTTGGGTTTTCTAAGTCAAACCAAGATCAAATTAAGCAATGAAATGTGTGAATACAACAAAGTAAAGTAGCGAAAATACTCACTTTGATCGGCTTTTGGATGCGATTAACACAAAGAAATTCTCCTTGAGACTCTCGGGCAAGCTCCTTGGTTGTCCTCCTTGTGTTACTATCAACCCTTGCAATTGGTCTTCAAGCTCCAAGCTTTGTGAATGATTCCATGCTCAAGATTTGGTTTCCCTATCACCTTTGTAAGACTTTTTATGTGTGCTAGCACTTGGAAAAATTTGCCACAAATTGTTTCTTTTGGTTCTTGTTGCTCTCGGCCAAAGAGAGAAAAAATGGCTTCCAAGTCGTGTAAGGGAGAGATGAGAAGAATATGAAGTTGTGTTGTGTGTTTTGGATTTCAAAAATCTAATACTTCTTACCACTTTCCAAAATGGTACAAGGCATTTAAAGCCTTTCAACAACTCACATCACCAAAAAAGTGACTTGCATCACATCACTCAAAGTTGATGTGACTTCCATCACAAAAGGTGACTGATGCTGTGACGCGTGATGTGACTTGTGGCCGCACTTGATTCAAAATCGGAGTGGCCTCGCAAACACATTCTGGGCTCGGGTTCGTTAATTCCTAATTAACGAATTTTCCGTTGCGACGTAATTAAATCAAATTTAATTAAATAATTATGCCTAGCAAAATTACTATTCACGTCGCGAATTAATTCTAAATTAACTCGTTTGCCCGAATTAAAATCTAATTTTAATTCCGCGTCGAAATCTAATTTCGTTTAATATATCGAATATATTATTTTATCGATTAATTCCAAATTAATCATTCTCTCTCTTTAAATAATATTTTATCCCAGATAAAATATCTGCGCAATTAATCCTAGATTAATTTTCTCTCTCTTATAATTAATCCTAGATTAATTATGTGCGAATCATACGTCATCGGTGAATCTTCAGGAAGTGACCCATGAGATCCCTGGATATGTTTGAAGGGGTTTTAGGGGCTAAATCCGGTAACGCAGCGGAAGCGGCGGAAAATCGTATTTTCCGATTTCAAAACTTTTTCTCGGATTAATTAAATAAACATATTTATTTAATTATCCAATAATCAAATTATGAAATAAAATTCAATAAATCATATTTAGGTGAATTTACCAAATTACCCTTACTTTGGTATTTTGTCTATTTTAGTCCGAAATTGATCTAATCAATTTTGAATGATTCTAAATCATTTCTAAGATGAACTTAGCATGTTCAAAACATCAAAACACCAAAAGCAACAAAAATCCCCAAATTCTTCATCAAGGCCGAATGCACCACATTGGTGCCATTTTGTGCACTTTGTCATTTCATGCTTCAAAACACATCAAGATGTAATCCAATCAACATGAAACTTTATATGCATCATATACACATCCAAATACACAACATATATGAAAAGCCCCAAATTTGGAATTGGTCATGAACCCTAATTTTTCAATTTCTTCAAATTGGACAAATTAGACCAAATTGGTTAAATCAATTACTTTAATCATCTTTCTTCCATCCAATCAAAGTCTCAACACAATGAAACAACTCAAGATCAAATCCAGGTCATCTAAGAGTGGGTCAACAACTCTAGATTAGCAACATGGTTTCCAAAACCTTAAAAGAAAGCTTATAACTACAATAGTCACAACCTTCCTTCATCATACATGCTCAACACTTCCATCCAAACTTCCATCAACAAAAACACAAGGAATAAAGAAAGAAATAACCTAAGAACATCATATGTTAAAGCCTAGATCCTAAGGAACATTTTCCTTTCTAATAGCAAGTTGGAAAAACTCACAAAAATCCAAGCTTTCTTTGATTTCTTCTTTCTTTCTCACAAGCTTCCTTTGCTTCCATTAATGGAGTTTTTCTTTAAAGTGTATTGGGTTAACAATGAAATGAAATGAAAAACAATATATACTTGTATCAAAGATGCCTTGGCCGAAATTCACCAAACCAAATACAAGTTAATTAATTTCAATTTCATTTCACCTTACATTTGATCAACTTGATAAAATATCTTAATAACACTTTATAGATATTTAATTAAGTCAACAAATGCAACTAAGAAAAATATATCTCTTATATATTAAGTGTATTGGCCGAAATTAAAAGAAAATAAGGGAAAAAGATATTTTTATTTGTCAAACAATTTTGAACAAATATCTTAAGAAGTCAAAATCAATTTGACAACCTTTTCCTTTAATGTAAAGTCAAACATTTACACTTATAATCATTTCCTAACTATATCATTTGGTGATATATTTATATTTTAATTATATTAATCATTTAACAATTAAATAATTAAATAATTAATTAAATACAAATATATGTATTATATTTACTTTAAATATCTCAAATACATATATTGATGATATATGTCAAATACCTTTATTTGACTATTTATTAATGTGTATTTAATAATATCATATATTAAATACAAATACACATTAATTAGGAAATGACGGTTCGGCCCGTTCGCATGTATTTTTCGTTTAACGTTTAAACGATTTATAAATAATCATCATTATTCATAAATGTTGCTCTAGTGCTCTACGAGTATGTTTCATTATTGAGACTCTCTAGATTCAGGTATATCCGTCACGAAATCCAATTTCGTGTCCATAATCTATCCACCCGTAGATTATGACGATCACGGATAAACTAGCTGAATCATACAGGTCGAGGTCATTGCATACGTATAATCCCTCCGTCACAGGTATCCAGATAATCCCAGAGATATAGATGTAAACGTCAAATCTCTATAGGTATTATCTCGTCGACGTATCTATTAGCAATCTCTAAATAACACTCGGAACTTACTTCCGATGTATACTGTGGCCACAGATTTAACAGACTGCTAATAATATATGGACTACCTATGCTCTGTACATAGAACTGACGGATCCTATCTTGACACACACAGGATATCCTGAGGATCGATCCACACCCAACGAACAGGCGGAGGTCTGATCTAAATAGATCGGTGACGTGACTGCCATCTAAGTGTGGAGGATGTCTCATACATCCACAGTGGTGTCTCAAGTCGAAGGACCACTATGCTACTCAACCCGAGAAGATTCTTATTGACGTTGGTGTACCATCCATTAAGAATCTTCGGTGAGTCGTTTAGTGTTTATTGACTATAAACACCTACACGTCTATACGAGTCTCCATAGACTCATGGTTCATTGGGATAAACCATCGGACCAAGTCACGATATACGACATGTACTGGTCTCAACGGATTTGACTAACCGACCCGTGTTAGCAAATCTTGACCAGGAACTATGTTTGATAATATACATATAGCAGTGACACTTCCCAATGTCAATTACAAACTAACTTTATAACTGTGTACTGCATTATATATTATCGGGCCTTTGTCTAATATATACATATCACTAAACCATATTTAGTTTCAATCTAATCGTAATCAGATCGAATACGTATATAAGAACAAGAGGTGCAACCATAAATAAGTAATATTATGGAATAAGGGGATGTTCGTATTCATGAATCAGACATAAATACGGCCCAGATTGGCGCTCTGAGCACCAACCCCAACAATGTTGGCAGTAAATCCGGTCGTCGGACTATCCGAACACGTATGTACCTAGTACTACGTTTTTACCGATTTACAAGACATGGTTGGCTTCTAGCAAAGCACCGTGCCTACCTAATTCTCCAGAAATATTCTTAAAGGAATATATAATATGTATCAGGCGTAGTATACGTAGTATTGCGTATTGCGATCCAGTATCGGATGTCACATGCAAGGCCGGGGGCTGGAATTGTGTCTGCCCCGTACGAAGCATATGTCGGATCTCTGGTAACTAGTCTCTATAATCGGATAAGCATGACCTAGTCATATTATCCCGATAGCTGCAGCATACAAGAGTATCAGTTTCGTATCCTACGTGACCATCATCTCCATATGACTGAAGTGATACTTCCATCTTGACATCACACCCAATACACTACGATTCTCAATATACCCAGAAGAGGCGTACACAGAACTTGTTAAAGCCCTGGACGACCAAAACCAAAGTATATTGATTGTCGCAAGTATTAGCGATGCAAGTCTCAGGTTAAGACCAAATACACCTACCCTGATTCGGACTTCCATAGACACATAGTCATACTACCAATGGAATTCTGAGGGGTCTATCAAGAGCGAAGCTGTTTCCGTACCATCGGTAAACACAACCTCCTATTACACTTGTATGAGTATCCAATACCCAAATATATGAGAACTATGTCGTTATGCTCCCACAATGCGTATAAGTGCAATACTAGTCTATTCTGCATTATCGATGTCCAATCTCGATAATACTATGACTATGGATGTTTTAATGATTAAACCTTAGTGGATTAATACTGTCTCATATCTTATTAATCCGGAACTAATCATATGGACTTTTATCATTTATATATCCCGGTAATCCAATTACAAATGATAAAAGAGCAATTTCCTTTGTCACATAGTTAATTTGTACAACAACACCATGTTCTGTACAAATAGTGATGCTATGGGTCATAATTGTCCAACACACTAACCTCGGCAGTATAGTTTAGAGCCAAGAGACAAGATATGGAGACAATAAAGAAGAATTCGGGAAATGACTAAAAGGTTAAATATATATGGTGACATGGATACTATAGCTTGGAGACAGTAGCGTAAATAGAGACCACATGATAGTTGATAAAAGATGGAGGAACCTTACGACATGGAGTAATCGATATAAATTCCACAGAACAAATAGAAATTTTTCCTTCCAGTAGTCCCGACTATAGGAAGTATACAAATACCTAATTAGACATAAAAAAAATATATATTCATTTCATAACTTAGAGCCTAGTAAGAGTTTGAACAAGGAAGATGAGCATCTGACAGGATAGAGAAATCACGAAACAACAAGATAGTCAAACCAAGAGATTCAATAGGACTTAAATAATAATCATAAGAGAGATGAAGTAGTTTGAAACTGTAGTAAATCGAGTTAAAATTAAAGGTGATAACCTAATCCATCGTGAAATACATGGCTCAAATAAGATAAAAGGTCAATGAGGGTAAAGGAATCAGAGAGAGACCAATCCTCAAAAATAAGTATATGACATATTAAAAGCCTCATTACACTAGAATGGAAGAACTAGTAAAAGTGTAGCACTCGAATCAGAAGCAGTAGTGGTGATACCCTAGCTTGTTAAAGATATTGGAACTTCCAAAGAAGAGATTACTCAAGAGGATTGAAAACCCGAGATAAGTTGAGAATATTTTATGACCATAAAGATAAAAATACACGATTGATAAGTCAAAGATTCAGTACACCCCTAGGAAATTCGAATAACAGAGTAAAACTTCATAAGGAAGAGTAACAAGGGAGTATGGTAAGGTTTTGGAATAGTAAGGAACTTAAGGGGATTCTCAGTAAAAGATAGTATGACCAGTAGTTGAAAATAAAAAGCAGGAGTAAAGTTAGAAGAGGTAATCTAGATATTTCCTAGCAGTAGTACCGTAGAATGCGAGCCCAGAATCAGATATGTTATAAGGAAATCTTAAGATTATAAAATAGCAGTATGTGCAGCGAGCAGCGTATGCAACAGCAGTAAAAATGGACCTCAAAGTTCGGCCCAATGATGTTCCCCAAAACAAGTAAATTTGTGGTATATTATAGTAACATATAAGATATGATAAGAAACCTTTAAAGTATAATACCTCTCGGAGAGAAGACAGAGGCATAGAGCACAAGAGTTTCAAAAATAGAATAAGAACATAAGAGAAGGGGAACTGTCTAGATAAGCAGTGATAGGAATACGTGAGTAATAACGTTAGACATGACAAAGATGAATGACAATAGATCTTTCCATTTAGAAATTGAAAGAAAAAGGGTATCAACAGGGTGCATTATGGAATACGTAACAGTAAGCCTATAAGCGCTAGCATGAGAAAGAGCTCTAGTAAGTATAGAGTTGGAAGAAAGGTAACGAGTATAGCCCATAGGTCTTCCTTCGCAGCAAATAGTTATATAGAGTTTGAATGAATTAAAATAGACTTATTGAGGTATAATAAAAAAGGCTAAAGAAACTAAATATACGAGATATTGTTGAGGCTGGAACAACATTTGACGCAATAAGATTATGGGAGCAACTGAGAGGAAGATATTATAGAGAACAATCAGGTAGAGAGGATAAGTTGGCGTAAAAGACAGTAATCAGATTTATATTAACAATGAACTTAAGGTACTGATGGAATATGAAAAAATAATCGGAATCGAATCACCAGCGTCGCTAAATATAATGGATATTGGGAAATTATGATGAAAAAATTAGGACATATAAATAGGATAACCATGAATTATGAGGATCTAAGCCCTAGAGATAAATATAGATGCGAGGACATGAAGGTCGGAGCTGATAATAATTGGAACTCAGCAAAGAGGAAGAGAAAGTTAAGTCGATAAATTAAGAGGAAGAATGCTAGGATCAAATGGAGCATATGGAGCTAAGGAAATATTTAGTAAGATTATTCTTCGGTACACTTAAAGGAGGTGCAAAAGCCTAACCATAGAGAATTTTAGTATATTCAAAGACTCGAAAATACCAGGAATCAGAAAATAAGATAAGATAAGTGAAAATGGTATGTGTAGTAGGTATTGAAGTTGTCCGAAAGATTCAAAGAGTAGTGAAGAAACCATAGCATTCAACCGAGCGCATACGACTTTACTTATAAGATAGAGCACTAAAAGATTCTATATAGGATAAAAAAAAGTGAAGGACTTTGAAGTGTGTCTAGAACACAAGAAAACTAAAGTCATTGAACTTGATTAGTATTCGAGAATATGGAAGAGAAATAACGAGATGAAGTAAATATGAGATGACATTAAAGCGACATGAGTGGTATATAAGTCATGATAAGATGGTGTCCAGATGATAAGTGTTACGGGAACTACAAGCTAAGGAAAAATGGTGTAATAAAGGATAAGCCTAATTCAGTGGCTAGTATGTTTTGATGAAGACTGCAATGATTAAAAAGAAAAAAATGGCGACCATTTTATAATCTGATAAATTTCCTGAAGAACTCACATCTCTATATGGATAGAATACATTATACAGTCTTAATTACCATACGAGACAAAAGGTCGACAAGAGGACTTCCAAAGATCAAAGGGTTGGCGGATTCGAAACGTGTGTCCATGTAAAGGTCGAATAAAGTGTACCAGGAGAATAGTTGTATAGAAAAGCAGAAAGCAAGTTAAGGAAAATAAGAGTAGTATAGACATTGAGATACTAGAACCAAGACAGACCCGGAAGTTGGACCTCAGACGGGGATTCGAGGACAAATCCTATTTAAGGGGAGAAAACTTATAACACCTGGTGATCTCGACGACTATTAAATTATAGGATGCATGATACATGATATAAATCATGTTCGAACATGTATACACTCATGAAATGACTTTTTGGACATTCGAAAAATTCCTCGCAGTTTCGATACACAATTCATTCCAATATTAAATCCAGACAGCCCGTGGTATTTGAGCCGTAACCTTTACATACGATCTCAGATTTTTATGAATTTTCTATCGTCGGAAATCAAAGACCGAGACCTACAACTTCCTTGTTGGATAGTTTTCCAAATTAAAATCAAAAATAGGTCAACCATTGTGATTTTCAAGGCAGCTACAGTAAATTTCCAGTGAAGTCTAGAAAGGGTGATGTGGCACAATCTTGGCCACCCGTTTCATTAAAGAATCACCCACATTCTCCTATAAATAGAGCATTATTCATCATCTCTCTTAATAGCCAAAACATGAGCAAGGGCTAAGGAAGTTTTCCCATTTTGTTTCTTCATTCTCATGGAACATTTGGGTGAAAGGGTGATGAAGTTCAAGTTCAAACACACAAAGTAAGCTTCTAAATCCATTTCTTTCATTATTTTTCAGTTTTGGGCAAAGAAATAAGGCCCCAAATTCGCATCTTATATGACCTAGAGTTTGGAGTGGCTCGATTGGCATTGATAGTGTTAGTAGCATGCATTATGAGAAGTGTCTTGATAATGTTAGCATGGAATGAAGTCTTTATGTGTATGAATGAGATTGGTGATTATATGTTGAGAATTGATGGTACTTAAATAAATGAGTTGTGTTTGGGTTGATGATATAAAATGGTTTATGACAAATTTAGTGGGAGTTTAGATAGTAGTATTGGAATTGCTTAGGCTTTGTCATTGAAGAAGTGAAGAATAGCTTAGAAACCAGGCGAGCGTCGCGACGCCAATAGGCTTGTGTCGCGACGCGTAGTAATGAATCTGCCTCGATTCTAGATGTATGGGCATCGCGACGCTCAAAACTAGGCTTCACGATGCTAATCACTTGGCGTCGTGACATGAATCATAAGGTTTCTCTCTGCCTCGGGTCTGATTATGTGAGCATCGCAATGCTCAACACCCAGCGTCGCGACGCGTAATAAGAAAATGATTATGCCTCAATTCTGAACCAGTGGGAGTCGTGACATGAAACATCTAGTGTCGCGACGCGTGGCCTTTCTCCAGAATCAAATTTAGCCATTTCAGTTTCTTCCTAGGGAGTTTGAGGGTACTCTAAGGGTTTCATATCAGCATACCTGAACGTATAACATCGTGTCACAAACATAATACATCATATAGTGATAAAAGTTCTTAATCATATTCCACGATTTATATTCTAACTAAGTTTATCGATTATAGATTATCGGCAGGAACCGTAAATTTCTTCGACGAAGCGAAGTAGTACCAGCCATATTCCAAATCAGTGAGTGGACCCCTTTTCTCAAAGTGTATTTACTTATATATTTTTGAATTGAAACTTACTTTTCCGCACTTAGAGAGTTAGCCAAGTTATCTCAGATGTTTTATAAATAAAGATGTTTTGAGAAATATTTTGGAAAAATATGATTTTCGATATTGATGATTTTCAGAGGCATGAGGAAAAACCCACCTCAGATGTAACTTGGAACACATATGAAATTGACGGTTACTGGAATTGACGGACATGACATGTGCACATGTAGAGTAGGACTAGAGGAACGACGATACGTAATGTCCCTGGATCTTAGGTTTCAGGGCTAAGGGACATCGATACATAACGCCCATAGTGTAGGGGTTATTTAGGGGGTGAATCCGGTAACGCAGCGGAAGCGGTGAAAATCCGATTTTCAGATTTCAAAAATTTTTCTCGGATTAATTAAATAAACATATTTATTTAATATTCCAATAATCAAATTATGAAAATAAATTCAATAAAACAATTTTAAGTGAATTTACCGAAATACCCTTGCTTTGTATTTTTGTCCGTTTTAGTCCGAAATTGATCCAATCAATTTTGAATGATTCTAAATCATTTCTAAGATGATTTAGAATCATTCAAAATTGATCCAATCAATTTTGAATGATTCTAAATCATTTCTAAGATGAACTTATGATGTTCAAAACATCAAAACACCAAAGCAACCAAAATCCACAATTTTCCTTATCAAGGTCGTGAGCCTCACTTGGGTTCAATTTTGTGCATTTTGCACTTTCATGCTTCAAGACACATCCAAATGATATCCAATCAATATGAAACTTTATATGCATCATATACACACATAAATACACAACATATATGAAAACCCCCAAATTTGGAATTAGTTAAAAACCCTAATTTTTCAATTTCCACAAATTGGACAAATTAGACCAAATACATTAAATCAATTACTTCAATCATCATTCTTCCATCCAATCCAAGTCTCAACACAATGAAACAACTCAAGATCAAATCTAGGTCATTTAAGAGTGGGTCAATAACTCTAGATTAGCAACATGGTTTCATAAACCTTAAAAGAATGTTTACAACTACACTAGTTACAAACTTCCTTCATCATACATGCTTTGCACCTTCACCAAAACTTCCATCAACAAAAACCACAAAGAACAAAGAAGGAAATAACCTAAGGATATCATATATTGAAGCCTAGATCCTAAGGAACAATTTCCTTACTAATAGTAAGTTGAAAAAACTTACTAAAATCAAGCTTTCCTTTAATCTTTCTTTCTTTCTCAAGCTTCCTTTAGGTTTCTTCAATGGTGTTTATTTTGATAAAGTGTATTAGGTTAAGGGTATCATGAAATGAAAATCAATTTATACTTGTTTCATTTGGCCTTTGGCCGAAAATGGCTAAGACAAAAACAAGGAAATTAATTTCAATTTCATTTCAAGTTTCATTTGGTCAACTTGCACAAATATCTTATAAACAACTTTATTAGATATTTATTTTGGTCAACAAATGCAACTAACATCATTAACTTTAAATATCCTAACATAAGATATTTATATTTTAATTAATTTAATCATTCAACAATTAAATAATTAATTAATTAATCAAATACAAATATATTAAATATATTAAATATATGTATAATATTTACATTAAATATTAAAAACATATATTCATTTAGGAAATAAGTCAAATAACTCATTTTGACTATTAATTAATGTGTATTTAAATTAATCAAGTATTAAATGTAAATACACAATAATCAAGGAAATGACTATCTAGTCTCTTTAGCATGTATCTTGCGTTTAACCATTAAACGACTTTATAAATAATCAATATTATTTATTTATGTTGCTCTAGTGCTCAACGAGTATGTTTCATTATTGAGACTCTCTAGGTTCAGGTATATCCGTCACAAAATCTAATTTCGTGTCCATAATCTATCCACCCGTAGATTATGACGATCACGGATAATCTCGCTGAACCATACAGGTTGAGGTCATGGCAAATGTATAATTCCTCCGTCACAGGTATCCGGATAAATCCCAGAGATATTGATGCAAACGTCAAATCTCTATCGGGATTATCCAGTCGACTTATCTATTAGCAATCTCAAAAGAATGTTTAGAACTAGCTTCTAAACTTTACCACGGGCCCATGGTTTTATCTGATTGCTAATCATATGGACTACCTATGCTCTGGTACACAGAACTGACAGATCCTATCTTGATACACATAGGACACCCTGAGGATCTATCTACACCCAACGAACAGGCGGAGGTATGATCTTAATAGATCGGTGACGTAACTGCCGTCTAAGTGTAGAAGATGTCTCATGTGCCCACAATGGCATCTCAAGTCTAAGAATCACAAGTGCTACTCAACCCAAGAAGATTCTTATTGACGCTGGTGTACCATCCATTAAGAATCTTCGGTGAGTCGTTCAGTGTTTATCCGCTATAAACACCTACACGTCTATACTAGTCTCCAAGACTAATGGTTCATTGAGAAACCATTGGAATCATATATTCCAGTATACGACATGTACCGGTCTCAACGGGTTTACTATACTGACCAAGTAGTGTAAACCTTGACCAGGAACTGTCTGAGAATGACAACGTCATGATACTTCCCAATGTCCGTTGCGACGCTTTTGCAACTGTATCATGACTAATCATTCTAGGGTCATTACGTCTTTACCATATAAAAGAATAGATTATATTATAGAAACTGCATATATTATTCATAATAATAATGTTTTACAGAAGTATTTAACAGAAATACAACCGGGAATTGGCGCTCTAAGCACCAACCCCAACACATAGACCCTAGATTCAGGGACAAGATAGTGGCATGCATTAGGGGACGGCGATACGTAACGCCCAAATGGCATGAATTTGCACACTTGGCTCCAGTTCAGTGGCTTGGGGTCGGCGATGCATAACGCCGCAAGACTACTAGTTTAGGCGTATGGGGGATGACGATACGTAAAGCCCCCATGCGTAAGGTTTTCTATAGATACTCAAAGACATGGTTTTCAGGATGGTGGTTTTATAAAAGAAATTTCACAAGAAATAGTTTTATAAGAAATTCAGAGTTTTACAAAAAGAAAAGTTTCTAGAAAGTTTCACAGAAAGAGATTGGATTTTCAGAAAAGAAAGAATTTTCAGAAAAGACAATTTTCTTGAAAAGTTTCAGTTTTAAAACAATGGATTTCATAAGTATTTCAGTTTTCCGTTTTAAAACTGTCCACTCACTAGGTCGTTCAAACGATCTAACCCCCCCACTCCTAGTTTCTTTGTTTTGCAGGTATACGTAGAAGACGCGCTCGAGAGGATGGATACTGATGGCAGTCACTAGGATGTTTGGTCCACCAAGTCAAGTCAGAGAGAGAGTGCAATTAGAGTCACAATAAAGTCCTGCATCAGATTTATGTTTAATAAATGTCTGTGTGTGTAAAAGTTAAAAGTGTCAATATTAAGAGAATAATGTGTAATGTACTGCATACACAATAATGAGTATTTGATATGTATTCTAAGTAACTGAGTTGGGCGATGGTCCCTATGCATGAGTTCATGTTTGGAATGAGAGTGGTAATATTATTTATAGTCAAAAAGTCAGAGGCTCAGGGGAAATAGGACGGCATATTCCTTGCGGGTAACATCTCCGGAAAGGGGATGTTATACCCTTTTATGTAGGTTCTCAAAACCTCTTTACAACCGACCCTAACATCATCTTACATCATTTAATCATCATTGTCCCACATAATCACTGCATCCACCGCCCCTTTTGACAACCTACAAGCTAGCTGCTCTACCACTGCACCGGCCTATGGCGGCTAATAAGACTCACGGCTTCATGTGAATCAATGATTTACTACTTTCATCATTATCCTTCTGGATGCACTTCTTTTCAAGTAGGGCATACGTCATGCTACTTTAACCTGGTCGGGTGTAGCTTCGTCAAATGTCCTCGATTCGGGGTACCCAAACACACGGAAGACCCCCAATCCATACATCAAAGTGGTCGAGTCGGGATCATCATTACTTTATTCTCTGAAACTCTCATCAGGAAGAACACCTCACTGCATATTAGGGTCGGGTTCTTTCTCCAATCTTTCTCTTGTTTTTGGGCCCTTGAGCCTTTCTAACCATCTTTGTCGGGTAATATAATAAAAGGTTTGGATCCTCCTCAAGTGTGGGTGGTAAAAAACTACCATCAACAATTGATTTGAGTTGTTATTTTACATCTATTATACTGACAATCATCACATAAATAATAATCAACATAATTAAGGAGTAGAATCCTAAACATGCTATCATTGACAAACGAAAGAACCGAGTGTTAATTTTCAAAATATTTAAATAATTCAAATATTCAACCTAACAAAAGTAAAAATAAAAAAAATAAATAAATGCGTTAATTAAATAATGCACCACGAAGAAAAAGAAACTTCATGTCAAATGCAACAATTTAAAAAAGGAAATATTGAATTATTGATGGACATAAATTATTAAGAAATCTTTAACATAAAATCAAACAATTATGGTACACGGAGAAGTTTATGAAATTAGACAAAGTAATCAAGAATGCATAAGCTAAAAAATTGAAAATTAAAAATGAAAAGCAGGAATTTAAGAAAAGTTTATGATCGTAGCTTAGGCCTCGACGTGATACGAGCAGGAGTTGCAGAGTCATGGCCAAAAAATTCAGCGTAAATTTCCAAGAAAAACTTGTCAACAATGTCTACGTATGCAGGGCACGTGAGGCGAGAATAATAATGAAGAAATTCTTCAATATCCATCACGTGATCCACATTTCTCATATCCATCATCAGCTCAAGCTCCTTTAACATTTCGGCAAGCAAACAAATCCTTTCCTCTGATCTCACATCACTCGCAGCAGCAATGAATCTTGAATCTGCATGAACATTTTTTGTTTGACTCGGCTTATTGGCAAACTTCATGAAACTCCCATTTTGATGAACCTCTTTATTATCTTGTACTTTCATCACATTCTTCTTGATTGGCTTTATCATCTCCTGATTATTGGCTGATGATGAATCCCATTGGTTGGTGAAATGATCTGAGCAGTAGAACTTGTCCAGATCTTTGTAAGTTTTTTGTATGTTCATATGGGGAGGAGTAGTTTTGGGTATCCTTTGGTAATCAGTGCTAGAAAATAAAGATTTGAAACCATTTAGGGTTTTTTTAAAGAACTTTTTGGTGTTTCTTAGCAGCATTGCTGATAGTGGGAGGGTAAGTAATAAAGATTCTGTTGGCTTCTCTGATCCCTCTTTCTGTTTGTCTTCTCTCTTGTGATGGTGTCAATGAAGGTTATTTTAACCTGGCATACTAAAAGAAGCTAGCTCCTCTCTCTCTCTCTTAGTGGGAATTGGGTTCGATACTGACATGAGTTTTGTGCTGAGTTTTTTTGATAAATTATGATTGATAATTATTAGATAACAATTTGAATATAACAGAATTTTATTCATACATTATTATTAAAACACACGTAAAAGAAAAATATAAAAAATTTTACACACCTCAACACATCATTGGATCCAAATTCCTCTTTGTGATCACTTTTTGGGTTCCACGCTTCATGTTTATATTATTGTCTTCACACGCTCCTTTATTGTCTTTGTGTTTTCTTCTTGTTTGCTAATAGAGTCCCCACTTCTTCTCTCTAATGAAGTTATGGAAGGTTACATAGAAGCTTATTTGTTGTTGTTATAAATATAAAAATATTTGTTTCGTTGCTTGTTACTTTTGATGATGGGGAGTTGGTGTGTGTAGCCTTTTTAGGAGAAAGAAAGGAGCTGGTGCGGTTGTTGAATTGCTTCTCTCAATCGGCCATAGCTAGCTAATTTAATTTGATTGACTGCCGTTACTTGTTGCTTATGTATTATACGTATATTTAGATTCAATGTTGAGATGAATTGTGCTAAATAAGTTTATATTTTTGAATTTAAATTCAGTGTTAAACTGAATTGTATTAATTAAGTTTTTCATAATTTTTTATCCAATATGTTTTAATAACAATATATGGTTAAGCCTCCAATGGGTGTTGTTTGGTGGTAAAAATATTATGATTTGATTGTCCGGTCATGAGTTCGAGTTCATAGGTGCATTTCTTGTAAGAGTATGGGGTTTTACCTACTCCGCTTAAGTCCCGTGTCAGTTTCCAATATTTCCCAAAAAAAATATATGGTTAAGATTTAATTATATATAAACTATTATCAAATAATTACCAATAAAAATAAAACTTAATACAAAACTCAATTCAATACTGAATTTAAATCTTATACGTATATCTCTATTTAATGTATCTTAATTGATTGAATACTCAACTATAGGGCGTAAATCACGGAATGGGACTTGGCATTACTTTTGTACTAAGATTATTTATAAAGACATTAAAATTCTACAATGAGCATCCAAAATAGACTAGACTTTCAAAAAAAGCATCGCTAGTTACTTAACAATAAACACAAATGGATTGCAGTAGTTAATGACTCGACCAGGAGTTAGGAAAACATCCAAGAAAGAGTTGTTAAATTTCCAATAACAGTAAAATTAATCTATCTCATTATTAAGGTTACGGTAAATCAAACCAGATCGGTGATTTAAACTGACTATATGATAAATCAAACCAGATCAATGATCTGAATTGACCAGTTTAACTAAGTTGTGTCTCAGTTTAGTTTTTAGGTTGAGTATTTGAAAATCGATTGGTTCGGTTTAGTTTGATTTCAATTCAGTCCAGTTCAATCAAAAAAACGAAACACAAATAAGAAAAATTTTGTATAATTTATTGGTTGGATAATTGGATATTTTAAATTGATTTTTAAAAAAGATTTAAACCAAACCAGTATAACTTTGTTCTAGTCGAATCAAAGCAGTTCGGTTTAGTCTATATTAAAGTCGGTTCAAACAATATATTTTATGAAGAAGTGATAATATTCCGATAGGATAAATACCAAATCAAAAAATACCTACCCTACACATAATAGTTTTGTTAAGATTTAATAACTATAAAAATTACTTTTCAAGCGGTACAAAATCATATTTTTTTTTCAATTATAGTTTGATCACAATTCAATTTATGTCTTCAAGGTATGTAATTTAGTGGCAAATGACATAATATTTGGTTGTCAGATCCTGCGTTCGAGTTTATAGGATGTATATCTTGTAAGAGCCTAAGACAGCCCAGAATTTTACCTACTCTACTTAATCTTCGATCGGATGATTTGGTGGTGGAATTTCTAATATTTTCAAAAAAAAGACAATTCAATTTCTATTTTATTCAAATATGTGAGTGAAATTTCGAACCCCATATCTCAATACATAATAATAGAGGCTATTGCCCAATAGTTGGCGGCACAATAAGGCGAGTTATGTGGATAAGAGGCGAAGCTAATTGGGCATTGATTATGACTAGAGAACGGCTATAGGGTCAAATTTGAGAATAAAAACAAACAGTTGGTAGTAAAGTTAGTTTAAAAAGATTGGACCAAAGACACGTGAGCACGCGTCCTAAAGTTGGAACTAGTCTTTATCATAGATAAGAGAGTGCGACCTAGACCTAGGCCTAGGCGGCGCTTCCACGGCTCTTTTATCTCTCTTGCTGTTTAAGCTTTGCCACACCCACTCAACTTATTTCCTGAGAATCTTACATCATACCAGAATATTAATATTAATATTTTTCTTATTTAATTAATGTGTATAAAAATTATTTCATTATTTATTTTTGATACATCGGGTATTCGTGTGGGTAATTGTTCACATAAAAATTTTACTTCTATTTAAATGAAAATGTCAATATTTATTTTACACATGTCCAACCAATAGATATAGAAAATTATCTCATTACTCGACCCTAAAATATTGAATCCCTCGTGAACCCCTATCCCTCCTCAGATTTTTACCATATCTACTTAGATCCCTTAATTTTCTCTTTCCTTATTCACTCTTTCATGAAATTTCACTGCAATAATGATAGAATCACAAACTCTATATAAACTTTTTGTATACAAGTTAATATGTCTTTATAACATTAGTTAAATAAAAACACCTCATAATTCATATTTATTTAACTAATATTATTGTTATGTACCTTTATCACCATTCCTTTCATAAATCAAACTCTAGAAACATCAATTTAATTTGTTTGTTCCTTTTTAATAATATTATCTGTTTTTCACAAAATGTTCAATACTTGTTAAATTAAAAGACACACTAAAAGATAAAGAAAACACTCATGTTTGTTTTTCAGCTGAAATATGTATTTTTATATCTTCTAATATGTCATTTAACTTATTAAATTAAGGGATCCCCTCATTGGAACCTCACTATATGTGTATTTTTATTAGTTAATAGACATATTCACTACCCTTGTTGATTCCCAGACTTCACTCTAAGAATGAGAGTATGAGTTTGAATTCTTCCATACACATTATTTGCTATAATTATTTAATTTGGACCGTGTTATTCCAATTGCTAAAATATCGCAATTATGCAGAAAATTCTTTCGATGCTAATTTATTGAAAAATAATTTACTAACGATTTTTTTCATTAAACCTTTTGATCGACAGAATTTAAGGTATTTATCGGAATTTCTGTCTGTAATTTGCTGTTTTTGTGTGTGTGTAGTGAATAGGTTTGCACTACTATAAATATAGAGCCTATGTTACATTTTTCATTAGATTTTGATCAATAAAATTGCTTACTCCTTACATAGTTATAAAGTCACCTTGTAAAAAGCATTTCCCGTTATGTGGTGAATTTTTATATAAGAAAGTCACCTAGCTCGTTTTTGTAATATCCAATGTCAGCTGAGGAGGGGTGCTAGTGATTACTTATAAGTTTCAGCCCTCTCGATTAGTCGGAGGTCTTTTGTTTGTGTCTGAACTCATGTCAAAAATAAAATCATGAGGGATCATGGCTTCAGAATTGGACTACCATAGGCCATCAAACCGGATAACATTTGACTAGTTGAGTTTGATTGCATACATGGTATCAGAGCCAACTCTCATTTGGAAGTGTGCCAATAAAGATATTGAACCCCAAGAAGGATGGATTGTAATATCACACATCGCATGTGAAAAATGTTAGTGATGTCCTTTTGAATGTTGAGTCTCTTCAACGGATTTAAATTCATGACAAGAATAAAATTACGAGGGAACAAAGTTTTAGAATTGGACCACTTTTGAACCACCAAAACAGACAAAATTTGACTGTTGGGTCGGACCTACACAGTTTGCATAATGTTAAAGTGTTGTTACATATAACCATATATTGATGAATATTATTATTATTAATATTTTTCTTTTCTTCGAAAGACTTCATATGTTAGAGATTTAATAACTCCAACACCATCGAAATCTATTAGAGATGTTTTATGTCCAAGAGAAAGCTTGACATAAAGAAATGGTTTCAACAATATAGAATATTGTCATTTTTATGTAATTTCATTGAATGTTATATATGGAGTCGTAATGTATTTTTGAGGGTGCTAGAAGCACTGCTCTAATTTCAGGCAACTGGGGATTTTAGGGCTCTATCCAGTTAATGCCACAAACCTCGTGATGTTCAGCCCAGCCCACTTAAGTCAATTCACTCCACAGTTCCAAATCTCCAAATTTTATATGTTTTTGAGTTTTTTTTTTCATTACTTTAAAAATTATACCAATCGGTGATCCAAAAGATTTAATAAATCACTCATTGATTTGATCAATTGAATATAGGATTGGTATTTTGACCCGTCCCATTTGAGACGAGATTTGGGACAAATTTTTTTTTGTCTCGTTTTGAAAATGGGACGGGACCGGGATTGGAAAATTGTGAATCGGGATGAGATTTTCACGGGATGGGCGGAGAATTTTACAGGATGGGCTGGGATTTCGTGGGATGAGACGAGATTTTTTTATAAAACAAGACGAGATCGAGATGTAATTTTGTCCCGTTTTATATGACTGGGATGAGATGAGACGAGATGAGATTTGCCAAATCCCGTCCCGTCTCAGCCTATTGCCAACTCTAGTTAATCGTGTTGGTTGAACCAGCAGATATCTAGAGATGACAATTTCGCCCACAAACTTGTAAAAACTCATCCGCTATGGGTATGATTTGGTAAATATTTAAGCGGGTTTGGTTTAGGTTTGGTAAATTAGAACAAAACCCGCTGCGGATTTGGTTTAGGTTTGGTAAATTAGAACAGAACCCGCTGCAGATTTGGTTCAGGTTTGGTAAATTAAAACAGAACCCGTTGCGGATTTGGTAGTTGATAAGAACCTCCTTATGTTTGATTCCAAGAGTTATAGACATGCAAAACACGAAAAATTATATTATGTTTCAGGTGTATATGTCATCTCTCTCACAATAGTTGGGTCCCACAACTGTGTGTGACCCAGCTGCTGTGAGAGAGATGACATATACACTCGAAACATGATATATCACCTCGTAAAACACAAAGAAAAACTTTTACTTTGGAAGAGACAAAAAAAATAAAATATAAAGACTTCATAAAACGATAAAGATAAAGAAAATTTTGATCTTGGAACCATGAGCTCTAAATACCAAATGATACGAACCCTGTCAAGGATAGCGAGACCCGACATAATAAGGAACCCAAGATCATTCAATGACCAGATTTAAATGGAATCGTGACCCGTTACTTACAATGAAGTAAGAACCTTGGTATGATATAGACGCCCCAAACAGTGATGGGAATCCGTTTGATAAGTCGTTGAATCTCGACCCACTGATTTACTAATAATCAAGAATCTAATATATAATAAACCCGTGACCCACTGATTTATTAGAAACCAAGAACCTCGGTATAATTTTGAATGCCATAAGGTAGAAACCTTGATAAGTTCAATAGTTCATTGAAGAGCCAATAGGAAAAAACCTCACAAATAATTTGACTCCAAAAAATAATCCCCTCTAAAATTGCTTGATTACATAGCATATTAATCACTTTTATTTGCATAAAATAAAATAAAACAAAAAGGAAAACAATCAACATATTGAATGGCTGATCACAAAATAAAAGGAAACAAATAATTGATATAAATATGGAAAGTAAATCAGGCCCATATTGGAAATAAAATAAATAAACAAATCCAATGTGAAATTGGTAATATATCATGTCCAAATATCATGAATCAACCCATTGAATGATTTTTTTAATCTTCTGGGCACGTGCCTATGTAATTAACCAAAATGACATATACAATGGATCTGGTATTGCCTTTTTGATTTTCATCATTCCCATTCTTCTCAAAAGGATTTGTCCTCAAATCTTCACCGTAATGTTGTTGATAGTTCGACAAACATGGAATGGCACAAGTAACATCAGAATGACTCACAAACTCATGCTCTCTCTGACGTTACCTTTAGCCATCATATCCTCAACTTCTTATGTATATTTGTTTTTTATTTGGCTTTTTTCCTCTTTTTTTGTTTTGTTTTTAGAGAACTTAAAGAACAGAAACTTAAACAAGACTAACAAAACTTTCAACCTTAGAACGCTAGTACATTAAGGTAGAAAGGTCTGGTTATTCATTGACTGAAGAAATTTTGAAAACAATGGTAGAAAACCTGATCTCAGGCTCCTTCTTGATAAAATACGGACGCAACTTATCCCTACAGATTTTATGTTTGATGTTTTTAAAATTATGTTTTGTTTAAATTTTAGGCTGAACTTTAATTAAATTAGAAAGCCCATGCACGGAATTTTGAAGGATTTTATGTGTTATTGAGTTTATTTTACTAGGATTTTATTATATTTGGGTAGAATTAGGGTTAGCCACTTATTTAAAGGGGTATTATTCATTGTAATTAATAATTAATTAAAAACCTTTATCTTTTAACAAAACAAATTGACTTGTGTCATCTTGATAAAGTGGATTCTTTCTTGGTTCTTCAGAACAAAAACTTATCAATGTATGGCAAGCATTGTGGCGCTATATCATTGTTTAAGATTCTTCATAAAAATAAAGAAAGGTTCCTTAAGGGTTAACTTGATCTTGGAAGAATTTTGTTCTTACAAAATCAAGATTCGCGGTTCTTGGGGCTTAGAACACGTGGAAGGTTTTTCTTGGAATCAAACACAAGGAGGTTCTTATCAGTAGTCATCAAAACCTGTGGTTACCCGCAGTGGATATCCGCTTACCCGTAAAGATAAAATTCTTTTTTGTTTCAATAGAATATATTATCTTTAGCTTTATAGTTATACAATTCTAATTTATGTCTTTTAGATTCTTCTTTCGAAAAATTAGAAAGTAGCAATTTCTTGGAAAATGAGGATGTCGTCATTGATGAGGTAAGGATCTTTCCCTTTTAACATACAACATTGCATGCATATTATAATTTTGTTCTAGTATTTGTGTTTAGAAAATATTAAATTTAATCTAATTGTAGGAATCATCGTTGATGGGTAGTGTGAGTGCTAATGCTATTGATGTTGATGTTGATAAATGAGATGAAGGATATTCAGCTAGTGATTCATGAATGTAATTGTAGTGATATGAATTTGACATTTTATGTCAAAACTTTTATTTTAGCTATTTTATTTTATGTTATAAATATTTTAAATATTTATTTATGTTTCCTAATTTGTAAACTGTCAACTACTTTCTTTTCTGTATGTTATGAAAAAATAAAAAATGTTTAATAAAAAAGATTGTATTATTAAGAGCACAATGGATTTCGATATTTTAAAAACTAGTAAAAAAATTTGTTGGGTACCAATGTGGGTTTGATAATTTATTTTTATATATGGATGTGGGTTTGGTAATGAAAGTTAAAACCTGCAGCGGGTATGGTGCGTGTTTAGTAATTTATTTATATATGTGGGCGCGAGTTTGGTAATGGCATACCCGCACCAAACCTTATCCGCTGCTGTCCCTAAGCAGAACCGATTGACGTCATAAATAATTATAATTAATTAAAATTATGAAAAATATATTTTGTTTTTTTTAAAAAAAAAAAAAAATTGGGTTGTCACCGACTGAACCGATTCATCGGTTTTGACTAATTTTGGTAGATTTTTAAACCCCCAATTTTTAGAGTTATACCAGACCGAATTCACTATCGATTACTGACTCGACTGATTCAACCGATTCACTATTCATTGATCCTCATAGTACAATTATGAAAGAAAACTACCGTAAATAAGTAAGTTAACTTGTAGAACAAGTAAACTAATTTGAATAAGATATCATGAGATCCCTACTTGATTCCTATAATGTTTCCATTATAATTCCTTATCTTATAGTGTTCAAATCTCACTATATAATGTGTGAGTATTTTCTATGATTTGTTTGAAATGAATTTATGATTCACTTTTTATTGTTTTGAAAACCGGTTTGAACTGGCCAAACCAAGAACCGAGTTTGAATCTGATCCAATTGAACCCTAAAACTAGTGGTTAAAAAATCATACAAAACCAGTCAAAACACTAAAAATCAATAAAACTGGTGAACCGGCTCGGCTGGTTCACAACCCATTTTTTAAAACAAAAATAAAAAATATTTTTTATAATTTTAAATTAATTAAAATTATTTATGATGTCAGCCGATTCTGCCAGTTTAACCGCAAAGATCAACCAGTCGAATTAGTGATCCATTAAACTTTTAAATCCCCAATTTAATCACCGATTAGATTTTAAAACACCACTTTTATCAATGAGCTACTTAGTTGTGAGTGGTTGTAATGTTTATATGGTAACATAATTTTTTAAGAAAATTATGTGGTAAATTAGATAATACTTTATAATAATTGAGGAACCTAGCAGCTGATTTTTTTTTTTATAAATTATGATGGATAATTATTAAGTAAAAATTCATAAATAATTGAATTTTAATTATCCTTTGATATATATGCAAACGTGAAGAAGATTATAAAAAATGATCTCAGACGAACAATTATAAAATAGGTGCTGTCAAACCCTGAACGTTTGTGCACTCACTGTAGTGAGACATGCCATATAAAGGCATATTGTTATGATTTAATTGGCTATCTAGATTGGTGGGATCCAGAAAAGGCACAACGCAAGCGCAATTCAAAGTCGAATCACAACCACCAAGCTTCTGTGGCTGTGACCAAACCTTCCAATAATGTTGTAGAAGGTTCCTCTTTGATAGCTACTTCAGGTAAACATTGGTAAGGTTTTCCATAATTCTGCATCGGATAATAGAAGTAGTAGTTGTAAATGGATAATTGACTCTGGTGCTACGGATAACATAATCTTTGATAGTCAGCATGTTTCGTCTATGAAGTAGTCCACCACACATATAGTCTCTACTGCGAATGGCAATCCCTCACTTGTGATTGGGGAATGTTTAATTTCTCTCTCAAATAATTTGAATCTTATTTCTGTTGTAAGTGTACCTTCCCTCAACCATAGTTTATTGTCTGTCACTCAAATAATCAGTGCGTTATATTATGTTGTGATCTTCTGGCCTAACCTTTGTGTTTTTAAGGACATTGAACTCGGAAGACGATTGGTTGTGGTACTAGAAGAAGGAAGCTGTATTATCTGGAGCTGAAGCCTACTAGCTCACATCAGTTGGCTTAAGCTCTTTCAGCGAATCAAATTGAAAAGTCCTCCAAATATTGGTTATGGTACAGGTGCTTGGGTCATGTGTCTTTTGGATATTTAAAAATTTGTTCCCAAATTTGTTTTCTCAATTAAATACTTTGGACTTCAAATGTAGTATTTATGAACTTGCAAAAAGTCACCGTATATCGTTCCCATTAAGTATGAATAAAAGTCCAATACTTTTTATGTTGATTCACTCTCATATCTAGGTGTTGGACAATTGTGACACATAGCATCACTATTTGTAAAAGACATTATGATTTTTGTACAAATTAACTATGTGACAAATGAAATTGATATTTTATCATTTTGTAATTAGATTACTTGAATATATAAATGATAAAAGTCATTATGATTAGTTCCGGATTAATAAGATATGAGACAGTATCAATCCACGAAAGGTTTAATCATTAAATATCCATAGTCGTAGTATTATCGAGACTGGACATCGATAATGCGGAATAGGCTAGTATTACACTTGTGCGCGTTATGGAAGCGTAACGACATAGTTCTCATATATTTGGGTATTGGATACTCATGCAAGTGTAATAGGAGGTTCTGTTTACCGATGGTACGGGAACAGCTTCGCTCTGGATAGACCACTCGGAATCCCATTGGTAGTATGTCTATGTGTCTATGGGAATCCGAATCAAGGTAGGTGTATTTGGTCTTAACCTGAGACTTGCATTGCTAATGCTTGCGACAATCAATATGCTTTGGTTTTGGTCGTCCGGGGCTTTAATATGACAAGGTCATGATTATCCGATTAAAGAGACTAGTTGCTAGTGATCCGATATATGCTTCGTACGGGGCAGACACAATTCCAGCCCCAGGCCTAGCATGTGACATCCGATACTGGATCGCAATACGCAATACTTAGTATACTACGCCTGGTATAGATTATGTATTCCTTAAAAGAATATTTCTGGAGAATTGGGTAGGCACGGTGCTTTGGTACCGAGTACGCACGTGTTCGGATAGTTCGACGACTGGATTTACTGTCAACATATCCAGGGATCTCATGGGTCGCTTCCCAAAGATTCACCGATAACGTTTGACTCGAGCAGAATTAATCTGGGATTAATAATAAGAGAGATAAATTAATTTAGGATTAGTTACAATAAACATTTATCTGGGATAAAATTCGATTAGAAGAGAGAGAACGATTAATTTGGAATTAATCGATTAAATAATATATTCGATATATTAATTGAAATTAGATTTCGACGCGGAATTAAAATTGGATTTTAATTCGAGCGAAAAATTAATTTAGAATTAATTCGTAAGCGACTTTAATAATAATTTTGCTAGGCATAATTTTTTAATTAAATTAGATTTAATTATGCCACAACGGAAAATTCGTTAATTCGGAATTAAACGAACCCGAGCCCGAAATGTGTTAAGCGGGCCCACTCGAATTTCGAATTTTAAAGTGGGGCCCACCAACTCACATCACTAGTCAACTTTATTTATTTTTGGTTGATAGACGATGATGGTGATTTTGGTAACTTGTAAAACACACTTTTGTCATTTTAATGACATATACCAAGATTTGATTTTGGTATTTGATAATTGATTTTTAGAAAATCATAACATAACAAAAAATTGAAATAGCTCTCTCTCTCTCCCTCATTGCCGTGAATGCTTCTCCCTCCCTTAGAAAATTTTGCTTCAAAATTTCTTATTGCTAGCACATTTAAGGAGTCAACCAATGTGTTAGGGAAACTAATCCCAAGAGTTTGGAACACAAAGAAAAGGCTTGGAGCTCTTCTTCTTCATAAAAAGTTTTGAACTTCATACATGCATCCAACCGATCAATGTAAGTTTTTCCGCAACTTCGTTTAGTATTCACACTAATCATGACTTAGAAGATCATTGGCATGTTCTAGGAACCCAACAATGGTATCAGAGCCAATTCTAAGCATGGAATGAATTTAAGGTTTATATACTTTAATTTGGGGTTTTTGTGATTTGAGCATGATTTCTTCAAATTGATGGTTTGGTTGAGCTTGGATGATGATGAATTAGATTTATGCATCTTAAAATTTGAGAAAATGAATTGGATAATTTTTCTCTAATTTTGCTAGCCTTGACCGAAACTATAAGCCCTAGATATATCATGGTGATTTTTGATTTTAGACCATTGGATGTGTTTAAAGCATGATGAATATATTGATTGTTGATTTAATTAGATTGAAATCAAAATTGGATATAAAATTATGCATATTCCCGTGAGTAAAGAAGCATGATTTAGATTGATTTTGCTTCAATTTGTGTTGGACATGTTAGGTTTATTCAAGGTCCCAAGATCATCAAACAAGCATGATAAAGTGTGAAATACATATCAAAGAAGTTGCGGAATACTTACATTGATCGGTTGTGCGACGAAACGACGAACAAAATCATTTTTCCTTTGAAATTCGGACTGGCAGTGAGCAGTCCACTGGTTCAAGTTTTCAGATTTTGCTTCATCATTTGAGCTTCAAATCTTCGTCATTTGATTCCCGGCGTGGGTAAGTTTCCCTAACACCTTCGCAAGTCTCTCGGAGTGCTAGCTCCGCTTGATTTTGCCACAAAATCAAGGCACAAAGCTTCCCTTAACTCACGGCAATGATGAACAAAAACCAGTGAGCTTTTTGCCACAATGGGCGTGAATGTGAGAGAGTGTGGAGAGAAGAAGAAATGTGAAGTAGTTGGTCAAAACCTTTTCCAAAAATGGTTTATATATTTTACCATAAAATATATAAAATATTCACCAAATTATTAATTAAATAAATGGTAAATACTTTCCACCAACTAGGCACTATTCCAAACAAACACATCACTATTCCTTCACTTTATTAAAGTGATGTGTATCTTTCAATCAATCAATCACATCAATCACTCACATCACTCAAAGTGACATTTGATTTGACGTTTGATGTGACGAATGATTTGACGCTTGATGTGACTTGCGCTGCCGCACTCGAATTCGAAATGCGAATGCGCTCGAAATCATACTCGGGCTCGGGTTCGCTAATTCCTAATTAGCGAATTTACCGTTGCGTCGTAATTAAATGATTACGCCTAGCGATTTCACTATTCACATCGCCAACGAATTAATTCTAAATTAATTCGTTTGCCCGAATTAAAATCTAATTTCAATTCCGCGTCGAAATCTAATTTCGTTCAATATATCGAATATATTAACTTTACCGATTAATTCCAAATTAATCGTTTTCTCTCTTTAGACGATATTTTATCCTAGATAAAATATCTCCGTAATTAATCCCAGATTAATTTTCTCTCTCATCAAATTAATCCCAAATTAATAAATATGCGAGTCATACGTCATCGGTGTATCATTGGGAAGCGACCCATGAGATCCCCGGATATGTTGGCAGTAAATACGGTCGTCGGAGTATCCGAACACGTATGTACCAAGTACCACGTCCTACCGATTTACAAGACAAGGTTAGCTTCTAGCAAAACGCCATGCCTACCCAATTCTCCGGAAATATTCTTACAGGAATATATAAGGATCTATATCATGCTTCGTATACCAAGTATCGTGCATTTCGGCCCAGTATCGGATAGTCACGTGCTAGGCATGGGGCTGGATAAGTGTCTGCCCCGTACGAAGCACATGTCGGATGTCTGGTAACTAGTCTCTATAATCGGATATACATGACCTTGTCATAATATCCCGTGGCTGCAGCACCTCAGAGTACTAATACCGTATCCTGCGTGACATCATCTCCACTATGACTGGAGTGATACTTCCGTCTGACATCACACACACCCAATACTCTACGATTCTCAATATACTCAGCTTCGGCGTACACAGAACCGGTTAGAGTCCTAGACGACCTCAACTAAAGTATATTGATTGTCGTAAGCATTAGCGGTGCAAGTCTCAGGTTAAGACCAAATACACCTACCCTGATGTCGGATTCCCATAGACACATAGTCATAATACCAATGGGATTCCGAGGGGTCTATCCAGAGCGAAGCTGTTTCCCGTACCATCGGTGAAACACAACCTCCTATCGCACTTGCATAAGTATCCAATACTTAAGTATATGAGAACTACGCCGTTGTGCCCTCACAACGCGCACAAGTGCGATACCAGCCTATTCCGCATTATCGATGTCCAGTCTCGATAATACTACGACTAGGGATATTTAATGATTAATCCTTCGTGGACTGATACTGTCTCATATCATCTCAATCCAGGAACTAATCATATGGACCTCTCTTCATTTATATCTATGGTGATCTAATCACAAATGATGAGAGTGCAATTTCCTTGTCACATAGTTAATTCGTACAACAACACTATGATCTGTACAAATAGTGACGCTATGGGTCATATTATCCAACAATCTCCCACTTGGTACATAGCCAGTCACTCGAGTGTCTTACACCCGAACTATGTACGGTTGGCTCAAATTGCTGAGGAAAGGTTTTCGTCAGCGGATTTCCATGATTATCGTCTGACGCGATTTATACGATCATCACATCGCCACGATGTATGATCCGAACGAATCAGATGAATATAGAAGTATATATCTGGATCGTCGATGAGACCTTTAATTCTTTAGCCTTGTGCTGACGCCTAGCTCAGCTGCTAACAGAACTATATCTAATCTAATTAGATTTATTATCGACCCAAATGGCTTCTATTGCTGCCTCAGCTGCAGCAATAATCCGCATTTGTTGTTTATTTGGCAACAGAATCTTGCTCGGAAGATTTCCAACTCACTGTTCCATTATTCAAACTTTATAGCACCACAGTATTTAACTGTTTGGAAACTTGCAGCAGTGATCCCAGTCACTTCAAGTTCTCATTCTCCATAGTTTTAGACAGCGTCTTTAGTTCTCTAAGATACTAATAGATGTCCTTAACTTCAATCTAGTGACTATCACTTGGATTGTCCTGATTGTGACTCCATATGCTCAAAGCGTATGAGACACCATATCAAGTACATTTTAAATGTACAATTTCCCAGAGGGTGTTAACAACTCCAAATCTATCCCAGTAGATCTTTATTCCTTGAATAAAGGTTGTTACTCCCCAGAATTCTACGGAGAATTTCTATGAAAGCCAAGCTTTCACCAATTGCTTTATGGGAATATCATTATCAGTGCTCTCCCACTAACCTCCTTATATACACAAGAATCATTTTGTTTTGAGTCAAATCATAAACCATTATGATTATTTCAAAACGACAATTCCAAGAACCTTATGCTTGCTCCAATCCAAATATGAATCGAATAACCCGCAAACCTTGTTTGTCGGTTATACAAAATCGTCAGGATGTTGAAAATATCCTCCAAAAGGTTTCCGTTTAAGGAAAGCGATTTTGATCTTTAACTGACACATTTCATAAATGAAATATGCAGTATCAACAAGCATCATCAAAATGGATTTACTATGGCAATAGATAAAAGGTTGAACCGTTATTAACACAATGTTGATAACGATACCTTTCCGTCACAAGCCTAGCTTAGTACGTTGGTATGTTGCCATCCATGTATGTCTTCCTTGAAGACTTATATTGTACCAATAGGCACAATGCCTTGCGGTACAACAACTAGTATCCAAACATAGTTGTTATACATGGAATCCATTTCGGACTCATGGCACTTTGTCATAAAAGGGAGTTGATACCTTGTATCACTTCCTCGTACGTAGTCGGTTGGTATTCCTCAATAAGATTTACATCTTTAAGGGGTTACATCAGAAACCCATACCCCAGGTTGTTTTCTGATTCTCTCCGATCTACGCGGTTCTTGTGTATTTGAAGATTAATGGTTTAGTTTCATCCTTGATGAACTATTTAAGTTCCATTTAGGACTTCGTGCCTTGAATAGTATTACTCCGATTTTCATCGAGTATCACTATCCTCCCACTGACCACTGCATATCGGTATTCCTCTCAGGAAAACCGCATGGTGAGCAACAATCACATTGTCTCTTGTGAGATTTATAAGTACTATACTTATGGTTTCCCTTAGGATAACCTATAATTGGCACTTATCCAATTTGGGTCCTTAGTTTGGTATCATCCAAACTTTATGCCTGGCATACCCAAATTATTAGGAATGAGAAACCTTGTTTCTTTCCTTTCATATCCTATATGATATCTGTCAAACAGATTTATTTGGAACCTATTCTAAATAAGTTTTGCACTGTAAATACATATCCGTTGAAGGAAATGGTAGCTCAGAGCGACTCGTGATAAACCTTATCATGTCCAACAAAATTCGGTTTTTGTTCGGACACACCGTCTAACTGACGTGTCTCGGGAGGAGTCCTCATCTGAAAGAATATCGTACTCTTTCATGTATATATGAAACTTACTGCTTAAGTATTTTCCATTACGGTCTTACCGTGACGGTATAATACTATAGTCGATCTGTTTATCTACTTCGTGTCGAAACTCTAATAGTTTCCGATCTGTGTTCTTTAAAAGAAACACATAACCATAACGTGATGCCACATCCGTTAAGGTCACGAAATATTCATGTTTACATCTAGCCTAGCTAGATATGGGCCCATTTTCTTCACCATGAATAGGGCTAACAGATCGGTGGCACTTACACTATTACCAAGTAAACAGTGTTTTAGGTATTTTACCTAACAAACTAGATTCGTAGACTTTATTTGAATAGTCAAATCAGTCCTAGTACCCACTCTTCAAAAGTGTGGATATACGAGTCTTGTATAATTGTGTCCTAGACAACAATGCCACAAATAAGTCTCTACTTGATCAAATCAATTTGAGCTATTTATTTGTCATTTTATATGTTTTGAGATTTTAATTATATTCAAAATATAAATTCTGTTATTCACATCTAATGTGTTTATCTCAGTATCATCTTTATATAATGAAACACTTAGTGTTCTAGAATATAAAGGTTTATCCACAATGGATTAAACACTGATATAGAGATAATGTCTCTAGTCAAACTAGTTATATTATAACAGTTCCTAATTTAAGTACACACCCGAAGGGTAGTTCCTAAACTTAGGTATCTACGGTCGAAACAGCGACTTTCGTCCCGTTTCCGATTCGCAGAGCAATCTCAGCTTGAAGTCAGTATCCTGCTCAAAGCAGATTCTGAACATCAATACATATATTTTATGTACCACACTAAGTATTTAAAATCTAATTTCAATACTAGTTGTGAACATAACTTTGACAATCATTTTTAAAGTCAGAGCCTTGCCCTTTCTTTAATTCCTTCGTGTCTGCCATATCCAAATGGTAGTCACTTTGGGATATGTCAATTATCCTTTTCAATATTTCAGGAACCTTAGGCCAAGCCTTGGGTTTTTAGAATATCGAAACAATGTGCACCTCGTGCTGTATGCCCAATTGCAAACTTTGACTTTATCTCCTCTAGAATAGTCAATTAATTCTCCAAGAATTATAAATTGCAATTTTAATACTTCTTAAATCTAAAATTAGATTTATGACAAGTATATTAAATTAAGCACTAAAGTCATCATCACATAAATCTTCCAAAGATTTTATGCTCTACTTATTTTGCTTAATTTTGGGCTTAAGGTATAATAAGTTATTTTATCAATAAAGTAACCTATTATTTATTCCCAATTTGAAAATTAAATCATTTAAAATATTTAATCCAAGATTATATTTTAAATATCCAACTTTTCAATTCTTTCTTGATTTCAATAGTCCAACTATTTAATCATTATTATTAGTGGTACTATATAATATAATGATTATAATAGTCCAACTATATAATCAAATATAATCCAAATTAATTAACCTCAATACATTGATTACTATAATCCAATTATAAAATCAACTGTAAACTGAAATTAATTAATTCAAATATATTGATTAATATAATCCAATTATATATAATCAACTATAATACAGTCCAACTGTTTATTAAAACAACAATTTAAATATTAGTCCAACTAACATTTAATATTATGACGAAATAATTTGAATGAGCGCGTATGGCGAGTAATTGAACGAATATTGCAAATTCAATTCTTGCCTCCCACTATTTTTCGTCGAGCCTCTAACCCTCTGTCGAGTACTCGGGAAACCGTGTTTCCTAGTGGGCTAGGATCCCGTTAAATATCACCACAATCTTGACTTTGGCCAACAAATTGTATGATAATTAACTAGGTAGATCTCTAAGATCAATGGATCTAATCCAATTCCTAGATCCAGTAGGTGGACATCCAAGTCCGAAACATATATCTCATATATGCCTATATATCTAATATATACCCTAACCTTTTTCCTCTGAATCAACTAGGCCTTGGCTTTGGCACAACAAACCTAATGATCCCAGTCAAGCGCGGACCCATTGACCATGGAAGCTTCGTAATCAATGTCGTTGGACAAGAAGTGGTCTTGACTTTGGCCAACAAACCACAAACAGGACACCAATATAGAACACAAAGCCTCGTGATTCAAACACATCTTCGACGGACAAGGGCTTGACTTTGGCCACAACCCATGCCAATCTAGGATCTTGAGCAAGAATCACTCAATGGAAGGAAAAGACGCATGATATATTTGATGAGGGATTTTCGCGTGCAATTGGCTACCAATTTAATTATCTTTGTTTAGGTATCATCATCATACACCCTTAAACATGCATTCTAAATACATAATAAAGCGCATATGAAATAAAATAATAATGATATGCGGATGGATACTTAACATATTGATCCTAGATCAAATCTCTCTCTTTCTCACTCAAGCTAGCACTTGTATTACTTCTACCCGTTACACTACACTTCTAAAGAAACCTCATTTACATTGAGGGGAATAAGTGAGAAGAGAATACAAAGAGAATAAAGGTGATAAGGCTGGACACGCAGGTCCAATTTAATAAATCGAATTTATTACAACAATTTCCAAAATTGCCCCCACCCGACTAATATCCATCCGATATACATTATTCATTCATCACAACCATGTATTCACACAAAATCATGTTATCAATCAATCTAATCAAATTAATTAATCTGATAATTATGTGATCATCCAATGTTCAAACAACGATTTGATTTTGCTCGAGTCAAACTCGTTTTTGCGAATAAGTACTCAAAGTACGAATTCATGAATTAAATTAAACTACAACATTAAATCAAATTTTAATATGTATTTAATACTAATTCACTATTCAATTCCAAATTAAATATTACACTTTTATTTAATAAACCTTTTCGACTTAAATTCCAAATTTAATCATGTCGGGTCTCAAAGCCCGATTAACGTCCAACGTCAATTCAATTCAAGTCTAATGGGCTTTAATTAATTTCTTTAAGGCGTGGGCTTCGGAAACCAAAGCCCAATCAAGGAGTAACCCCATAAGCCCAGAAATCAATTTAGGCCCATTAGGCCCAATTAAACTTTAAAGGTTCATTAGTCGCATTTGGGCTTTATGGTAGTGGTTTTGGGCCCAATTGGATCCAATCCATTTGGCCTAAACCCAACTTGATAAAATCAAGCCCAATAAGCCCAATTACAACTTAATAAGCCCAAATCCAATTTAAGGCCCTAGTAATTAAATTACCAAATTCCAAATTTCCAATTTAATTACCTAAAGTGTTCAACATAATTAATTACCCAATTAACATTTCTAAAATATCAATTAGCCTAATTAATCATGCTCATTATTATCATCACATGTCCAACACATTAATGAAAAATCAAACCCACATACATGCTTCTAAGGTCTCGGCCAAGATAGGGATTTTTATCCGATTTGAATTCAATCCAATTAATTTCACAATCGATATTAAATCCTCATCCCGAATGATTTCCAACACATCCAATTGTCCATAATCAAAAATCCAAGACATTAAAGGGCATTTTTGAATTCGGCCAACATAAGCAAATTAGGGATTTTGTTCAATTCAAAATTCAATCCAATTAATTTCAAATTAACATTATCCATCATCATTCTAATTCATCCAATGAATCAAAATCAAAAAATTCCAAATTTCCAAAATTCTTTACATATTCGGCCAACACATATATTTTGGGGAAATTTGATCCAATCACAATTTCAACAAATTGATCCAATCAATCTTACATTAAACATCATTTAAACATGCACAATCAAACAATTTAACCAAATCATGCTCAAAATCAATTTACCCAAATTTTAACCCTAAAATTTCATGCTTGAACCTAGGCTCTTGATGCCATTGTTAGGTTTATTCTAGGTCCCAAGATCATCAAACAAGCATGATAAAGTGTGAAATACATATCAAAGAAGTTGCGGAATACTTACATTGATCGGTTGTGCGACGAAACGACGAACAAAATCATTTTTCCTTTGAAATTCGGACTTGGCAGTGAGCAGTCCACTGGTTCAAGTTTTCAGATTTTGCTTCATCATTTGAGCTTCAAATCTTCGTCATTTGATTCCCGGCTCGTGGGTAAGTTTCCCTAACACCTTCGCAAGTCTCTCGGAGTGCTAGCTCCGCTTGATTTTGCCACAAAATCAAGGCACAAAGCTTCCCTTAACTCACGGCAATGATGAACAAAACCAGTGAGCTTTTTGCCACAATGGGCGTGAATGTGAGAGAGTGTGGAGAGAAGAAGAAATGTGAATTAGTTGGTCAAAACCTTTTCCAAAAATGGTTTATATATTTTACCATAAAAATATAAAATATTCACCAAATTATTAATTAAAAATAAATGGTAAATACTTTCCACCAACTAGGCACTATTCCAACCAAACACATCACTATTCCTTTTCACTTTATTAAAGTGATGTGTGTCTTTCAATCAATCAATCACATCAATCAATCACATCACTCAAAGTGACATTTGATTTGACGTTTGATGTGACGAATGATTTGACGCTTGATGTGACTTGCGTTGCCGCACTCGAATTCGAAATGCGAATGCGCTCGTAATCATACTCGAGCTCGGGTTCGCTAATTCCTAATTAGCGAATTTACCGTTGCGTCGTAATTAAATGATTACGCCTAGCGATTTCACTATTCACGTCGCCAACGAATTAATTCTAAATTAATTCGTTTGCCCGAATTAAAATCTAATTTCAATTCCGCGTCGAAATCTAATTTCGTTCAATATATCGAATATATTAACTTTACCGATTAATTCCAAATTAATCGTTTTCTCTCTTTAGACGATATTTTATCCTAGATAAAATATCTCCGTAATTAATCCCAGATTAATTTTCTCTCTCATCAAATTAATCCCAGATTAATAAATGTGCGAGTCATACATCATCGGTGTATCATTGGGAAGCGACCCATGAGATCCCCAGATATGTTGGCAGTAAATACGGTCGTCAGAGTATCCGAACACGTATGTACCAAGTACCACGTCCTACCGATTTACAAGACAAGGTTAGCTTCTAGCAAAACGCCATGCCTACCCAATTCTCCGGAATATTCTTACAGGAATATATAAGGATCTATATCAGGCGTAGTATACCAAGTATCGTGCATTTCGGCCCAGTATCGGATAGTCACGTGCTAGGCCTGGGGCTGGATAAGTGTCTGCCCCGTACGAAGCACATGTCGGATGTCTGGTAACTAGTCTCTATAATCGGATATACATGACCTTGTCATAATATCCCGATGGCTGCAGCACCTCAGTACTAATACCGTATCCTGCGTGACATCATCTCCACTACGACTGGAGTGATACTTCCGTCTTGACATCACACCCAATACTCTACGATTCTCAATATACTCAGCTTCGGCGTACACAGAACCGGTTAGAGTCCTAGACGACCTCAACTAAAGTATATTGATTGTCGTAAGCATTAGCGGTGCAAGTCTGAGGTTAAGACCAAATACACCTACCCTGATGTCGGATTCCCATAGACACATAGTCATAATACCAATGGGATTCCGAGGGGTCTATCCAGAGCGAAGATGTTTCCCGTACCATCGGTGAAACACAACCTCCTATCGCACTTGCATAAGTATCCAATACTTAAGTATATGAGAACTACGCCGTTGTGCCCTCACAACGCGCACAAGTGCGATACCAGCCTATTCCACATTATCGATGTCCAGTCTCGATAATACTACGACTAGGGATATTTAATGATTAATCCTTCGTGGACTGATACTGTCTCATATCATCTCAATCCAGGAACTAATCATATGGACCTCTCTTCATTTATACATCTATGGTGATCTAATCACAAATGATGAGAGTGCAATTTCCTTGTCACATAGTTAATTCGTACAACAACACTATGATCTATACAAATAGTGACGCTATGGGTCATATTATCCAACAGGACATGAGTTGATTAAATTAAAGCATGATTAATTAGATAAATTGGTGTTTTGGAAATATTAATTTAACTAATTAATTGTGGCTATTACACTTTAATTAAGATTAATGTGAAATTTGGAATTTTGTATTAATTAAAATAAGCCTTTAATTTTGAATTGGGCTAATATTGTTGTATTTGGGCTCAATGGGCTTGGTTGGGCTAAGTTGGTTTAGGACAATTGGATTGGATCCAAATTGGGCCTAAAACCATTCCATAAAGTCAAAGTATAATAATTGAGCCTTTAACTATTTAATTGGGCCTAATGGGCCAAAATTAATTTTATGGAAAATGATGATTCCTTATTGGGCTTTGGTTGCCAAAGTCCATGCCTTAAGAATTAATTAAAAGCCCATTGGACTTTAATTAAATTGACATTGGATGTTAATTGGGCCTTTGAGACCCATTAAGATTGGATTTAGAATCTAAGTCTAAAAGGCACAAATATAAGTGTAATTATTTAATTTGGAATTAAATTAGAATTAATATTGAATACAAATTAAATTGGATTTAAAATTGTAGTTCGATATCATTCAAGAATACACACTTTGAGTACTGATTCTTAAACGAGTTGGACTCGCGCAAATCAAATCGTTGTTTGAACATTGAATGATCATTAATTCAAAGATTAATTAATTGGATTAGATTGATTGAATAACATGCTTTGTGTGAATACATGGATGTATTGTATGAATAATGTATATCGGATGGATATTAGAAGGGTGAGGGCAATTTTGGAAATTGTTGTAATAAATTTAGAATTTATTAAATTAGACCTGCGTGTCCAGCCTTATATCTCTTGACTCTTTGTAATTCTCTTCTCACCAATTCCTCTCAATGTTAATGATGTTTCTTTATTGTATTATGTAATTGGGTAGAAGTTAGAATAGTGCTAGCCGGGGAGAGGAAATGAAGAGATTTGTTCTAGGAACAATTTGTTGAATATCCATCCGCATATCGTTATTATTTATTTCGCGTCTTATTATGCTTTTAGAATGCATGCTTAAGGGTGTAAGATGAGACCTAATCAAAGATAATAAATTGGTTGCCAATTTACGCGAAAAACCCTCAAACAAATACTAAGCGAATTCCTTCCATTGAGTGGTTCTCTCTCAAGATCCCAGATTGGCATTGGTTTGTTGGCCAAAGTCAAGATCAATATCTATCGCGGATGTGTTTGAACCACGAAAGCTTTGTTCCATATCGCATGTCTTGGGCAAGTTGTGACTTGTTGGCCAAAGTCAATGTCACTTCTTGTTCATCGACGTGGATTACGAAGCTTTCACACTGTCAATGGGTCCCGCTTAACTGGAATCATTAAGCTTGTTGAGCCAAAACAAAGGCTTAGTTGATTCAGAGGAAAATGTTAGGAAATATATTGGATATATTGACATACATATTATATATATGTTTCGGACTTGGAGGTCCACCTACCAGATCTAGGAATTGGATGAGATCCAATTGATCTTAGAGATCTACCTAGTTAAATATCATACAGCTTGTTGGAAAAGTCAAGGTTGTGTGTTATTTAACGGGATCCTAGCCCATTAGGAAACTAGGTTTCCTGAGTACTCAACAGAGGGTTAGAGACTCGCGGAAAATAGTGGGAGGCCAATACTGAATTTGCAATTTCGTTCAAATACTTGCCAAATACGCGCTTTCAAATTATTTTCAGCATTTTATATATTTATATTAGTTGGAATAATATTTTATTAGTTTTCTTGTAACAGTTGGACTGTACCCAAAATCGTTAATTGAATAGTTAGACTATTGCAATTAAGATGGCCGGAAATATCAACGTTAGAGACATTATCTTGGCGAAAATGTCTTTAATGGTGTGAACTTTCTTGACTGGGATATGAACCTCAAGATTGTCCTGGGGGCCGAGAAGATGCTCTATACAATAGAGAGACCTCTCGGGTCTAAGCCCAGAATTGAGCAGCCGCTTGAGCTTGAGCTTTGGAAGACTCTTAGTGATGACAACTCAACTGATCAATCAGTTATGTTTGCTGCAATGACCCCTCAATTTCATCGCTAGAACAAGGGATTGGATCCCTATACTATATTGATGAAATTGGAGGACCTTCACCGATCTAACCTAAGATTGCAGAGGTATGAATTGCAGAAGAAGCTCTTTCACTCTCGAATGTCAGAGGGTACATCTGTCGAGCACCATGTGTCGCAGATGATTACTGACATCGAACAGCTGGGACAGCTAGGCATAGTCTTCGAGGCTGAGACTTTCATAGATTTGATCTTACAGTCTCTTCCTGACAGCTGGAGCGGGTTCATCATTAACTACAATATGATGAACCAAGATCATATTCTTGGAGAGTTGATGGCAATGCTGCGAGAAGCAGAAAAAGAGCTTTTGAAGGGCAAAAAGCGCGAGGCGCACTTCGTTTCGACGTCTCAGTCTGCCAAGGCTTGGCCAAAGACTACTAGAGGCGTGAAGAAGAAGAAGAAGAGAAAGGGCAAGGCCAAATCATCAAAGTCTTCTAGGAAGGCAAATGACAAATCCCAAGATGTCCGCCTGTAGTGTGGCAAACGGGGTCACTGGAAGCGTGACTGCCGTGAGTACAAGGCGCACATGAAGGAAGTGAAGGCGGTCAAGGCTTTGACTTCAGGTATGTTTGTTATAGAAATAAACATTTCTACTTCTAGTTTTAAAAATTGGATTTTTGATTCTGGTTGTGGTACTCATATATGTACTGATGTGCAGGCTCTGTAGATTAGCAGGAGACTGGCTTCAGGAGAGATCGACCTCCGAGTTGGAAATAGGACTAGAGTCACCGTTTTGGCTGGTGGGACCTATATTTTGGAACTTCCCTCGGGGCATGTACTTAATTTTTCAAACTACTATTATGTACCTAGTTTGACTAAAAACATTATATCTGTATCTTGCTTAACCCAATGTGGGTATACTTTTGTATTCAGAAACACATTATGTTTTGTTTATAAAAATGATTTTGAGATATGCAGTGCTGATGTTAATAATGGTCTTTATATTTTGAATATAAATCAATCTCAAACATATAACATGACAAACAAAAGGCTTAAATTAAGTAACAAAGATGAAACTTATATGTAGCATTGTCGTTTGGGACACATTAACAAGACTCGTATATCCACACTTTCGAAGAGTGGGTACTTGGACGGATTTGATCCAAATTCATATGACGTCTGTGAATCTTGTTTATTAGGAAAAATGCCTAAAACACCTTTTAGCGGTAAATATGCACATGCCACCGAACTGTTAGCCCTCATTCATAGTGACGTATGTGGGCCCATGTCTAGCCAGGCTAGAAGTGGATATGAATACTTCGTAACATTTATGGATGATGCATCGCGTTATGGTTATGTGTATCTTATGAGACACAAGTCAGAAACTTTTGAGAAATTCAAAGAGTTTCGACACGAAGTAGAAAAATAGACCGGTAAAAGTATTAAAACATTACGGTCGGACCGTGGTGGAGAATACTTGAGCAATAAGTTTCTCGATTACTTGAAAGAGTATGGTATTCTTTCATAATGGACTTCTCCTGGAACACCTTAAGTAAACGGTGTGTCCGAACGGAGAAACCGAACTTTGTTGGACATTGTAAGGTCTATGATGAGTCGCACTGAGCTACCAATTTCCTTCTGGGGATATGCATTGAACAGTGCAATACTTATTTTGAATAAGGTTCCGTCAAAGTCTGTTCAATAGACTCCATATGAAATATGGACAGGAAAGAAACCAAGTTTCACATTCCTGAAGATTTGGGGTTGCTGGGCATACGTTAAATGTTTGGATCATACCAAACTAGAACCCAAATCGGATAAGTGCCTATTTATAGGTTATCCTAGGGAAACCAAATGATATTACTTCTACCACCCACAAGAGAACAAGGTATTTGTTGCTCTACATGCGGTTTTCCTTGAAAAGGAATTCCTCAATGCAGTGGTAAGTGGGAGGAAAGTAGAACTCGATGAAAATCGGAGTGATACTATTCCCGGCACCGACTCCCAAACGGAACACTAACAGTTCATCAGGGATAAGACTGTACCATAATCTTCTAATACACAAGAACCGCGTAGGTCAGAGAGAGTCAGAAAATAATCTGAGAGGTATGGGTTTCTGATCTCACCTCATGTAGATAATAATCTTATTGAGGAAGATGAATCGACGACGTATGAGGAAGCGATACAAGGTATCGACTCCGGTTTATGGCAAGATGCCATGAAGTCCGAAATGCATTCCATGTATACCAACCAAGTTTGGACACTGTTTGATGCACCAAAAGGCGTAAAGCCTATTGGTTGCAAATGGGTCTTCAAGATGAAGACTGACATGATGGCAACATACAAACGTACAAAGCTAGGCTTATAGCGAAAGAGTATCATCAACGACATGGTGTCGATTACGATAAAACTTTTTCATCTGTTGCCATGATTAAATCCATTCGGATAATGCTCGCTATTGTTACATATTTCGATTATGAAATATGGCAGATGGACGTCAAAATCGCTTTCCTTAACGGAAACCTTTTGGAGGATGTTTATATGCAACAGCCTGATGGTTTTGTCGTACCAAAACATGCAAACAAGGTTTGCAAGTTAAATCGATTCATTTATGGATTGAAACAAACATCGCATTCTTAGAACGAACGTTTTGATGAGATCATAAAAGAATATGATTTCATTCAAAACGAGGATGATCCTTGTGTATATAAGAAGGTTAGTGGGAACGCACTGACATTCATTGTCCTTTACGTTGATGATGTATTGCTTATTGGCAATGACATTCCCATGCTACAATCGGTGAAAGCTTGGCTTTCATTAAAATTCTCCATGAAAGATCTGGGAGAAGCAGCCTTTATTCTGGAAATAAAGATCTACTGGGATAGATTTTGAAAGCTACTTGGACTCTCCCAGAGCACGTACATTGATAAAGTGTTGAAGAGATTCAACATGGATCAGTTTAAGAGGGGATTGTTGACAGTGTCACATGACGTCTCTCTATCTAAGGACATGTGTCCTAAAACTCAAGATGAGAGAGACAACATGAGTCAGATCCCATTCGTTTCTGCAGTCGGATCGATCATATATGCCATGATATGTACGCGACCTGATGTCTCGTATGCTTTTAGCATGTGTAGTCGCTATCAGGCCGATCCAGGTGATGGTCATTGGGTTGCGGTTAAGAACATCCTTAAGTATCTTAGACGAACTAATGATGCTTTCTTAATCTATGGAGATGGAGAACGTGAGGTAACTGGGTTTACCGATGCAAGTTTCCAAACCGATAAAGACGACTGTAAGTCACTATCCGGGTATATATTTTATTTGAACAACGAAGCAGTGAGCTGGAAATCTTCCAAGCAAGAGACTGTTGCTGATTCAACAACGGAAGCGGAATACATCGCTGCAGCTGAGGCAGCAAAAGAGGCAGTTTGGATCCATAAATTCCTAATTGGATTAGGAGTAGTTCCGTTAGCAGCTGAGCCCGTTCCTTTGTATTGTGACAATAACGGGGCTATAACACAGGCTAAGGAACCGCGGTCTCATCAACGATCCAAGCATGTATTTCGACATTTCCATTTGATTCGTGAGATCATACATCATGGCGATGTGAAGATCGAGAAGGTCGCATCATATGAAAACATTGCAGATCCGTTGACGAAGGCTATTCCTCAGCAAAAGTTTGAGCGACATGTACATAGTTCAGGTGTTAGATACTTGAGTGATTGGCTATAGGCCAAGTGGGAGATTGTTCGAAAATTATGACCCATAGCATCACTATTTGTAAAAGACATTGTGGTTTTTTTACAAATTAACTATTTGACAAAAGAAATTGCTATTTTATCATTTTGTAATTAGATTACTTGAATATATAAATGATAAAAGTCCTTATGATTAGTTCCGGATTAATAAGATATGAGGTAGTATGAATCCACGAAAGGTTTAATCATTAAATATCCCTAGTCATAATATTATCGAGACTGGACATCGATAATGCAGAATAAGCTAGTATTACACTTGTGCACGTTATGGAAGCGTAACAGTACAGTTCTCATATATTTGGGTATTGGATACTCATGCAAGTGTAATAGGAGGTTCTGTTTACCGATGGTACGGGAACAGCTTCGCTCTGGATGGACTCCTCGGAATCCCATTAGTAGTATGACTATGTATCTATGGGAATCCGAATCAGGGTAGGTGTATTTGGTCTTAACCTGAGACTTGCATTGCTAATGCTTGCGACAATAAATACGCTTTGGTTTTGGTCGTCCGGGGCTTTAACATGTTATGTGAATGCCTCTTCTGGGTTTATTGAGAATCGTAGTGTATTGGGTGTGATGTCAAGATGAAAGTATCACTTCAGTCATATGGAGATGATGATCACGCAGGGATACAAAACTGGTGCTCTAATATGTTGCAACTATCAGGATAATATGACAAGGTCATGATTATCCGATTAAAGAGACTAGTTGCTAGTGATCCGATATATGCTTCGTACGAGGCATACACAATTCCATCCTCAGGCCTAACATGTGACATCCGATACTGGATTGCAATACGCAATACTTAGTGTACTACGCCTGATATAGATTATGTATTCCTTAAAAGAATATTTCTGGAGAATTGGGTAGGCACGATGCTTTACTATAAGCCAACCATGTCTTGTAAATCTGTAAGAACGTTGTACCGGGTACGCACGTGTTCGGATAGTTCGACGACCGAATTTACTGCCAACATATCCAGGATCTCATGGGTCGCTTCCCAAAGATTCACCGATCACGTTTGACTCAAGCAGAATTAATCTGGGATTAATAATAAGAGAGAGAAAATTAATTTAGGATTAATTACGGCAAGATTTTATCTGGGATAAAATTTGATTAGAAGAGAGAGAACGATTAATTTGGAATTAATCGATTAAATAATATATTCGATATATTAATTGAAATTAGATTTCAATGCGAAATTAAAATTGGATTTTAATTTGGGCGAACGAATTAATTTAGAATTAATTTGTAAGCGACTTTAATAATAATTTTGCTAGGCATAATTATTTAATTAGATTAGATTTCATTATGTCGTAACGGAAAATTCGTTCATTCGGAATTAAACGAACCCGAGCCTGAAGTGTGTTAAGCGGGCCCACTCGAATTTTGAATTTTAAAGTGGGGCCCACCAACTCACTTCACTAGTCAACTTTATTTACTTTTGGTTGATAGAAGTTGGTGGTGATTTTGGTAACTTGTAAAACACACTTTTGTCATTTGAATGACATATACCAAGATTTGATTTTGGTATTTGGTAATTGATTTTTAGAAAATCAAAACACAACAAAAAATTGAGATAGCTCTCTCTCTCTCCCTCATTGCCGTGAATGCTTCTCCCTCCCTTAGAAATTTTGCTTCAAAATTTCTTCTTGCTAGCACATTCAAGAAGTCAACCAAGGTGTTAGGGAAACTAATCCCAAGAGTTTGGAACACAAATAAAAGGCTTAGAGCTCTTATTCTTCACAAAAAGTTTTGAACTTCATACATCCATCCAACCGATCAATGTAAGTTTTTCCGCAACTTCGTTTAGTCTTCACACTAATCATGACTTAGAAGATCCTTGGCATGTTCTAGGAACCCAACACTGGGGGCCGGCCAAAAACTCGTCCTTGAATGGTTCTCATTGGTTTGTCGCATTTATTGATGATCACACTCGTATGACTTGGGTTTGCTTGATGAAATCAAAAAATGAAGTTAGCTCTGTATTTCAGAAATTTCATAAGATGATCGCCACTCAATACCAATCTCATATACAAGTTCTTCGCGCACTAATAATAGTGGAGAATTTGTTAATCATAACCCGAAGAAGAACTTACAGGAACATGGCATATCTCACCAGACAACTTGTCATTATTCCCTTAAGCAAAATGGGGTTACGGAGCGTAAGAATCACCACTTACTTGAAGTTGTACGAGCCTCTTTCTTTGGAGCTCACATGGCCACCAGTTACGGCTTATCTCATTAACCATGTAACCTCCAGATCGCTGAAATTTCAGACTCCATTTGAAGTTCTCCATTCGATTATAACTGCTCCAACTGCTCCAAGTTTATCACATAGAATTTTTGGGTGGGTGACATTTGTGCATCTTCATAAGCCATTCCGTGACAAGTTGTAACCACGAGCGCTACGATGTGTCTTTGTTGGCTATGCCTCACATCAAAAAGGCTACTGCTACTATGACCTCCATAACGAAAATGACATGTACTATACTATACATAAGTCTTCAATTCAAGGACAGACGAAATGAATTACAGACTCTAAATCTAAATACTTCTTTAAACTATTTGGATACAAGTGGTGAATTTTCTGATAAAAGTGGTGAGTGTCCAGATGAGGAAACCGTGCTGCGTGAGCAATCTGTTCTCGACCAATCATACGTTAATTTGATTGGGGAAAATAATCGGAATCAGATTGAAGCGACTCCACTTCAAGTACCAACTAAATTATTTTCCTGAACCCTAGTCACAACCCCAGATATATTTTGAGTCTCAATTTCTGCCAAAAGTACTACCTAATCGAGCCACTATAGGTATACCTAGAGTTAACTATGAACCTATTCTTAGTTCCAATCCAAAGTATCACATTAGAAACTATGTATCCTGCAAAAAACTGTCAAAAAAATGAGTCATTTGCGAATCAATTATATGCCATATATGTTCCTACTAACGTGCAAGAAGCTTTGGGAGATCTTAGGCGGAAGGAAGTTATGAATAAAGAGATGAAGTCACTTCAAAAGAACTAAACTTAGAAAGTTGTTGAGCTGTCTGAAAAAGGAAACATGTTGGATGTAGGTGGGTTTTCATAGTCAAATTCAAGACAATTGAAACCATTGAATGATTCAAAGCTAACCTAGTTGCCAAGGGGTGCACTCAAACTTATGGAATTGACTACATGGATACATTTGCACCAGTAGCAAAAATCAATACTGTTCATATTTTTATATCCTTGGTGGTAAATCTTGACTGGTCATTGCACCAGTTTGATGTAAAGAATATCTTTTTGCATAGAGACCTAAAAGAAGAAGTGTATATGGAGTTTCCCTTAGGTGTAATATGGAGTCAGAAGGTAGAAAACATGTATGCAGATTAAAAAAAATGCCCTATACGGTCTGAAGCAATCTCTGCGAGCATGATTTGGAAGGTTTACGAAGTCAATGAAAGCTTTTGGGTACAAGCAGAGTAACTCAGATCATACTCTTTTTGTAAAGCATAAAAAATGAATGATTACTTGTAACATTGTGTATGTTGATGATATGATAGTAACGAGAAATGATTCAAAAGAAATGAGAGCATTGTAAAACCATCTAGCCTGAGAATTTGAGATAAAAGACCTTGGTTCTTTGAAATAATTCCTTGATATTGAGGTGTCAAGATTAAAGAAAAATGTCTTTCTATCTCAACGAAAATATGACTTGGATTTATTAAGTGAGATTGGTATGACGACATGTAGTCAATAAACACTCATATGGAAGAAAATTTGAAGCTAGATATATATCTGAATCAAGTCCCAACCAACAAGGAGAGGTATCAAAGATTAGTTGGGAGAATGACGTATCTTGCACATACTCGGTCTGACTTGGCACATGCACTAAGTGTCGTGAGCCAATTCATGCATTCTCCAAACGAAGAACATATGAATGCAGTTACCCGCATTTTGTGTTACTTGAAGTCATCTTAAGGGAAATGGATTATGTTTTAAAAATGGAATAATCTGGATGTCAAAGGATACACTGATGCAGATTGGACTGGATCAATCAAAAATAGGCAGTCAACAACATGATATTTCACCTTTGTAGGAGGAAATTTGGTCACTTGGCGAAGCAAGAAGTAAGTTGTAGTTTCTTTATCTAGTGCCGAATCTGAGTTTAGAGGAATAGCTAAGGCAATATGTGAATTATTATGGATCCGTAATTTATTAAAAGATCTGAATATTAAGCATGATAGCCCAATAAAACTCTTTTGTGATAATAAGGTAGCTTGTGATATTGCTCACAACCCAATTCAGCATGATCGAGCCAAACATGTAAAAGTTGATAGGTATTTCGTCAAGGAAAAACTAGGAAGTAAGGATCATTAAAACACCTAATGTCTCGTCTCAAGAACAACCTGCTGACCTACTCACCAAGGCCATATCAAGTCGAGCATTTCATGATGGTCTCAATAAATTGGGAATGAGCGACATATACGCACCAACTTGAGGGGGAGTGTTGGAGATTTTAGAAATAATTCCAAATTGGTAGACTTCCGTATATAGATTGATTAAATATATATGTTTCCAAAATTACAAATTTGCTCTATTGGCTTGGAGATAATTTATAGTCCTAAACTTTAGCATTCCAATTATATATAGTGGCTATTTATGGCCACAATATTGTAAAAATAAAAGTATGAATGAAAACCAAGTCTGACTAGATAATCAAAAATTTAGCGGTCCATAAAAAAATAAAAAAAAAAAAGAAAAAGAAAAAAAGAAAAAAAATGTAACCATCATTTTCCTTTTTATCCTTCCTATGAGTTCTTTAGCTCCAGAAAGCTATAAAAAATGAACTAAGTCCAAACTTTTGGCCCATCAATTTTGAGTCTTCGAGTTCATGCAATGCATGTGTCGTCATTTGCTATCCCGAATTGTGAACAATTACCAAAAACCAAATTAGACAAAGAATGGTATCCCGAATTGTGAACAATTACCAAAAAATAAATTAGACGGATGTATAAATCACATGTTATGCCCGTTTAATAATATTTATATATAAATTTAAATTACTAATTAAAATATCACATATATTTATTGAATGAATTTATTGTACATATTCCATATAAATTTCTCCATATAGAGAGAGCTGAGAAGAGAATCCGGGGGCCCAGAGCCCAAAAAATGCAAAGCATTGCAAAACCCAATGAACAGAATAATCCAAGGCATCCCACCGCCGTGCTCAGACATTCTTTCATTTTCATCATCATCTCACAGAGCATCCCTTTGACAATTTTGGTCCTCAATTGGTGTTATCATTTCAACACAGCGTCCTGATTTCAACGTTACAAAAAGAGCCTCACATAAGAGAGAGAAAATCAAGAAAGCTGTTGATGATGATTTCTGCATCTAAGGAATTTGAACAGTTCGACAATGGCAGAAATGAAATTCTCCTCATTTGGAGGACCCATGTTCAGAGTTTGGGTGTTGATCTTCAACCCGGCATGAAGCTCGGGTTCAGTTTTTTCGGGATGACCGACCAGAGGACACGGCATGGACCGGATTTCAGAGACCGACAACATCAGAGCTGGGGCCGACCACAGTAAACCGGCAGCTCGACTTGGTTTTACTTTACCTCCCAGAAACGGTTGATGAGTTCGGATATTTCGGGTCAGGACGATATCAATTTAGAAGGCTTGACAGATCACTTGGCCGACCTCTTGAAGACCGACGCAAGATCAGAGTTGTTAGATTTTTCCCTCCTAAACGTGTCATTATTCAAAGGCTCTTTATAGGCTGGCACCATTATTATTGCGTGTGGAAGCGGAGAAAATAGAGTGATGTGACATGCTGTCAGACGACAGACTTGCTTTCGGCGATGACAGTCTTGGGGAAGAGAGCCCGTCAATCAGTCGAAGACCACGCGGGAAACGTCATAAAAGTGGAGGAACGGTGTTGTAATCCTATGGGTATATAAAGAGAAGTAAAATTCATTTGTAAGAACGGCGGAACTTGTAACCCAAAGAAAATGAACACTATTTGTAAAACACCGTAAGCAAAACAACTCGGTTTTCATTAGGCCATCCGTGAAAACAGGTCGGCCGAGCTGGTTTTGGTAATAAGAGTAACATCCCATTTTGTGCCCGTGGACGTAGACTGGATTTGCTCCGCTGAACCACGTTAAAACTCTCTTGTAGATCTTTACGTTTTCTCCACCTTTTTACTAAATTTTCCATTGGTCCCCCCATAACCAAATAAATTCAAGGTTGAGGGAAGGATTGTCTCGGGAGGGTTATCTCGAAACTACCCCTGGGACGAAAATCATCCGTCAACAGTTGGCACCGTCTATGGGGATTGTTAACAAAAAGCAACTTGCATAGTAAGACTGTTGGACAATTATGACCCATAACATCACTATTTGTAAAAGACATTGTGGTTTTTGTACAAATTAACACTGTGACAAAGGAAATTTCTATTTTATCATTTTGTAATTAGATTACTTGAATATATAAATGATAAAAGTCCTTATGATTAGTTCCGGATTAATAAGATATGAGACATTATCAATCCACGAAAGGTTTAATCATTAAATATCCCTAGTCATATTATTATGAGAGAGAGAAAATTAATCTAGGATTAATTACGGTGAGAATTTATCCGGGATAAAATTCGAATAGAAGATATAGAACGATTAATTTGGAATTAATTGATTAAATAATATATTAGATATATTAAATGTAATTAGATTTCGAAGCGAAGTTAAAATTGGATTTTAATTCGGGTGATCGAATTAATTTAGAATTAATTCGTAAGCGACTTTAATAATAATTTTGCAAGGCATAATTATTTAATTAAATTAGATTTAATTATGTCGCAACGGAAAATTCATTAACTCTAAATTAAACGAACCCGAGCCCGAAGTGTGTTAAGCGGGCCCACTCGAATTTTTGTATTTTAAAGTGGGGCCTACCAACTTACATCATTAGTCAACTTTATCACCTTTTTGGTGATAGAAGTTGGTGGTGAATTTGTTGGTAGCTTGTAAAACACATAAACTTGATTTTGTCATTTGGAATGACATATACCAAACTAGATTTTGGTATATGGATATTGTTTTTAGAAAATCAAAAAACACAACACCACAAAAAGGAGTCATTCAAGGTGTTAGGGAAACTAATCCCAAGAGTTTGGAACACACTGTGGAAGCTTGGAGCTCAACATTCATACAAAATGATTCAAAAGTTTTTGAAATCTCTACATCCAACAAATCCGATCAATGTAAGTTTTTCCACAACTTCTTTGAGTATTCACACCAATTTCATGTTAGAAGATCCTTGGGCATAGTATAGGAACCCAACAATGGTATCAAGAGCATTTTCTAAGCATGAAATGAATTTAGGGTTTATATACTTTAATTTGGGGTTTTTATGATTTGAGCATGATTTCTTCAAATTGATGGTTTGGTTGAGCTTGGATGATGATGAATTAGATTTATGTATCTTAAAAATTGAGAAAATGAATTGGATAAATTTTCCCCTAATTTTCTTGCTTTAGCCGAAACCATGAACCCTAGATATATCATGGTGATTTTTGATTTTAGACCATTGGATGTGTTTAAAAGCATGAAATAAATTGATTGTTGATTTAATTAGATTGAAATCAAATTGGTTGAAATTTTATGCACATTGCCGTGAGTTAAGAAGCATGGATTAGATTGTTTTTGCTTCAATTTGTATTGGACATGAGTTGATAAATTAAAGCATGATTAGTTAGTTTAATTGGTATTTTGGAAATATTGGTTTAACTAATTAATTATGCCTAATACACTTTAATTAAAAATAATATGAAATTTGGAATTTTGTATTAATTAAAATTAGTCTTCAATTTTGAATTGGGCTAATATTGTTGTATTTGGGCTTAATGGGCTTGGTTGGGCCATGTTGATTTAGGACAATTGGATTGGATCCAAATTGGGCCTAAAACCATTCCATAAAATCCAAATATAATAATTGGACCTTTAAATATTTAATTGGGCCTAATGGGCCAAAATTAATTTTATGGCAAATAGGGTGATTCCTTAATTGGGCCTTGGCTTTTGGGTTTGATCCATATTGGCCAAAGCCCATGCCTTAAGAATTAATTAAAAGCCCATTGGACTTTAATTAAATTGACATTGGATGTTAATTGGGCCTTTGAGACCCATTAAGATTGGATTTAGAATCTAAGTATAAAAGGTGCTAAAATTAATGTAATTATTTAATTTGGAATTAAATTAGAATTAGTATTGAATACAAATTAAATTGGATTAAAAATTATAGTTCAATATAATTCAAGAATACGCACTTTGAGTACTTATTCTCAAAACGAGTTGGACTCGCGCAAATCAAATCGTTGTTTGAACATTGGATGATCATTAATTCAAAGATTAATTAATTAGATTAGATTGATTGAATAACATGCTTTGTGTGAATACATGGATGTATTGTATGAATAATGTATATCGGATGGATATTAGAAGGGTGAGGGCAATTTTGGAAATTATTGTAATAAATTTAGAATTTATTAAATTGGACATGCGTGTCCAGCCTTATATCTCTTGACTCTTTGTATTTCTCTTCTCACCAATTCCCCTCAATGTTAATGAGGTTTCTTTATTGTATTATGTAATTGGGTAGAAGTTAGAATAGTGCTAGCCGGGGAGAGGAAATTGAGAGATTTTTTTTAGGAACAATTTGTTAAATATCCATCGCATATCGTTATTATTTATTTCGCGCCTTATTATGCTTTTAGAATGCATGCTTAAGGGTGTATGATGAGACCTAATCAAAGATAATAAATTGGTTGCCAATTTACGCGAGAAACCCTCAATATAATATTATGCAATTTCCTTCCATTGAGTGGTTCTCTCTCAAGATCCAAGATTGGCATTGGTTTGTTGGCCAAAGTCAAGATCAATATTCATCGCGGATGTGATTGAACCACGAAAGCTTTGTTCTATATCGCATGTCTTGGGCAGTTGTGACTTGTTGGCCAAAGTCAAGGTCAGTTCTTGTTCATCGACATGGATTATGAAGCTTTCCCACTGTCAATGGGTCTCGCTTAACTCGAATCATTAAGCTTGTTGAGCCAATGCCAAGGCTTAGTTGATTCAGAGGAAAATGTTAGGAAATATATTGGATATATTGACATTTATATTGTATATATGTTTCGGACTTGGAGGTCCACCTACCGGATCTATGAATTGGATGAGATCCAATTGATCTTAGAGATCTACCTAGTTAAATATTATACAGCTTGTTGGCCAAAGTCAATATTGTGTGTTATTTAACGTGATCCTATCCTACTAGGAAACTAGGTTTCTCGAGTACTCAACAGAGGGTTAGAGGCTCGCCGAAAAATAATGGGAGACCAGTATTGAATTTGTAATTTCGTTCAAATACTTGCCAAATACGCGCTTTCAAATTATTTTCGTCATTTTATATATTTATATTAGTAGGACTAATATTTTATTATTTTTTTGTAACAATTGGACTGTACCCAAAATCGTCAATTGAATAGTTAGACTATTGCAATTAAGATGGCCGGAAAGATCAACATTAGGGACATTATCATGAGAGAAAATGTCTTTAATGGTGCGAACTTTCCTGAGTGGGATATGAACCTCAGGATTGTCCTGAGGGCTGAGAAGATGCTTCATACAATATAGAGACATCTCGGGCCTAAGCCTGGAATTGAGTAGCCGTTTGAGCTTGAGCTTTGGAAGACTCTTAGCGATGACAACTCAACTGCTCAATCCGTCATTTTGCTGCAATGACCCAACAATTTCGTCGTCAAAACAAGGGATTGGATCCCTATGAAATGATGTTGAAATTGAGGGACCTTCATCGATCTAATCTTAGATCGCGGAGGTACGAATTACAGAAGAAGCTCTTTCGCTCTTGTATGTCAGAATAATTTACGGTTTTCCTTGCGGTTTTCCTTGCGGTTTTACAGAACAATTTGCGGTTTTCCTTGAAAATGAATTCCTAAATGCAGTGGTAAGTGGGAGGAAAGTAGAACTCGATGAAAATCGGAGTGATACGGTTCCTGGCACCGACTCCCAAATGGAACACGAACAGTTCATCAGGGATGAGACTGTACCACAATCTTCTAATACACAAGAACCGCGTGGGTCGGTGAGAGTCAGAAAACAACCTGAGAGGTATGGGTTTCTGATCTCACCTCACGTAGATATTAATCTTATTGAGGATAATGAGCCGGCTACGTATGAGGAAACGATACAAGATATTGACTCCGTTTTATGGCAAGAAGCCATGAAGTCCGAAATGGATTCCATGTATACCAACCAAGTTTGGAAACAGGTTGATGCACCAGAAGGCGTAAAGCCTATTGGTTGCAAATGGGTCTTCAAGAAGAATACTGACATGGATGGCAACATACAAATGTACAAAGCTAGGCTTGTAGCGAAAGGGTATCGTCAACGACATGGTGTCGACTATGATGAAACTTTTTTAATTGTTGCCATGATTAAATCCATTCGGATAATGCTTGCTATAGCTGCATATTTCGATTATGAAATATGGCAGATAGACGTCAAAACCGCTTTCCTTAACGGAAACCTTTTGGAGGATGTTTATATGCAACAGCCTGACGGTTTTGTCGTACCAAAACATGCAAACAAGGTTTGCAAGTTAAATCGATCCATTTATGGATTGAAGCAAACATCGTATTCTTGGAACCAACGTTTTGATGAGATCATAAAAGAATATGATTTTGTTCAAAACGAGGATGATCCTTGTGTATATAAGAAGATTAGTGGGAGCGCACTGACATTCATTGTCCTTTACGTAGATGATGTATTGCTTATCGGCAATGACATTCCCATGCTACAATCGGTGAAAGCTTGGCTTTCATTAAAATTCTCCATGAAAGATCTGGGAAAAGAAGCCTTTATTCTGGGAATAAAGATCTACCGGGATAGATATAGAAAACTGATTGGACTCTCCCAGAACACGTACATTGACAAAGTGTTGAAGAGATTCAACATGGATCAGTCTAAGAGGGGACTGTTGCCAGTGTCACATGTCGTCTCTCTATCTTAGGACATGTGTCCTAAAACTCAAGATGAGAGAGACAACATGATTCGAATCCCGTTCGCTTCTGCAGTCGGATCGATCATGTATGCCATGATATATACGCTACCTGATGTCTCGTATGCTTTGAGCATGTGTAGTCGCTATCATGCCGATTCAGGTGATGGTCACTGGGTTGTGGTTAAGAACATCCTTAAGTATCTTAGACGAACTAAGGATACTTTTTTAGTCTATGGAGATGGAGAACTTGAGGTAACTGAGTTTACCGATGCAAGTTTCCAAACCAATAAAGATGACTATAAGTCGCAATCCGGGTACATATTTTTTTTGAATAACGTTGCAGTGAGCTGGAAATCTTCCAAGCAAGAGACTGTTGCCGATTCAACAACAGAAGCGGAATACATTGCTACAGCTGAGGCAGCAAAAGAGGCAGTTTGGATCCGTAAATTTCTAATTGGATTAGGAGTAGTTCCGTTAGCAGCTGAGCCCGTTCCTTTGTATTGTGACAATAACGGGGCTATAACGCAGGCTAAGGAACCGCGGTCTCATCAATGATCCAAGCATGTACTTCGACGTTTCCATCTGATTCGTGAGATCATACATCGTGGCGATGTGAAGATCGAGAAGGTCACATCATATGACAACATTGCAGATCCACTGACGAAGGCTATTTCTCAGTAAAACTTTGAGCGACATGTATATAGTTCAGGTGTTAGATACTTGAGTGATTGGCTATAGGCCAAGTGGGATATTGTTAGACAATTATTACCCATAACATCACTATTTGTAAAAGACATTGTGGTTTTTGTACAAATTAACTATGTGACAAAAGAAATTGCTATTTTATCATTTTATAATTAGATTACTTGAATATATAAATGATAAAAGTCCTTATGATTAGTTCTGGATTAATAAGATATGAGACAATATCAATCCACGAATGGTTTAATCATTAAATATCCATAGTCGTAGTATTATCGAGACTGGACATCGATAATGCGGAATAGACTAGTATTGCACTTGTGCGCGTTATGGAAGCGTAACGGCATAGTTCTCATATATTTAGGCATTGGATACTCATGCAACTTCAATTGGAGGTTCTGTTTGCTGATGGTACGAAAACAGCTTCGCTCTGGATAGACCCCTCGGAATCCCATTGATAGTATGACTATGTGTCTATGGGAATCCGAATCAGGGTAGGTGTATTTTGTCTTAACCAGAGACTTACATCGCTAATACTTACGACAATCAGTACGCTTTGGTTTTGGTTGTCCGGGGCTTTAACAGGTTTTGTGTACGCCTCTTCTGGGTTTACTGAGAATCGTAGTGTATTGGGTATGATGTCAAGATGGAAGTGTCACTTCAGTCATATGGAGATGATGATCACGCAGGGTACATAACTGATACTCTTATATGCTGCAGCTATTAGGATAATATGACAAGGTCATGATTATCCGATTACAGAGACTAGTTGCTAGTGATCCGATATATGCTTCATATGAGGCAGACACGATTCCAGCCTCAGGCCTAGCATGTGACATCCGATAATGGATCGTAATGCACAATACTTAGTTTACTATGCTTGATAAAGATTATTTATTCCTTAAAAGAATATTTCTGGAGAATTGGGTAAGCACGGTGCTTTGCTAGAAGCCAACCATGTCTTATAAATCGGTAAGAATGTGGTACTAGGTACGCACGTATTAGGATAGTCCGATAACCGTATTTACTGCCAACATATCCAGGGATCTCATGGGTCACTTCCCAAAGATTCACTGATGACGTTTGACTCGAACAGAATTAATCTAGGATTAATTATAAGAGAGAAAATTAATCTGGGATTAATTTCGGTAAGAATTTATCTGGGATAAAATTCGATTAGAAGAGAGAACACGATTAATTTGGAATTAATCTATTAAATAATATATTGGATATATTAATTGAAATTAGATTTCAAAGCAGAATTAAAATTGGATTTTAATTCGGGCGAACGAATCAATTTAGAATTAATTCGTAAGCGACTTTTGTAATAATACTGCGAGGCAGTATTATTTAATTAAATTTGATTTAATTGCGTTGCAACGACAAATTTGTTAATTCGGAATTAAACGAACCCAAGCCCGAAGTGTGTTAAGCGGGCCCACTCGAATTTTGAATTTTATAGTGGGGCCCACCAACTTACATCATTAGTCAACTTTATCACCTTTTCGGTGATAGAAGTTGGTGGTGAATTAGTTTATAGCTTGTAAAACACATAAGCTTGATTTTGTCATTTGAAATGACATATACCAAACTAGATTTTGGTATATGGATATTGTTTTTAGAAAATCAAAAAACACAACACCACAAAAAAGAGTCATTCAAGGTGTTAGGGAAACTAATCCCAAGAGTTTGGAACACACTTTGAATTCATATAAAAAGATTCAAAAGTTTTTGAAATCTATACATCCAACAAATCCGATCAATGTAAGTTTTTTCGCAACTTCTTTGAGTATTCACACCAATTTCATGTTAGAAGATCATTGGGCATGGTCTAGGAACCCAACAAAGACGACGGTAGAAGGTGGAAACCGTGGGTTGTTGGAGAGGTCAGCAGCAGAATGGATGGAAGGGGAAATGACTGGGAAGAAGCTGGTCAGAACGGGAGAAGGAAAGGGTTCGCATGAGGAAGGAAGGTTGACAGCAGAAGCTTTCCTTTTTTGAGTTGTAGAATGGAATGTAAGAGGGGTAGCCAACGATCATCCATTAGAGTTGAGTTGCAGAATGGAATGTAACGTTGTGGATGAGTGACGTTCGTTGGCAGTGGCTGAATAAGTCCCTCCGGGGGCAGGCACCGTAACTGATCGGACTGCCAAAGTCCTCAGTTTTACAGGTTGCCAGTGCTGAAGGGTCGGCCAGGGAACTAGTTAGCCAAAGGCATGGGATAACGTCCATCAGGCCCCCCTCAATTGGCTTGGTGGTCTCTCCCAATGAGAAGATGAGAGGATGGGAGGAAAACCTGAGGGAGAACCACAAGAAGTCGCAGGTTCTTGGCCGAGCTCCTGAGTTGTTCCGAGATGCTTATGGAGCATTTGGCGGGGATGATTCTTGTCAGCACGGTCCAGAAGTAAGTTCAGGCAGATCTGAATAAGCCCAGACTCAAAGATGTGTCGGACTGCCAAGACAAGAACCAGAAGATCATTGTAAAAGCCTCTCTTAAAATGACCCGGAAAGAGTTGTAAGAAGGGCAGCAGATCCTTTGAATATGAATAAAACTCTCCTCTTTTTATAAGAAACTTGTCTACTTTACTTATTTGTTAAATCAAATGTGAAAGTTCTTTTCAATATTCTTGGGATATTGTAGATGCGAAGGGGTGATCGGTGGTCGGGAAGGGCACCAAACCCGTGGCACGCCAACCCCGAGTGTCATTATCAAACCCCCGGGTAGAAGTGTTCCGACCTGGCTCCTTTCACCTTTGAGGATCCAGAACGCATCAAGGGATAGGGTACATGTGGGAAAAGCGCGAACCCCTCGTGGCACGCCAATCCTGGGTGTCATTATCAAATCCCCGAGGCCAGAGCGTTACTACCCCACTGTTGGGAAGCGTCTGCGAGTGAGCAGTGGAAAATAAAATTATTATGTCGCTTTCCCTTTGCCCAAGACCCATTTGTTTTGATTATTCTACAAGCCTAGGCATGTTACTATATATTCTAAGCATAAATTCATAAAACATGCAAGGAACATAAACCTAAACATGCTAACTATCATAAGAACTCTAATTAAAATAAAGAAAGAAAAAGACTTACTTGAACCGAAGAATCCTCCAGTCCTCCCTCCAATCTACAAGCTTTTCTTGAACTCAGCAAGCTCTTCCACGTTCCAAAGAGCCACCCAAGTGTGTGGCCTCCAAAGATGAACACACCAAAGCCAAAACTCAACGGCAAGACTACGCCTTGAGTGCACAGGTCTTTTGCCCTTGGTGCTAGCCTAGGCAAATACCTCAAAACTTTTAACTTGAGGTTCCTCTAGTCAATTAGACTTAAGGATCCTCAAAATCAGTGGCTTACTCTTAAACTTTAGAGTTGCTCACTTATATAAACCCAAGATATGAAAGGTTTTGGTGTAGCCCATTAGTAAAGAATTCTTTGGGTTTATATAGTGCTCCAAAGACAACAAAATTAATTAAGAATCTGATATGGGATAAAAGCTAATTTAATCTTAGCCATTGGATCTTAATTTAGTGGTTTAATGAGATTATAAAACTCTAATAAGAGTTTGGGCCGAATTGGAATTCAAAACAATTAAATTTTTTTTACTATTCACATTAATATTCATGTTACTATTCACATGAATATTAATTTATTTCATTTTATTTTTTTATTCCAATTCCCAAAGTGCCCCTATCGTCATTCACCAATCCCTAAGCCACTATGGAATCTCATAAATGATCTGTTCAATAATTAAACACATTGAACCATTTATGAACAATTCATACAGCAATCATATATGTTGTTATATTTGTATTGTGCACTGTTAACCATTGATTTCGACTTTGTTGTGTGTGACCTTTTGGGTTCCCCTCAAGTTGGACATGAAATGAATCGTGATAATTTAATCGAACATAAATTATCCTCCGATCAGATGGTCGTTCGATTTCAATGACCAAGGTTGACATCTAGCAACATGCCAAGGCCCCCAAATGAGAAGGAAATATATATATAACCATTATGTATGCGATTTACATATGATACGGTCCCTCGCCTCACTGTATCCCCACCTAATGACCTAGGGTACGGAAAGTGTCTACCCATATGGTCAAATGTATGATGTTGATTGTGTCATGAATCGTGCTCACCCAAGAATCTCACATGATTCTTCCGCTGTGGCCACAGTCTCAAGCCCTGATCACACATATCAACCCGCAAACTTGAATACTACTATTATAAGAAAATATTATCCGAGAGAGTGGCGATTCTCTGTTGTATCTTTACAAACTTCATGTGTTTCAACAAATGACCCAATTATACCCTTATGACTGGATCTTTTGAACCGGGGAAGGAGACTGTCAAAGTTATTTGATCCACACATAAGATTGTAAAGACCTCAAGTCAAAGGACTAGTCATATAATCGATACATGAAAGTTCTCACAGACACATGAGATATACACTCCATATGAAAACTTTCGGCGATCAGTTCGATGGACATGAGCAACTCATGCATCCATGTGATACACCAAGCGAACGGATCTCCGCTAGTAGCCTATGATATCGGCTACCCTACTTAAGGGCGGATCATATCATCATGCTAGTCTCTCCGCTTTGTGAACGCCCAAATTATTCACAAACTATGACTAGGAATATTTAAGAGTAATGATTCTCATAAGGCGTGGAAGCCATCGTCTTATTACTCCAAGGGCTTTATTACAGCGTTGATGATTCATATAAGTTATGTAAGACACGTATAATAAAGATTGCCATTTTATTAATTAATGAAAATATTAAAAATACATGTACATATAGCCCATCCACAAGTTGGGTATAGGGCATATCCCTAACAATCTCCCACTTGCACTATAGCCAACTAGTATGAATCTGGACGCCATACTCTCGGGTGTGCCTATCATGTTTTTGTTTTGTCAGCCCTTTAGTCAGAGAATCTACAAGATTATCTTCTGTGGGTATTTTCTCATTAATAACTTCTTTTATCTCAACAATCTCACTGATGAGATGAAATCGCCTGAGTACATGCTTGGATTTCCGGTGGGACCTTGGTTCCTTTGATTGAGCAATGGCGCCCGTGTTGTCACAGTACATTATGACGCCATTCTTTATCACGGGAAGTACTTCCAGCTCCGTGATGAACTTATTTATCCAGACTGCTTCTTTAGCAGCCTCAAATGCTGCAATATACTCGGCTTCAGTGGTAGAGTCCGTTGTAGTTGACTTCTTTGAGCTTTTCCAACTGATAGCATCGCCATTCAAAGTAAACAGATATCATATTTGCGATCTGCTGTCATCCCTATCAGTCTGAAAGCTCGCATCACAGTAACCAATGACTTTCATCTCAGAACAATCTCCGTATGTCAAAAACACATCCTTAGTTATTCTCAGATACTTGAGGATTGTTTTGACAGCTGCCCAGTGTTGCTCACCAGGATTTTCTTGATATCTGCTTGTTATGCTAAGAGTATAAGAGACATCAGGTCTTGTACATAGCATGACGTACATGATCGATCCTATTGCTGAAGCATAAGGGATCCTACTCATATGCTCTCTATCTGAAGGATTATGTGGACATTTCTCCTTAGATAATTTGATTCCATGACAAGTAGGTAAATTACCTCTTTTGGAATCTTCCATTTTGAATCTTTTCAATACTTTATCTATGTACGTAGATTGAGAAAGTCCTAACAACCTCTTAGATCAATTACAGTAGATCTTAATGCTGAGGATGTAGGATGCTTCTCCCAAATCTTTCATGGAGAAATTCTGAGATAACCATTGCTTGGTGGCTTGCATCATGGGAATATCATTCCCGATGATTAATATGTCATCGACATATAAAACAAGAAATAAAACAGCACTCCCACTACTTTTCCTGTAAACACAAGGCTCGTCTACATTTTTGATGAAGTCAAATTCTTTGATTGTCTCATCAAATTATATATTCCAACTTCTAGAGGCTTGCTTGAGTCCATAAATGGATCGTTTAAGCTTGCATACTTTATTATGATCATCCTTAGATGCAAACCCCTCAGGTTGTGTCATATAGACTTCCTCTACTAGGTTCCCATTAAGGAAAGTTGTTTTGACATCCATCTGCCAAATCTCATAATCAAAGTGTGCAGCTAGTGCCAGTAAAATTCGATTGGACTTTATCATTGCAACAGGCGAGAAGGTTTCGTCATAGTCAATTCCTTGGATTTGTCTATAACCTTTCGCCACCAACCTAGCCTTATAGGTTTGGATGTTGCCTTCTGCATCAGTTTTACGCTTATAAATCCACTTGCAGCCTATGGGTTTTATCCCTTCAGGTGCATCTACCAAGTCACAGACTTGATTTTGATACATAGAGTCTATTTCGTATTTCATGGCCTCAAGCCACTTGACTGAATCAATGTCACGCATTGCTTCTTCATAACTGGTGGGATCGTCATTATCAATGACCTGATCATATTCCTCATCAATATGGAAACCATATCTTTCAGGCTCATGTCTTTCCCTACCATACCTTCTGAGTTCATAACCTTGTGGTTGTTCCGTCGCTGCCCTTTTAACGGGCATGGGGTTTAGTTCTATGTTAGTTTGTTCTTCTCGTACCTCATCGAGGTCAAGTCTACTCCCACTAAATTTCTTGAGAAGGAATTCATTCTCTGGAAATTTAGCATTTCGTGAGACAAATGTTCTTTGTTCATTTGGGACGTTGACCGGTGCAAACACACGCGTATAATACAAGCGCACGTATCGTTCAAGTAGTATAAAAATATCGATCCCACGAGGACTTAATTCATACTGTTGTTATTAATTGTTGAATCTATTTATTTACAAATATCTAATTAAAGGGAGAAGAGAATGATTGTTTGATTGGTTGAATGTGATTGTGGTTTTCCTTAATTAAAATAAATAAAAATAAACAAAAGAAAATACTAAGGAAAATAACAAAAGACTCAAAGATCTAGGGTTGTGAATCATTCTAATATCTTTTAAAAGATGAAGTGATTATTTTATGTTTGTGTAATAAATCAGTTTACTAACCTGGAACACTAAATTATTCAAACGCCTATGTCGATGGTTAGACGCAAATACCCAGTTTAACCCAGTTGAACCATATGTCTATGTCAACCAAATTATCTGGATTCATTAAGTTTAAGTTCCAATTATGGCTACCTCCGCCCGATAGGTATATGTCTATCCTGTAAGGAAATCTATTAAAGGGTTATCTATCCTCAAGGAAGATCGTGGGCTATTAAGTCTAAGGCTAAAACCTAAAATCCCTATGTCTAGTTCATTTTAGATTTACCACATCAATCTTATTGGTGATCAGACAACAAGAAGCATTAAGCTTAAGACTTAATAAGTAAACCTTTAAATTACCCACACTATAAAACAACCCCTTATAAACCGGTGATATTAGAATTCATCACAACCCAGATAACTAACACATAATTAGGGCTAGTAAAAACTTAAAAGACATAAAGTAAAAATGCTAAAAAGTAAAAGACATAAACTAAAAGCTGAAAAGTAAAATAAAATGCTAAGGTAAAAGGATCAACTTTTACTATTTACTATTTTGATATCTCCCTTAATATAATATATTAACTTGTGATTATTTTTCCAACCAGCCATATAGGCGGTAAGAAAATTTAATTACCAACCGACCAATCTGGCGGTATCCTTTATTAGTCAGGTTTAAACCAGATTAAAATGAATTACCAACCGATCAATCTGGCGGTATCCTTTTTAAGTCAATATTTTAAATAGTGAATATATTATTTTTAAGGGAGATTAATCTAAATAGTAACAGTAAAAGAATTACATTTCACCCTAGCTGGGGAAGTTACCTCCTCATGGTGAATAGTAAAAACTGTAAAAAGTAAAAAGTAAGAAGTAAATTACTATTATTACAGAACGTAATTAAAATTATTTACAAAACTAAGAATTAAAAAAACTAAAAACTAAAAGAAACTAAAGAGAGAAACTCTCTATTTACATCAAAGAGATGAGAGAGAGTGGTGCCTCTGAAACTAAAATCTCGAGCTCAATTTATAGGCCTCAGTGGGGTTCCAGCGTCGCGACGCCAAGGCCTTTGGCGTCGCTACGCCAGCTTCTGTCGACGTGGCACACCCTGGTTAGTCGGTTGCAGATTCTGGATAAGATGATAATGTGACACGTGGCAGAGTGGTTGGGACTCAATTATTGTGACACGTGGCGGCTTCTGATTGGTCGGCTAGATTCTTATTCGCCACGTGTCAGATAAGGATTAGAGAACCAATAATTAATGGTGAGGTGGCGGTGACGTGGCAGTGATGTGGCGATATGTGGGAAATGGACTGTCGGCACCGTAGAATTGCGACACGTGGCAGTGAGGTGGCATGTTGACTCGGTCAACTGGTGATGTGGTTGATGACATGGCAATGACGTGGAGTGACACGTGTCACACGTGGCGATGGGGACTGTCGGCACCGTAGGATGCTGACGCGTGGCACAGCGCATGTTAGCAGATCGGCTGTGATGGTGACACGTGGCACGACGCACGTTAGCAAAGTCAAACTTTTCTCAGATTCTGACACGTGGACCCGGTGCACGTTAGCACTGTTCGGCGCACGTTAGGCGTCGCGACGCGAGAAATTACCAAAATGCCATTTTCGTCCAATTTTCACTGTTTTGGCCCAAATCACCTCCAGAGTGTCGTGAAACTTTATTTATCTACAAAATAACACAAAACACATCAAAATATTCACAAAACTCAAGAAACTATACAAAATATTATGTTAAATGAGTAGAAAATAGTGATAGATTTACCACTCATCAGACGTAGAACACGTATGCTCTTGAGTTCAAGGCATATCCTACAAACTTACATTTAATTGCCCTATCATCCAATTTGTTAGTTTGTGTGAGCTTGACATATGCATCACATCCCCAAACTCTTAGATAACTAAGACTAGGACGTTTCCCAGACCATAACTCATATGATGTTTGACTAACAGTATTGGAAGGAACTTGGTTTAATAGTAGTGTTGCAGTTTCTAAAGCAAGACCCAAAAATGAAAGAGGTAGATCCGTGCCTGGCATCATTGATCGGACCATATCTAATAATGTCTGATTTCTCCTTTCGGAGACCCCATTATGTTGTGGAGTTCCCGGAGGAGTCCATTGGGAAACAATGCCATTTTCTCTCAAGTAATCTTGAAATTCATTGCTTAAGTATTCACCACCTCGATCAGACCTTAGTGACTTAATACTTTTATTAAGCTGGTTTTCTACTTCAGCCTTGAAGTCTTTGAATTTCTTAAAGGCTTCAGATTTGTACCGCATAAGGTACACATACCCATATCGCGAATGATCATCGATAAAGGTAATGAAGTAGGAGAATCCACCTCTAGCGGTGACTGACATTGGTCCACATACATCAGAGTGTATGAGTTCTAATGTCTCTGCTGCACGCCGTCCTTTACCTTTGAAGGGTAATTTGGTTATTTTACCAAGTAAACAAGACTCACAAGTTCCATAAGGTTTATATTTGAAGGGTTTGAAATACCCATCCTTATGTAGCTTAATTAATCTTATTTCATTGATATGACCTAAGCGACTATGCCATAGAAGTGATTCATTGAGATTATTTGAGTTAACGTTGTATATATTAGAGGTTGAACATTCTTTGTTAATTTGTAAGACATAAATACCATTATTCAAAATACCATCTCCATATTTTATTTCATTGAAATAAATAGAACATTCATTACAACTTATTAGGCATGAAAAGCCTTTATTACATTTAGAAGAAATTGAAATGATGTTCTTTACTAGAGAAGGTACTAAACACAATCTTCTAAGTCTAAAAGTAAACCATTCGGCAAAACTAATGAATAAGTCCCCACGCACAATGCAGCCAGATTTGCTCCATTACCCATGCGTAAGTCAACCTCCCCCTGACGGAGTCTCCTACTGTTTCTCAGGCCCTGCACATTGTTACACAAGTGAGTCCCACAACCGGTGTCAAGCACCCAAGTAGAAGGTTCAGAGTTTTGAGAATATAGTTCAATCATATACAACATACCTGAAGTATTGGGCTACTTGGCCTCTTGGGCTTCCCTAGATTCCTCGGCTTTCAAGGATCTACAATATTTCTTCCAATGACCCTTCTTTCCACAAAAGAAACATTTTCCCCTTCCTTTTTCTTCTCCACCTTACCATTGGGCTTTAGGTAATCTGGAGCCTTGGCCTTGCCCTTATTTTTCTTTGGGCCTCGTTGCTTCAGGTTCGTACCCGTAAGCATGATGGAGGTTTTAAGCTCCGATTTCAAGTCCTTCTCTGCTTGCTTTATCAGATTGTGCAATTATGCTAAAGTAACTTCTTTATCAGACAGATGAAACTGCATAATAAAGTTAGAGAATTCTTTTGGTAATGATTGAAGAATTAGATCATGACCTATCTCATGATCCATGATGAACCCGAGGTTGGCCAATTTTTCAATATGGCCAATCATCTTAAGCACATGTCCACTAATAGATCTTTCCTTATACCTTGTTTGGAATAAGGCACATGACACTTGGAATCTCACAGTATGAACGGAAGTTGCATACAACTCCTTCAAGTGAAAGATGATGGTTTGAGCATCCATATCTTCGTGAGCTTTCTGAAGTTCATCCGACATAGAGCCAAGCATTATGCAAACTGCTTGCTCATCATCATCGATGTGTTTCTTCCAAGCATCAAATGTATATTGGTCAGCATCTTTTGCGGGTTCATGGGGAAATGGTCTTTCAAGAACATAGAAAATCTTTTCTTGTCATAAAAGAATTTTAAGGTTTCTAAACCAGTCATTGTAGTTGTCCCCTTTGAGCTTATGCTTATCAAGGATGGAACGAAGTGATACTCTGTTTGCCATTTGAATGTTTGTGAAATATTTTAACCCACATGTTTAGAGAAAATGTTAAAATTAGGAATATGTTTTCATTAATGTTTCATAATAGCATAGGCTTTTAATATTATGAAGTTGCTCCCACTCAATTGTTTTAAAATTTTAAGCAAATCGCATCAACCCCAATATGATGGATTTCTTGTGGGCAAGGATCCCATTATCATCATTTCATAACTCCGACTAGGGTCGGTCGTTATAAAATACGATAATTAGGTAGGTTCCCAACCAATTTATGATATAAATCACAATTCCTTGATCATGGGGTTGAGCAATCAAACATGCCAAAGCTTATGCTAGTCCTTGTGGACACCCAATCTTTACCACTAAGTTATAAGACCACGCCTAAGGGTCGCTGCGTCTTATGACTCAGAAAAGTCAAACCATTGTCAATAGTACGATTTAGGGACAAATTGGTATTGGTCAGTCTGGTAAAGCCTTGTCATGCCAATACGGTTTACGCCCTTTGGCTCTATACTTTACAATGGGAGGCAAATTTTAGACTTAAATTATTGTTGAGGATTTTAGCAAGTTTAAGTGAATAACTGTCAAATGGATTCCTCCATTGAAAATTCCCCAGAGGGAGGGTGGAGCGAACTCTCTTAAATACCCTTACCTCTTAGGCTCTTATTGCCTTGGTGACATGAATAAACAATAGATCCTCCAAATTAGTCCAACACTTTAAATATGCTTTAAGGTAAGCTTTGAGTAAATGATTATCTATATGTCTTCACAACTTTTCCTTTTGGCTATAAAAAGGTAGTGAGTGAAGGAAGACACCAAATCATTATCTAACTCTAGTAATACCTTTGGTTAAATTAACTTTAGTTTGGAAAGTTTTATTAACCCCTTGGTCCCAACTCACTTGTATCTTTTATAATGTCTTTTATTATAAACAAGTGATTTATATTTATTAGCCTTAAAGGTAATTAATCTCTAAGTTCATCACGGAATAATTAATTAGCTAAGGGATAAGCAATACACTCTCTAGATGCTTGCACCCTAAAATAATCATGTCAATTCCAATCATACATAGAATCATCAAGCATATGAGTTTTAATATGTTGGAATTATTTTAGGCATTAAATAACTTTGATTAATATTTAATTATGATATTGCATTTTATTTTATTAAAATAAATTTACTATTCACATTTTTCTGCAGACGCGTGAACTTTAAATGCAATTTCATAATTCAAATCTTAACCAAATCATGAAAAACTTGTACCTAAAATTAAGCTCAGGGTGTTATCTTTCCAGCGAGCATTTAAACACCCAATTTCGAGTTCAAACGAGTGAGAACTAATCAAAACAAAAACGGCGCGCTGATACCACTGTTGGGAAGCGGCCGCGAGTGCGCAACGGAAAATAAAATTATTATGCCGCTTTCCCTTTGCCCAAGACCCATTTGTTTTGATTGTTCTACAAGCCTAGGCATGTTACTATATATTCTAAGCATAAAACTCATAAAACATGCAAAGAACATAAACCTAAACATGCTAACTATCATAAGAATTCTAATTAAAATAAAGAAAGAAAAAGACTTACTTGAACCGAAGACTCCTCCAGTCCTCCCTCCATTCTACAAGCTTTTCTTGAACTCATCAAGCTCTTCCATGTTCCAAAGAGCCACCCAAGTGTGTGGCCTCCAAAGATGCACACACCAAAGCCAAAACTCAACAGCAAGACTACGCCTTGAGTGCACGAGTATTTTGCCCTTGGAGCTAGCCTAGGCAAATACCTCAAAACTTTTAACTCGAGGTTCCTCTAGTCAATTAGACTTAAGGATCCTCAAAATCAGTGGCTTACTCTTAAAATTTAGAGTTGCTCACTTATATAAACCCAAGATATGAAAGGTTTTGGTGTAGCCCATTTGTAAAGAATTCTTTGGGTTTATATAGTGCTCCAAATACAACAAAATTAATTAAGAATCTGATGTGGGATAAAAGCTAATTTAATCTTAGTCATTAGATCTTAATTTAATGGTTTAATGAGATTATAAAACCCTAATAAGAGTTTGGGCCGAATTGGAATTCAAAACAAATAAAATATTTTTTTACTATTCACATTACTATTCACGTGAATAGTATTTTTTTTTATTTATTTTTTTATTCCAATTCCCAAAGTACCCCTACCGTCATTCACCAATCCCTAAGCCACTATGGAACCTCATAAATGATCTGTTCAATGATTAAACACATTGAACCATTTGTGAACAATTCCTACAGCAATCATATATGCTGTTATATTTGTATTGTGCACTGTTAACCATTGATTTCGACTTTGTTGTGTGTGACCTTTTGGGTTCCCCTCAAGTTGGACATGAAATGAATCGTGATAATTTAATCGAACATAAATTATCCTCCGATCAGATGGTCATTCGATTTCAATTACCAAGGTTGACATCTAGCAACATGCCAAGGCCCCCAAATGAGAAGGAAAGATATATACCCATTTTGTATGCGATTTACATATGATACGGTCCCTCGCCTCACTGTATCCCCACCTATTGACCTAGGATACGGAAAATGTCTACCCATATGGTCAAAGGTATGATGTTGATAGTGTCATGAATCGTGCTCACCCAAGAATCTCACATGATTCTTCCGTTGTGGCCACAGTCTCAAGCACTGATCACACATATCAACCCGCGAACTGGAATACTACTCTTATAAGAAAATATTATCCGAGAGAGTGGCGATTCTCTGTTGTATCTTTACAAACTTCATGTGTTTCAACAAATGACACAATCATACCCTTATGACCGGATCTTTTGAACCGGGGAAGGAGAATGTCAAAGTTATCTGATCCACACATAAGATTGTAAAGACCTCAAGTCAAAGGACTAGTCATATAATCGATACATGAAAGTTCTCACAGACACATGGGATAAACACTCCATATGAATACTTTCGGCGGTCTGTTCGATGGACACGAGCAACTCATGCATCCATGTGATACACCAAGCAGACGGATCTCTACTAGTAGCCTATGAGATCGGCTATCCAACTTAAGGGCGGATCATATCATCATGCTAGTCTCTCAGTTTTGTGAACGCCCAAATTATTCACAAAACTATGACTAGGAATATTTAAGAGTAATGATTCTCATAAGGCGTGGAAGCCATCGTCTTATTACTCCAAGGGCTTTATTATAGTGTTGATGATTCATATAAGTTATGTAAGACACGTATAATAAATATTGCCATTTTATTAATTAATGAATATATTACAAATACATGTACATATAGCCCATCCACAAGTTGGGTATAGGACATATCCCTAACACCCATGACTCGCATCTTAGAGGAGCACCTCGGGTAAACCGGACCTAGGGAGGTTTTTTGACCTGCGAGTCAGCTGGTGAATCCCACTGAGAACCATCAGACCACATGGATTGGGTACGACCGAATGGCCCCATTGATTACAGGAGTCTTGGGTAAACCGGACCCAGAGAGGTTTCTTCCCCTGCGAGTCGGCTGGTGAGTCCCGTTGAGAACCATCAGACCACCTGGCTTGGGCATGGCCGAATGGCCTCATTGATTACAAGAGTCTCGGGTAAACCGGACCCAGAGAGGTTTCTTCCCCTGTGAGTCGGCTGGTGAGTCCCATTCAGAAACACCCAGGGAGGGCACACACGGGGTGTCTTCCTCCCCCGTGGGGATTTGCCTGACCACCCCGGATCGGCGTATCCATAGCCTGGTTAGCTGGGACACTGAATTGTAAGGTTCATAATTGTGTTTTGGGAGACTCCGGGTAGGACGCTGCCTCGAAATGCCCGAATTATTATTTTTTCATGAATTTGTGTGGAGTATGTGCTAAGTCACCTCCGTTTTTTTTAACTTTACCTTTTTCTATTTTTTATTTTTCACTGATACCCGGCAAGGGGACGCCCGCGCCAAGATCCGCAGAGCCTCAGAGGTTGAAAATCTTCCCTCGTGTAAGTCTCAAATGCTCCCCCAACTCGTGGATGGTCTCGTTCCGCCGATGCTTTGTTCCACCAGCTCAGGGCTGGACTCGTTCTGCCGATGCTTTGTTCCACCAGCTCAGGGCTGGACTCGTTCTGCCGATGCTTTGTTCCACCAACTCGGGGCTGGATTCATTCCGTCGAGTCTGTATTGTTCCAATGGCTCGGGGTTGGACTCGCTCCGCCGAGGCCTTATCGTCCATTAGCTTGGGGTCGGGCTATATCCCACCAAGTCTATCCCATTAGTCTGGGGATGTAACATTCCCCCAGAGCCAAGCATTTTTCTCAACTCGGGGTCGGGCTACATCCCACTGAGTCCATCCCATTGGTCTGGGGACGTAACATTCCCCCAAAGCCAAGTGTTCTTCTCAACTCGGGGTCGGGTTATGTCCCACCGAATGTATTTGGTTTCGGCTCGGGGACAGATAATCAACTCATGGCCGGACTCGAATTGGTCGAGTGCGAGATCACATTGATATTTGGAAGAGCAAGTTAGAAAATTTGAAGCCAAAATAAGCCAAGTATGGAAAGCAGAACAAAAAATATTCGAGATGAGCAGCAAAAGAGGAATTACAGAGTTTTATTAAGAAAGAGAGTATGTTGTTTGAATTTACATAGGGCCCCATTTGGGTCACCCTCATTCATCAGCCCGCACATGGGTAATTGCTTCTTCATGGTCAGGTTCGGATGGCTGGATAACTGGTACATACCCGGTAGAAGGCACCTCGGTTTCAGTTTGGGAGGCAAGGCAGACTCCAGTTTCGTCCACAGGTGCTTCAGGGGCAGAAGCTTCAGGCTGGATCTCTTCAGGAGCCAGAGACATCGGCACGACAAAAAGGGGCTCAAGGTCCTGGATCTCCTCTGAGGAATGTGGGAGCCACTTTCGGAACTCCTCTTCTGAAAGCTCCCCTTTGCAAAACTGAATGGCCGCGTGGATGGGGCCCATGTCAAGATCGGGCATCACCATCGGTATAATCAGGGCACATTCGCCGACCCCCTCAAGCCTGATCTGCTCCCTTTCATCCTCCATCCGGGTGTTCTCTTTCCTCAACGTCTCCAGAACCTTATCTCTCTCGTCAGTCATCTTCCTCAGCTTAGACTCAGCGCTCGACACCTCCCACCTCAAGCGCTTGTTTTCCGCTTGGGCAGTCTCCATATCCTTCTTGACAGTCTCTGTATTTTCCCTTACCAGGGCAAAAGCCTTGCGGATGGACTCATTCAATGAGAAGGCCTCAGCCGCCGTTTGCTCAAGAGTTTTGATTGTCTCATCCTTTTTTGCCAGCTCAGCCTCCCGCTCAGTGATTTGGCTTTGGAGCCTCTGCACCTGGCCACCCCAGATAGAAGGCTCATAAGCAGGTCCTTGTTCCGGGCCAGCACATTATTATCCTGCAAGTAAGAAGAAAAGAGGTTAGAAAACAAGTAAAATTATAGTGCGGAAGAAAAGAAGAAAGTCTACCTCGGCAATTCGGAAGGAGAGACGGGAAATCACTTCCACCGGGGAGATATCCTCGTATTACGGGATCTTCTCGATGAGCATCGCTTCAGCCAGCTGATTGATCGCCGGCACCCGATGAAAAGTGGTTTCTCAGACCTTCTCGCTGAGGTCATCCACCCCCAGCGCCGCAAAACCCTTTCCGGTTCTTGGAGGAGCCTCAGCAGCTCGCCTCTGTTGGGGTCAAATCAGAGAGGCGCAGCGGAATGAGCGTTGTTCGGGCGAAATCGTAGTTTAAAATTTTTTAAACTTACGAATAAATTATTTAATATCCAATATTAATAATTCATTCATATTTCACCTAAACGTATTTATTCGATATCATACAACGACATAAACAATATAGAAACATCGCGAAACTTTTGCGAAAATATTTTTCCGTAAAATAGCATAAAACTCATTTCTGACCGAACCGACCGACCAATGCTCATGGGAACTGCCCAGGTCAGCCCCCAAAACATTTGGACAGTTCGTGGGCTGCCCGAACAGTGACCGGTTCACTGTTTGGGCAGCCGTTACCCGGTAACGTCGTTTTTCGCCGTTTTCGCGTATTTTCACTCCAAAATAATTTCCGATAAATATTTTTCTTGGGAAATTAAAATAAACCAATTTATTATAATTAATCAATAAATAAAAACTGAATTTTTATCTGAAAAATCAGATTTATCATTAATTGCTATGAGACCCCTAAACTTTACAATTTAATCATTTTGGTCCTTAAATATTCAAATACTTATTTAATTGATTCCAAATCAATCCCAAAATAATTTATACAATTTGAAACATAATCCATAAACTTTTCCAGAAATTGGAAACTGCCCAGTAATTTTCCAGAATTACAAAAACAGCCCAGAATTTTAATTAATTGCAATTTGGCCCAATTTGTTCAAAACACATCAAGATCAAATCCAATCAATCCAAAATTTGACATACATCAAATATACATCAAATTATATCATATATATGAAAAGTCCCAAAATTCGAATGGGTTAAGAACCCTAATTTCACAAATTACTCAAATTGGACAATTTACATTAAATTGACAAAATTCAACACTTTAATCAATCAATTACCACACCAATCAAGTCTCACCATCATGAAAATAATCAAGAACAATTCTAGGTTAATTATGAATGGCTAATCAACTCTAGAATGACAACTTAGATTACAAATTAATCTTATAAGCTTGATTACACTAATAAGCTTATAAATTATACATACATGCTAATCACATCCAACAAGCTTTAAACACATATAATTACAAACCCAAAGAGTTGAGACATCAACTTAACAGCACAAATTGAAGCTAAGATAAATAGAAACAATTTCCATGTAGAAGAAAGTTTGAAAAACTTATAAAATTTACATGTTTTTGCCTTTGTTTTCTTTCTTTCTTCCACCATTTTCTCTCAACTCTCTTTGTAAAATATTTGTGTAACTTGTCTAAGTGTTCAAATTGAAACAAAACAATTTTGTTAAGAAATTAATACCATTTTCAAAATTCAACAAAAATAAAAAATAATTCTTTAATTTTTGTTTCAATTTAATTGGTACACATTTTGCTAAATTAAAGTTAACATTTTAACTTTAATAAAGCAAACTAAATGTGTTCCAATGGCATCATGCCATTTCCAAGCTTTAATAAAGAAAATCATTATTAAGATATTTATTATTTTAATTAATTTAATTATTTAACAATTAAATAATTAAATAATTTAATACAAATATCTTAAATATATGTATTATATTTACATTAAATATCTCAAATACATATATTAATGATATATGCCAAATATCACATTTTGATATTTAATTAATGTGTATTTAATAATATCAAATATTAAATACAAATACACATTAATTCGGAAATGACCGTTAGGTCCCGATTGCATGTATTTTTCGTTTAAACATTAAACGAGTTATAAATAATCAGTATTATTCATAACAGTTGTCCTAGTGCTCTACTAGTCTATTTCATTAGTGAGACTCTCTAGATTCAGGCATATCCGTCACGAAATCTAATTTCGTGTCCATAATTCACCCACCCGTAAATTATGACGACCATGGATAAACTCGCTGAATCATACAGGTCGAGGTCACTGCATATGTATAATCCCTCCGTCACAGGTATCCGGATTATCCCAAAGATATAGATATGAACGTCAAATCTCTATAGGAATAATCCCGTCGACTTATCTATTAGCAATCTCTAAATAATATTCGGAACTCACTTCCGAAGTATACTATGGCCATAGATTTAACAGATTGCTAATCACATGATGGACTACCTATGCTCTGTACACAGAACTGACGGATCCTATCTTGATACACACAGGATATCATGAGCATGAGTCCATTCCCAACGAACAGGCGGAGGTCTGATCTAAATAGATCGGTGACGTGACTGCCATCTAAGTGTGGAGGATAACTCATATATCCACAGTGGTATCTCAAGTCAAAGAATCACTATGCTACTCAACCTGAGAAGATTCCTATTGACGTTGGTGTACCATCTATTAGGAAAACTTCAATGAGTCGTTCAGTGTTTATCAAATAAACACCTACACGTCTATACGAGTGTCCCAAGACTCATGGTTCATTGGGATAAACCATCGGAACAAGTCTGATATACGACATGTACTGGTCTCAGCGTATTTTACTAACCGACCCGTGTCAGTAAATCTTGACCAGGAACTTAATTTAATGATATACAACTTATAGTGACACTTCCCAATGTCAATTACAAGCTATGTTGTAACTGCGCACTACGTTGTAAATCCTGAGGTCTTTGTCTAATATATATACGTATCACTAAACCAGATTTAGTTTCAATCTAATCAATCTAATCGAAATTAGATTGAATACGTATATAATAGACAAGAGGTGCTACCATTTAAATTAGTAATATTATGAAAAAAAAGGTATTGCTCGTATTCATGAATTGGACACAAATACGATCCGGATTGGCGCTCTGGGCACCAACCCTAACAATTTCTCCCACTTGCTCTAGTGCCAATCCATGGTATCATATACACATCCCAATGTGTATCACATACTCATGGCCCTAAAGAACTCACCTGGCGTTCAAGAGGTAGGTAACAACAAGTAAGTGTGCTATGACATATTGAGTTTGCCCAACAAACACAATCATTTTCCTTAGCTAGCATCTTTCATATTTTTGTAGAAACAATGTTCTACATCGATATGACTCAGATGCCATATCAATATTGTGTTTTAGCTACTAAGTTGTCTAAGTATTTACGGATCAAATCTAAAATACTATGTAGACAACCGCAAACACAACACTAATAACAAACTTCTAATCTACGAGGTCACTATGCAACTTCATAAGTCAATACTGCATAAGTTGCAACTAATTCCACTCATTCAGTAGAATCATCCATGACACTCTCACTGTATGTTTTCTGACTCTTTATGACGTAGACTGTCTAATGTCATAATTAGACTTAATAATCTGACCCTAATGGTTGTGGATTTATTCTCCATTAATAAGAAACTCGTTCTTAATATCTCAAAGATAATAAATGACATGTTTCAAGACCCATCTTATGGTCTAGAGAATATCAAAATAACTCGTAACAATTACGATTAAATTGATATCTCTAATCGTACTTAATATAGTATTCATTATGCCATCATCATATGATGCATAAGATTGATTAGACATTCTAATCAATATCTCTTTCGAAAAAGGAATCATCATTTACGAAAGATGAATACTATACATAAGACACACACTAACTGTCAAACAGTTATACTAACTGTCATACAAATAGTCTTGTTGCGTCCAGGAGTATCTCACAAGTCTCTTAGTTTTATATCTTATATAAAACTTTATATCAAATATAATAGAGACCACTCCCACTGTTTTTATGGAGAGAATAAGACTGAGGTAAACCTTTTTACCTCATAAACATCTCATTATTACATTAATAATGAAAATGTCATTATGATGTAAAATACTAGAAAGAAATGTGTATGCTCCCACTAACCTTTTTATCTCATATGTATTCTCTATGCTTTGATAAAATCAGAAAATCTGACTAATATCAAAATTAGAGAACATAAAATTTCCAGAAAGCTCATCTGAGTCTACAATAGGCTCTATAAGCTAATATACTAAATTGTAATCTTAGCATAATACAAACTCCAGGGCCATTCCAAAATGAATTCTTCAAACTAAGAAATCACAATGGATCTCTTATCTGAAGAAACCATTCAGAAACGCCACTTTGTATTCTTTAGCTAAAATGTATAATTTAATATCATTATTAACCATCAGATCCTAAATTATTCAATCAGTGCGACTAGAGACAAGTTTCCTCAGAATCTACAATAGATTGCTGAGTATAACTTTTCTCACTGTCATACTATAAAGGTCAAACCTTTAATAAGCTCACTGTGCTTTTGCTGCGTAAACCATTTGCACATTTTATGAACGATTTATAATAAAAGCTCAATCAAGTTCCAAATTTGATCGTAGTAAGTTATGAACAATCTTAGATCTATGGTCTAATGCTTATTTACAGAATCGATATCAAATATCGTTCCCACTATAAGTTATAGGATAATTTTCTTCGATAAGAAAACAACAAAACCATTAAGTATCAAATACTTTGCGAATGATTCTGACATCCTATAACACTTATTTGGAAGTAATAAAATGGTATTTCATCTTATTAATTATGTAGTTCCATTTATAATTTATCACCGTATTTGACTTCAATAAGTGTCTTTTCTACAATAGTCAACATCCAATGTAACACTAAGTAATAAATAATTTTATTACTTGAGATTGTAGAAAAAATATTCTATGAAATAGAATGTAATATTCTATTAAATAAAATAAATGATAAACTTCTACTCGTACCTCCGAGGCGCAAGTAATATCAATTATATAACAATTATACAAAAGATAGATTCAAATCTCAAACTTTCAAGATTCGAATTTTCTACTTATACATATCATATATGTAACTGTAGAAACTAATGGAACATTAATTAAAATGATGAATAAGTGTTACTGGAGCATATCCCCAAGAGTATTGAAACTAATTTGGTAACTCTCAATATCAAACGAATCAAATCGTATAAGATTTGATTTCTTCCATTTAATCAATTCCATCAATATGGAATCGTGGAAGAATAATATTGATGTAAGAATTATATTTTTTGAATAACCATAGAACTAATTGCAATTGTTAGCTCCATTTTTTATTGGCATGTATCCATGACAAAATAATTTTAATTGTGTTGTAATCCTGCATGATGATCTTTGTACAATTGGACTGGTATTTGGCTGATGTGCATCAGACATGCGTTCGTGGTGCGTTCGTTGTAGCGTTCGAACGATTGGCATTGGTGCTGTGTTCGTTATTGGGTTCGAACATGTGGCGTGAGTGGCACGTTCTCTATTGGGTTCGAACCAGAGTATTCCAGAGAGAAAACGTTCGAGTCACGTTCTTGGTGGGTTCGAACGAGATCATTCCAGAGAGCATCTGTTCGTTGTGCGTTCGAGTGGCGTTCGAACGAGTCTTTCCAGTGGGCACGCGTTCGTGGTGCGTTCTAGTAAGCGTTCGAACGCCAGTCGCATCTGGACACGTTTTTGGCCCTTTTCACCTTGGAAAACCCTAGCTTTTCACACTACATATATAAAAAAACTTGTAGCCGCCATCCCCATTAGTTGAAACATATTTTCCTTGAGCCAAATCTCTCAAAAGCTTTCAACTCTTTTTGATTTCACCTTGAAGACTCTTTGAATCTTTTGTCTTCTATTTGTTTGGTGGAATCCAATCTTTGTTAAACCTTCAACATAACCTAACCCAAAATCCATAATCCTTTAGAGTTCTTTAGGAGGAGTTTTGGTAGTCGGAGTTTCGGCGTCAGAGGTGATACAATCTACTCAGAGACTTCAGAGGTTCTGAAGAAAACCGTGGGTCGCGGGTTTGAGGAGTTGCCTTGAGTTCTTGCAGTATAAAGGTACTTGAGTCGGTGGAGTTGCCACCATAGGTCTTGACCATCGCTGTAATTTTTTCTCGATATAGTGGATTGGGCTGGTAGCCGATATACCCGGAGTGGTGTTTTACTCGTAAGAGTTTTCCACTTCGTCACCAAAATTACTTGTGTTGATTTTGTGTGGTTTGATTATATTTGCTGCTTTAATTCCTGTTATTGTTTTAATATTTTACAGCATAATTTTAGTTGATTATTATTGTGGTTGCCTGTTTATTTATCCATAGGGTCAGAACCGTTAGGTAACCCCGAATTTTCAATTGGTATCAGAGCCTGAACTCGGTCCTTGACCCATTAGCTATGGAACATAGTCAACCCTTGAATTGTCCGCCATTTTTTAATGGCACAGAATATTTACATTGGAAGGTTCGCATGAAGGTGTTCCTTAAGTCCTTAGATAAGAGGGTCTGGATGACTGTTGAACACGGGTGGAAACCTCCCGTTGTTGTTGTTGATGAGGTCTCTTCCCCTAAAGATAAATTGACCTGGACCAAGGAAGAATTTGATGCTAGCAATAGGAACAACAAGGCTGTTAATGCCATACATGGTGCTGTGTGTTCTGCTGAGTTTAGGAGAATCTCAATGTGTGAGATAGCCAAGGATGCTTGGGACATCCTGCAGACTGTGCATGAGGGCACATTGTCTGTTAAAAATAATAGACTCCAGGATTTAGCTACTAGGTTTGAGGTCGCCAGAATGAAAGAAGATGAGACCTTTGATGAGTTTTATACTGAGATTAACGATATTGTTAACTCTAGTTTTAACCTAGGTGAGACTATTCCTACCAGTAGGATAGTTAGGAAAATCCTGAGATCCCTACCTGATAAGTTCCTACCCAAAATCACTGCAATCGAGGAAAGCAATGACCTCGATCAGCTTAATTTAGATGAACTCGTAGGAAAATTGCAGATTTATGAGAAAAAGCTTCCTGGTTATAGAGAGCAAAAAACGTTTGTGATGAAAATCGCTAAGGAAGTTGTGCATGATTCGTTTGGTGATGGTGATACCATCACAGATCGTGATTTGTCCTTGTTTGCAAAGAAGTTTAAGAAATTTCTTAAACTTAAGAAGAGTGGCCATAACATTAACAGGGATAAGGAGGTTATGCTTAGAGAAATGAGGCATAGCAGGAAAGAGTCTAGAGAGGATAGGGGTAGTAGATCCCGTGATGTCCAATGCCATGAGTGTGAAGGATATGGGCACATTAGACCTGAGTGTCCCACATATCTGAAGGCTAAAGGTAAGAAAGCCATGGCAGCCTCTTCTAGTGATTCAGAAGGTGGCTATACCTCTGATGAGTCTCCTAAAGACAAGAACAATTATATAGCATTTAATTCTAGTGTGACTGATGAGAGAGAGATTATTGTTAATGATTCTGATTCTGAAGTCTCTCTTGATGAACCTGTTGATGAGGAAAGTCTTCAAGTAGCTTATGTTGAACTGTTTAATGAGAGTTTAGCTATTAAGAAGACTAATATAGAGGTCAGTAAAAGGCTGAAAGTTGTAGAGCTAGAAAAGAATGAAGCTCAAGCTAAATTTGAGCAAAGCCTTTTGATGGTTGATGACCTAGATGAGAGGACCAAAGGCCTAGTTAATAGGGTCCAAATATTAGAAACAGAACTTGAAGATGCTAGAACCCAATTGTCCGCATTTTCTAGTGGAAATAAAAAGGTGGACCGTATGTTAGGTATTATTTCTGAGCCTAACTGCAATAAGGCTTCTTCTTCCAAAGTTGTGCCTGTTGCAGCTAAACGTGACTTAGGTAAGAAACCTATTATGTGTAGTCATGTTTCTCCTCCTGTTATTCCTCGTCCTGTTTCCCAACCTTAATCTAGAGGTGTTGTGGGTAAACCTCGCTCTCATCCGAGGTTTGTGCCTGAGTGCCACCACTGTGGCAAGGCTGGACATATTAGGCCTAAGTGCTGCATGTTTCACAAGCAAAAGAAAAGGCCTAAGAGTGTGTCACCTAGATTTGATTCTTCAAATCTAGCTTCTCAAGTTTCTGCACCAACTAAACAGACAAAATTTCTTAATGAGAAACTTAATTTGTTGACTAGGAATTCTCAAGTGGATGAGGTTCCTAGAAAGGTTTGGGTGAAGAAGCAAGATGAATTCCCATCTTCTTCTGCGTGTCCTGATGGACATGATGGGAGTGCACTTCGGTGTAACTCTGCTTGAAATATGCATTTTATCTTCCCGTTGCATGTGTGTGTGCATGTGTTTTATGTTTTTGCACGTTTATTTTGTTTTCACAGCATATGGGTGTGTGTGTGTCTTGTTTTTGTTATATATCCCTTGGTATATAGGATAGAAACCCAGATATAAATTTCATAGCCGATTCCGAATGGACGGTAGTATGATCTGCACTCGGGATACAACTCCACGTACCATTGGATGTTTTACAAGCCTGTTTGTGTCTTTATTTTTATTTGTTAAAATCTGAAAAATTCAAAAAAAAATAGAAAATGAAAAAGACAAAAAATATTTTATTTTACGGCTTGTTAGAGCATGAAAAGCTTATGCATGTGATCCTGGTATGTAGGATATATGATTATGTATGTATGATATGCTTTTACTTTTCTTGATGCTCTATATACATTAGTGTGTGTGATAAAATCCTTTGGTATATCATGTGCTTGCATCTCACATACACGTTTTTATTTTATCAAGGCTTGATCGCATGTATGAGTTTTTGGAATGGCAATCTAATCTCTTCCATGCTTTGTTTGCTCAATAGTGTGACCTTTGACTAGTTGACCTTGCTATCCCTTTTGCAAAAGTAAAAAGAAATATATTTAAACAAAAAAATATATGAGACTCAAGTGCAAAAGAGCCAATATGGCCAAATTCAAAAGATAAGGGCAAAAACCCTTCACTCGAAAGAGTTATTAAATATGAGCTCATGATATTTTTGGGGTAAATAATATAGCATGCAACCAATAATGCTTATTTTCAGGTCCTAGTGGTGCTGAGTTTGAACACCTATTTTGTGGACTTGGTTTGTTTAGAGATGGATTTCTTTGGCTGTGTCCAGCTCATAAAATAAGGTCTTAAGCCTTGATTCGTTATGCACTTTACTTTTCCACGCAAGTGCTTTATATGCTTTGGTGTTTATGTCATATGCATAAGTGTTGTATTTAGCCAAAACTTAAAATGCTGCATATCGTTTCATGTCATAATCATCTGAATACTGACTGGGTATCTTTGTATTTGCTTGAAGTGTCTTCCAGTCCGTGTTTGTAGTGTCTTTTCCTGGTATGCACTGTGTCTGTTTTCGTTCATGTAATGTTTCCTTTTCGTTCGAACGTATTTCGTTGGTGTTTCATTTTAATTTTCGTTCGAACGTTCATTAGACATGCGTTCGACACTCGTTCGACACTCGTTGGAACATTTTCGGGATATTTAAATAGGCTGTGTGTGTATTTCGTTCGCACATTTCCCTTTTTCCCCTTCTTCTCCGTCTCCACTGTTTTCCCTCGCAAATATCTGCCCTTTCAAGTCAGATTCGCGCTTGGATTGCCTTATTCTCCTTGATTTCGGTCTCATCTCCACCATCAAGGTACATATCTCCTCTGTTTTTATGTTTTCTTTTGAGATCTGGTTTTAGGGTTTCGGTCCTTTTGGATTTTGCCTCGTTTCTTCGTTCAAGGCGATTGTGGTCCATTGGCTTTGTGTTTATTGTTGTTTGGGGGTGTTTATTTGTGGCGATTTGCATCTGTTAAGGGTTTTTTCTGTCTCGGTCCTTCGCCATCCCGTTCGAACGCCACATGAATCTGCGTTCGAACGCTTTTAGCATTTCTCAGTTTATTTTCCTTTCTGGTTTTGTGGTCCTTTTTGGTTGCTTCTTATTCTGTGCATCTCTTGTGTTCTTTAGATGCCTAAGAAGTCTGTTGCCTCGAAGAAACTTCCTCGCGACTCTCTCTCCCTGGTGATCGTTTTCTCAGTCCTGCTGCTGCTAAGTTATTCGATGATCACTTCTCGCAACGCAGTCTATTTTTGGAGCGCAATGTGTTAGAAGATGAGTAGCGTGATTCTAAGATCGTTCCCCTGTTGGTCAACCGTGGTTGGGGGCCTCTTTTATCTGGTTTCGTTGGCCCGTCTGCCTCCCTGGTCCAGGAGTTTTATTCAAACATGAAGGTAGTTTCCACCACCTCATTCTCAGTGTATATTCGGGGCAGTTACCTGGATATTGATCCCTCTGTCTTATCTCGGGTTCTTACTATCCCTGAGGTGCCTTATCCCCAGTTCCCCTGGTCTCCTACTGAAGGCCCTTCTGATCAACTTATTATGGATGTTGCCTCCGGACAACATCGTCCGTTAGTCTGGGGGTACTATTGTTGTTGCCACCTTGCTCCCATTTTATCATTTGCTCAACCGGATAGTCTGCCACAATCTTTGGCCGAAATCGCATGTGAACACCCAACCTCTTGCCAGGATTGCTTTTCTCTATACCATTGAGCAAGGAATTTCTATCGACATTCTCAGTGTGATCCTTGGAGAGATGACCCGCATTCGCACTGCTTCATATGCTGCTCACACTCTTCCTTACATGTGTCTTATTCGCCGTATCATCTTGGCTCTGATCCCTGTTTTTGAGCATGATCCTCCTCTCCCTTTGCTCAAACCTATTGGTCGTCAGACTGTATCTTCGGGAGCTTCTCATCTCCCCGCTCATGCCCGTGAGCCTGCTCCTGATCCTGCTCCTGCTCCTGCTGATGCTCCTCATGCCTCGGCTGCTACGTCATCCTCTTCCGCTGGTCCTACTCCAGATTTTTACTAGCGCATCTTGGACTCTCAAGCATCTATCCTGGTCGAGCTTCGTCTGCTCTCAGGAGGCCAATCGGAGATTCGTTCGACTGTTCGTAGCTTGCAAACTCAGTTTGCACGCCATATTGCAGATTGTCATGCGGTTTCTGATGATGAGGGTTCTTCTGCCAGTTCGGAGTCTGACTAGCAGCTTTGCTTTATTTTCTGGGCTTTATTTGAGTTAGGAGGGGTCTGTTTATTTTTGGGATCATATTTTTTGTAACCTGTTATGATGTACTCTCACCCTTTTGATTGAGTATGAGATGTTGTGCAAACATTTGTCGTATTTTAATGAAAATATTCCATCTTGAATGTTTTGCTTACTATCTGTTCCTAATGCATGCTTACGGATATTGCTTTTGGTTATTTGCTTCCCATTTATTCTTATGATATATTTGTGTGCCTATTTGTACGGGGGAGTAAGTTTTAATATATGTTTGTTGTTTCTCTTTGTGTATGCATGCTTTGTCTTTTCGTGACAAAAAGGGGGAGTAATTGGTGATTTGTCGATATCTCCATTTTAAGGAGAGTTCAGATTAAGGGGGAGACAAATGTTTTACCTGTTTGATGTTATACTTGATAATCCCAATGCTTTTCACGGTATATTGTTGTTTGTGGATGTTTCAGGTAAACAGGTTCGTTGCTGAGGCGGTATTGTTTTCAAGACTACTTTGTTAGGTGTTAGATCGAGTCCATTTGTAATAAGTCACTGTTTTGATGGTTGACAGTTGACTATTTTGCTTTTTGGGTCTATTACCGTAGTCTTTGTATTAGGTAGTGTTTTGTCACGGAATGCCAAAGAGGGAGATTGTTAGCTCCATTTTTTATTGGCATGTATACGTGAAAAAATAAGTTCAATTGAGTTGTAATACTGCATGAAGATCTTTGTACAATTGGACTGGTATTTGGCTGTTGTGCATCAGACATGCGTTCGTGGTGTGTTCGTTGCAGCGTTCGAACGATTGGCATTGGTGTTGTGTTCGTTATTGGGTTCGAACGTGTGGCGTGAGTGGCACGTTCTCTATTGGGTTCGAACCAGAGTATTCCAGAGAGAAAACGTTCGAGTCACGTTCTTGGTGGGTTCAAACGAGATCATTCCAGAGAGCATCCGTTCGTTGTGCGTTCGAGTGGCGTTCAAACGAGTCTTTCTAGTGGGCACGCGTTCGTGGAGCGTTCTAGTAAGCGTTCGAACGCCAGTCGCATCTGGATGCGTTTTTTGCCCTTTAAACCTTGGAAAACCCTAGCTTTTCACACTACCTATATAAAAAAACTTGTAGCCGTCATCCCCATTAGTTGAAGCAAATTTCTCTTGAGCCAAATTCTCTCAAAGGTTTCAACTCTCTTTGATTCCACCATTGAAGACTTCTTATCTCATTGTCTTCTTCCTCAATGGTGTGAATGTTTCTTTGTTAAACCTTCAACACAACTTAACCCAAAATCCCTAATCCTTTAGAGTTCTTTAGGAGGAGTTTTGGTAGTCGGAGTTCCGGCGTCATTGGTGATATAATCTACTCAAAGACTTCAGAGGTTCTGAAGAAAACCGTGAGTCGCGGGCTTGAGGAGTTGCCATGAGTTCTTGAAGTATTGAGGTACTTGAGTCGGTGGAGTTGCCACCATAGGTATTGACCATCGCTGTAAGTTATTCTCTATATAGTGGATTCGGGTGGTAGCCTATACCCGGAGTGGTTTTTTACTCGCAAGAGTTTTCCACTTCGTCACCAAAATTATTGTGTTGAATTTTGTGTGATTGATTTACTTTTCCGTAATTTCTATTATTGATTAATATTGTGGATTTTATTGTTGTTGGTTGATTTGGTAATTGTCTGTCTCAATTCCATAGTAGCAGTAATTAGAACTTGTCCTGTTTATTGCTTGTAATTCCGCATAAGGTCAGAACCTTAGGCTAATCGTGTATTTTCAACAATAAATTCATATGTTTGATCGTATCAAACATCTTTGAACAATTCAAAGACTCACGATGAATTTTAAATATACAATTTTCAAAACTTCATATCGAATATCTTTGAACCAGTCAAAATATTCTATCCGCGTTTTAGAAACACGTAACTAAGTCACGACAATTCATTGACTATGTTACGAAGTAAAGAAAACTACCTTAAGCAATTTACAATTCATCAAATTACATACATCCATTGTATCAATTTAATAAATTTTCTGGTCCAATGACAGTCATTGGTTAATTGAGATTAGTCACCTTCCGAAATACAATATTCGTTAAATGGATAAAGATATGTGGTGTGAACTCATATCAGACCATCATTTACCATATGGAATAAGCATCTAATACTTAAGTGATAAAATCTCATATAAGAATTTCTAATTTATTTACTTAACCGAATATTTTTCTTAATGTTTATCTATTCGTCAATGACACTTCTAGTCGTTTTTAAAATATATAACAACTGTTTACATAAAACAAGTAACTATCCAATAGTCGCAAGTTCTGATATCAAATATCGAAACAATCATTCAAAAATATTTTAAATAACTAGACGGGAGATCTGATATCCAATATCTACAGTTGTCGTACTGTGAAAATCAACATTTTCTATACACAACTATACACATCTTCTTTCTTTAGTTTTATTATTTGCTTTCAAATTATTTACAACATTTGTAAATAATTGAAAAACAAATAGTGTCTGACACGTGACCTCTGAATGTCACTAAAGCCAAGAAACGTCATTATCAGATAAACAAATACCTAATGGGGTTTTCTTAATGCCAGTGAAGAGTCTCGAGACATGAACCAATTCATGTCAATCTTTACTGCATAAGAAACTATTATTTCTAGTAGGATTGCATCATTATCTATTAAAATCTAGAACCTATTCTATAAGTCTACAACCATAATTGAAGTCAGAAAACATATATAATATGCATGCAGTGGATAAAAGTTTAATTCTATCAAACAAATAGAATAAGGAACAACATGAGCGACAATTTACATAATATTACACACCCCATATGTTAAGGATTTTTAACCTAGCAGTGCCTCCCACTACTTTACGTAATACCGTAATCCCCAACGGAAATGAGAATTCAATAATTAAATTGAATTCCATAATGGGAAGTGGACCCCATGAATATATTTCGACTCACAGCTTTAGTACGTTCTCGCCTACGTATATTCATTAGGTAGACAACTCATTGTCAATCACACTCACTGTGACTCCTGGGTTTTGTCCCGATCGTTTCTCATTATGATAGCTTTGGCACGTTCACAAGGAGGCGTATCAAGGTTAAACTTGTCAATGATAAACTCAAGCTACCGATGTAGTCCTGACAGCTTTGGCACGTTCAGGATTTCCACATTCACTTGAATTTGTCTCTTATCATATAAGTTTTACCGGCACAAATAAACTACCTTCAACCATAACTGCACAGCTTTGGAACGTTACAGCCACAGCATCATGAAAACATTTACATCTGTATTGACAAGGCGGACGAAGAAACAAGTATTCCTAATACTAGTCACTTTCTTAAAACCTTATTTAAATCGGGGATTTTCCAACAAAAGATGCTTTTACTTTATTTAATCAAATTAAATAAACACATGCATGTATTAAGTAATGATTAAACTAAACATTGAATTTAAAGGGATAATCATATCGAGTGTCCTTGATCAGACTCGCTCTGATACCATTTTGTTGGGGTCAAATCAGAGAGGCGCAGCGGAAGGAGCGTTGTTCGGGCGAAATCGTAGTTTAAATTTTTTTAAACTTAGGAATAAATTATTTAATATCCAATATTAATAATTCATTCATATTTCACCTAAACGTATTCATTCGATATAATACAACGACATAAACAATGTAGAAACATCGCGAAACTTTCGCGAAAATATTTTTCCGCAAAATAGCATAAAACTCGTTTCCGACCGAACCGACCGACCAATGCTCATGGGGACTGCCCAGGTCAGCCCTCAAAACATTTGGATAGTTCGTGGGCTGCCCGAACAGTGACCGGTTCACTGTTTGGGCAGCCGTTACCCGGTAACGTCGTTTTTCACCGTTTTCGCGTATTTTCACTCCGAAACAATTTCTGATAAATATTTTTCTTGGGCAATTAAAATAAACCAATTTATTATAATTACTCAATAAATAAAAACTGAATTTTTATATGAAAAATCAGATTTATCATTAATTGCTATGAGACCCCTAAACTTTACAAATTAATCATTTTGGTCCTTAAATATTCAAATACATATTTAATTGATTCCAAATCAATCCCAAAATAATTTATACAATTTCCAAAATAATCCAGAAACTTTTCCAGAAATTCGAAACTGCCCAGTAATTTTCCAGAATTACAAAAACAGCCCAGAATTTTAATTAATTGCAATTTGGCCCAATTTGTTCAAAACACATCAAGATCAAATCCAATCAATCCCAAATTTGACATACATCAAATATACATCAAATTATATCATATATATGAAAAGCCCCAAAATTTGAATGGGTTAAGAACCCTAATTTCACAAATTACTCAAATTGGACAATTTACATTAAATTGACAAAATTCAACACTTTAATCAATCAATTACCACACCAATCAAGTCTCACCATCATGAAATTAATCAAGAACAATTCTAGGTTAATTATGAATGGCTAATCAACTCTAGAATGGCAACTTAGATTACAAATTAATCTTATAAGCTTGATTACACTAATAAGCTTATAAATTATACATACATGCTAATCACATCCAACAAGCTTTAAACACATATAATTACAAGCCCAAAGAGTTGAGACATCAACTTAACAACACAAATTGAAGCTAAGATAAATAGAAACAATTTCCATGTAGAAGAAAGTTTGAAAAACTTACAAAATTTCCATATTTTTGCCTTTGTTTTCTTTCTTTCTTCCACCATTTTCTCTCAGCTCTCTTTGTAAAATATTTGTGTAACTTGTCTAAGTGTTCAAATTGAAACAAAACAATTTTGTTAAAAAATTAATACCATTTTCGAAATTCAACAAAAATAAAAAATAAATTCTTTAATTTTTGTTTCAATTTAATTGGTACACATTTTGCTAAATTAAAGTTAACACTTTAACTTTAATAAAGCAAACTAAATGTGTTCCAATGGCATCATGCCATTTCCAAGCTTTAATAAAGCAAATCATTATTAAGATATTTATTATTTTAATTAATTTAATTATTTAACAATTAAATAATTAAATAATTTAATACAAATATCTTAAATATATGTATTATATTTACATTAAATATCTCAAATACATATATTAATGATATATGACAAATATCACATTTTGATATTTAATTAATGTGTATTTAATAATATCAAATATTAAATACAAATACACATTAATTCGGAAATGACGGTTCGGCCCGTTTGCATGTATTTTTCGTTTAACCGTTAAACGAGTTATAAATAATCAGTATTATTCATAACAGTTTCCCTAGTGCTCTACGAGTCTATTTCATTAGTGAGACTCTCTAGATTCAGGCATATTCGTCATGAAATCCAATTTCGTGTCCATAATTCACCCACCCGTAAATTATGACGACCACGGATAAACTCGTTGAATCATACAGGTCGAGGTCACTGCATACGTATAATCCCTCCGTCACAGGTATTCGGATTATCCCAAAGATATAGATATGAACGTCAAATCTCTATAGGAATAATCCCGTCGACGTATCTATTAGCAATCTCTAAATTATATTCGGAACTCACTTCCGAAGTATACTATGGCCATAGATTTAACAGATTGCTAATCACATGATGGACTACCTATGCTCTGTACACAGAACTGACGGATCCTATCTTGATACACACAGGATATCATGAGCATGAGTCCATTCCCAACGAACAGGTGGAGGTCTGATCTAAATAGATCGGTGACGTGACTGCCATCTAAGTGTGGAAGATAACTCATATATCCACAGTGGTATCTCAAGTCAAAGAATCACTATGCTACTCAACCCGAGAAGATTCCTATTGACGTTGGTGTACCATCTATTAGGAAATCTTCGGTGAGTCGTTCAGTGTTTATCAAATAAACACCTACACGTCTATACGAGTCTCCCAAGACTCATGGTTTATTGGGATAAACCATCGGAACAAGTCCGATATACGACATGTAATGGTCTCAGTGGATTTTACTAACCGACCCGTGTCAGTAAATCTTGACCAGGAACTTAATTTAAGGATATACAACTTATAGTGACACTTCCCAATGTCAATTACAAGCTATGTTGTAACTGCGCCCTACGTTGTAAATCCTGGGGTCTTTGTCTAATATATATACGTATCACTAAACCAGATTTAGTTTCAATCTAATCAATCTAATCGAAATTAGATCGAATACGTATATAATAGACAAGAGGTGCTACCATTTAAATAGTAATATTATGAAAAAAAAAGGTATTGCTCGTATTCATGAATTGGACACAAATACGATCCGGATTGGCGCTCTGGGCACCAACCCTAACAGCCTCTCCCCCCGAGCAATAGACCTTGTCCTCAGGGGCTGCTGGTGCTCCTCCTCCTCCGCCTCAGGTTCAGCCGCTGCGTCTCCAGACAGGCGATGACATTTGCTCGAAGACCTGGATGACCCAGATGAAGGTCGGACAGTTGTACTTGGTACCGCCCTTGTTTGAGAAACTACGGGCTGTACCACTGGCCGAGCAACTGATTTGGTTTTTTCCTTAGCCTCCGCTGGAATCGGAGTGGTCAACCTGTTAGTGTTCCTAGAACATGCCAAAGATCTCTAAGATGATATTGTGTGTGAATATTCAAAGAAATTGCGGAAATACTTACAATGATCGGATGTTGAGATTTCAAAAATCTTTTCGTTTTGGAAGCTCCAAGCTTTGTGTTTGTGTTCCAAACTCAAGGGATTAGTTTCCCTATCACCTTCTTTGACTCCTTGAAAGTGCTAGCTTGAAGAAATTTTGAAGCAAAATTTTTGTTGGAGAAGATGAAGTTCAAGGCAATATAAGGGGAGAGTGAGAGAGTTTTTTTTATTTGATATTTTTTATTTCTAAAATCAATTACCAAATCCTAAAATCAAAGTTGGTATATGTCTTTCAAAAATAAAAAAACAAAGTGTGTTGGTTTAGATTGTGTGTTGAAAAAGAAATCCAAGCTTTACACAACCTTTAATAACTTCCATCACATGTCAAACATGTTGATGTAAGTCAAGTGGGTCCCACCACTATTAAATTCCAAATTTAAGTCGAGCAACTCAACACGCAATTTCACTCGGGCCCGGGTTCGTTTAATTCTGAATTAAACGAATTTTCCGTTACGACGTAATTAAATCCAATTTAATTGAATAATAATGCCTCGCAATATTATTACAAAAGTCGCTTACGAATTAATTCTAAATTGATTCGTTCGCCCAAATTAAAATCCAATTTTAATTCCGCTTTGAAATCTAATTTCAATTAATATATCCAATATATTATTTAATCGATTAATTCCAAATTAATCGCGTTCTCTCCTATAATCAAATTTTATCCCAGATAAATTATTGCTGTAATTAATCCCAGATTAATTTTCTCTATTATAATTAATCCTAGATTAATTTTGTTCGAGTCAAACGTCATCGGTGAATCTTTGGGAAGCGACCCATGAGATCTCTAGATATGTTGGCAGTAAATACGGTTATCGGACTATCCAAATACGTGCATAGCCAGTACCACGTTCTTACCGATTTACAAGACATAGTTGGCTTCTAGCAAAACACCGTGCCTACCAAATTCTCCAGAAATATTCTTTTAAGGAATACATAATCTTTATCAAGCGTAGTATACTAAGTATTGCGCATTACAATCTAATATCAGATGTCACATGCTAGGCCTTGGGCTGAAATTGTGTCTGCCCCGTACGAAGCATATATCGGATCACTAGCAACTAGTCTCTGTAATCGGATAATCATGACTTTGTCATATTATCCCGATAGCTGCAGCATATAAGAGTATCAGTTCTGTATCCTGCGTGATCATCATCTCCATATGACTGGAGTGACACTTCCATCTTGACATCACACCCAATACACTACGATTCTCAGTAAACCCAGAAGAGGCGTACACATAACCTGTTAAAGCCCCGGACGACCAAAACCAAAGCGTACTGATTGTCGCAAGTATTAGCGATGCAAGTCTCAGGTTAAGACCAAATACACCTACCCTGATTCAGATTCCCATAGACACATAGTCATACTACCAATGGGATTCTGAGGGGTCTATCCAGAGCGAAGCTGTTTTCGTACCATCGGCAAAAAGAACCTCCTATTGCACTTGCATGAGTATCCAATGCCCAAATATATGAGAACTATGCCGTTACGCTTCCATAACGCGCACAAGTGCAATACTAGTCTATTCCGCATTATCGATGTCCAGTCTCAATAATATTACGACTAGAGATATTTAATGATTAAACAGTTTGTGGATTGATACTGTCTCATATCTTATTAATCCGGAACTAATCATAAGGATTTTTATCATTTATATTGTAACATCCCCGATCTGGGAGATGTTACCGGCAGGGGATAGCTATGCTAACCCCATAAGCCTCTGACTATCTGACTATATCGTAAACTATTCTAATGCAATGTCATACATACAGACCATAACTCAAACAACATAAAATACTTTTATTAATGCATACTTAGGAATACTTCTTTTACAACACTTTAAGGACTACTTGTAATGACTATCACATCACTAGTGCATATATGCAACTCTAACCGGACTATAATACTTTTGACTCTAAACTGGTGGACTCCAACCCTGGTGACTGCATCAGTATCCATCCTCCCGAGCTCGTCCTTCGGAAATCCTGCAAAAAAAAAAAAACATAAAGGCTGGAGGGGGGTTAGATCGTCATACGATCTAAGTGAGCGGACAAAAACTGAAAACTGAAGTAAAAGTCTTTTAACTTTAAAATCATATTTTCAAAATATCTTTTGTGGAAACTCTGTTTCTGAAAACTTATTCTTTCTAAAACTGTCTTAAAAACAATGGTTTCTGAAAACTCCTTTCTAAGATCTGATTTCTGAAATCTGAATACTGAAAATCTGAAAACTTTATACTGAAGATCTGAAAACTAAAAAAAAAAAACGAAAATACTTGATGCCCAGGACAACAGCTCAACTGCGGCATCCCTGAAAACTGATGGTACTCGATGCCCAGGACAACAGCTCAATTGCAACATCTCTGAGGCTGGTGGTACCCTACGTCCAGGACAACAGCTCAACTGGCAACGTAGAGCTCTACACCCAGGACAACAGCTCAACTGGCAGTGTAGCCACCATTAGGGACCAGGTACACGATCCTAAGCCGCCATCCTGGCCCTACGTGTGCACATGTTCTCTTACCAGTCAATTCCAACTGTAGTAGTTACATACTGGGGTGAGGTTTTACCTCATGCCCCGAAATACATAAAAACTCATGTTTTAAAACTTTTCTGTGTAAAGCACAACTAAAACAAAGCATAAAACATAAATATCATGTAATAACAGTAATTAAGAAGTCTAATGCCCTAAGGCATAAAAATAAGTCTGATATCAAAATAAGATATGAAAATCAAGTAGAAAGGAAAGTGTCCACTCACAGTGCTATGGTAAATCGAGAGCGATTCACGGCGTGAGCTACCTCTTAGTATCCTGGCATCTATCTAAGGTCAATACGATCGTTAGTTTGCATAATTCGAAACATCTTCATATGACATAAAAGAATATACAATGTATGGATACATAAACTTGCTGAATATTGATGATATCTATGGTATCCATGAATTTCACGGACTTAGGTTTGGAGTTACGCAAGTGAGATAGCGGAAACTTAATTTATTCTAACGGCCAGAAATTTACAGTTTATACACCAATTTGAAATTTCGCCAGAATTAACTGGGAATGAATCTAAGGCTGAAAATTTAATATAATGATCCTCAATATGTCTAGTTTATGTTGGTTTTTTATGGATCTCAATTCCGACTTCAGAAACTCAACTTATAGACCGAAATTCAAGGGTTGTCCAACAGAAAAACTGGGCACTGGGGCAGCAAGTCGCCCAACTTCAAAAATTCGTTCCGACCTCGTCTTAAGTCCAAAAATTCTAAATTTTGGATATGTTACTCCCTTATGTGTCTAGAGTACTCAGAATTTTACGGAACTGATTTCAACTTCTAGAACGCAAATTATAAAATTTTATTTACACTTGTTCTGTCACCACAGAATCAGTAACTCACTGCAGTGCGGCTAAGTTTGAAAATTCTGTACGACTCCATATTAAGTCTAAAAATTCTGAATATTGAATATGATATTCCTATATGTTTCTAGTTTACTCAGAATTTCACGGATTGTCAAACGGATACCCAAAACGTAAGTTATAACCGAAAAACCACAGCCTGTCCAGAACTTATCCCAAACCAACACCGTTACTTAACTTTCTTATTTTGCCTTCTCATTTAATTCCTTTAATCCGACAACCTCCAACAGAATTTTCATTATCTTAAACACTCCTTATAACATAAGAATTGTGCTTATTTTCTTTGATTAATTTGAGTGTGGCATTATGTCGAATACTTGGTGTGCAACATTTCTTAATTTCCTCATTCTTACAACCTTAGGTAATTCTACCCCATTTTAGTGTTTCCAAACTTCAAACCAATAACTCATACATCACTAATACTTCATTTTAACTTACTTTATCCTTCCATTAATCAAAAATCACCCTCAATCTATACATATAATTCATAATGTATATATAAGCCCAAAATTCAACATCTTAAACCCATATGTCTATTTGCCAAATCATCAACCCTTAAACTCATATTCTCATCAATTTAAACTCAAAACATTATATTATCATCATCAAATCATCTATTTCATCAAGAATCAAAAATTCAAGATTTGGGTCATGGATTCTTACCTCCATTTTCTTGATTTTCTTTTAATCTTCAAGTCTTCCATTAATGCCAAGCTTTCCCATTCTTTCCTTTTTCTTTTCTTCTTCCTTTCTTCTTCTTCTTCTTCTACTTCTCTCCTTCTTCTTCTTCCTCTTCTTCCCTCTCTTTTCTCTCACGGTTTTCTCTTCTCTTTCTCTCTTCCAATTCGTTTTCCTTCCTTTTGTATTAGGGTCTGTTTGGTTCAACGATGGGGAGGGGAGGGGAGGGATTTTCATGGAGGGGAGGGAAGGGGAGGGGAGAGATTTTAATTAAATATATGTTTGGTTCAAAGGAGGGGAGGGGAGGGGAGGGGAGGGTTTTTAATTAGATATATATTTGGTTCAAGAAGTGAGGAGAGTGATTTTAAAACTAATTTACTATTTTATCCTTATAACTTACTATAAATAAAATTAAAACAATATAAGTAGGGATAATTTAGTCATTACATTTAAAATTTTAATTCATCACTTTCTCTCCCCTCCAAAACCCCCCACTTTTGGAGGGGAGCTAAAATTGACTTAGGAGGGATTTTGCTCCCCTCCCCTCCCCTCCCCTTCAAAAAATTGAACCAAACAAATATAATTTAAAATAATCTCTCCCCTCCCCTCCCCTCCCCTCCCCTCCAAAACCCCCCAACCAAACACACTCTTAGCAATAGTGATTCCTTTATATAGAGGGACTTAATTGATATAAAAACAATGTGGAGGTATCTAGAAAAATGGAGAGTTTTGGAGATTTATCACTTGGGTCCGATTTTATTATTCACCCAGATTTTGACTTGCATTTTTGACTTGGTTCTGGTCCGAATTTGGAAAAATATTTAACGCAGAAGTTGTAGATCTCGGTCTAAGATTTCCGACGATATAAAATTCATAAAAATCCGAGTTCGTATGAAAAGGTTATGCCCCAAATACTATATGTAGTACAAAAGGGCATATGGTACAGTTCTTCTCGGGACTTCGAGAAATTTACCGATCGTTCCCAAAATCTTTTCATAACTGTATTAGAATCCCATCATGATTTATTTTTACGTTCCTTTGTCCCGTACGTAATAATATCGTCATAGGTAATAGTAATATCTACCGGTCGTTACATATATATATATTCAAGTAATCTAATTACAAAATGATAAAATAGCAATTTCCTTTGTCACATAGTTAATTTGTTCAAAAACCACAATGTCTTTTACAAATAGTGATGTTATGGGTCATAATTGTCCAACACAACCGTCTTCGGGAGCTTTGTTGGGGTTGGCGCTCAGAGCGCCAACTCCATTTTGTATTTCCTTGAAAATACTTTTGTAAACGTTTTATTTTGAATAATACAAGCAGTTTCTGTAATATAATATATATTTTAATATGGTAAAGACGTAATAGACCTTAGGATGATTAGTCATGATATTTTTGCAAAAGCGTCGCAACTAACATTGAGTTGTATCATGACGTTGTCATTCTCAGACAGTTCCTGGTCAAGGTTTACACTACTTGGTCAGTAAAGTAAACCCGTTGAGACCGGTACATGTCGTATACTGGAATATATGATTCCAATGGTTTCTCAATGAACCATGAGTCTTGGAGAGTCATATAGACGTGTAGGTGTTTAGCGGATAAACAATGAACGACTCACCGGAGATTTTTAAAGGATGGTACACCAACGTCAATAAGAATCTTCTCAGGTTGAGTAGGTTTTGTGATTCTTCGACTTGAGATGCCACTGTGGGCACATGAGACATCTTCTACACTTAGATGACAATCACGTCACTGATCTATTAAGATCAGACCTCCGTCTGTTCGTTGGGTGTAGATAGATCCTCAGGGTGTCCTGTGTGTATCGAGATAAGATCCGTCAGTTCTGTATACAGAGCATAGGTAGTCCATATATAATTAGCAATAAGATAAAAACATGGGCTTGTGGTACACTTTAGAAGTATGTTCTGAGTGTTCTCTTTTTGAGATTGCTAATAGAGACGTCGACGAGATTGTCCCTATAGAGATTTGACGTTTACATCTATATCTTTGGGATATATCCGGATACCTGTGACGGAGGAATTATACATTTGTAATGACCTCGACCTGTATAATTCAGTGTTTTTATCCGTGTTCGTCATAATTCACTAGTGGGTGACTTATGGACACAAAATTAGATTTTGTGACGGATATACCTGAATCTAGAGAGTCTCACTAATGAAATATACTCGTAGAGCACTGGGGCAACTTTTATGAATAATGTTGATTATTTGTAAATCGTTTAAAGGTTAAATGAAAGATACATGCTTTTGAGGTCGAACCGACATTTCCTAATTAATGTGTATTTGTATTTAATATTTGATATTATTAAATACACATTAATTAATTGTCAAATTGTGATATTTGACATATATCATTAATATATGTATTTTTAATATTTAATGTAAATATTATACATATATTTAGATATTTATATTTAATTAATTATTTAATTATTTAATTGTTAAATAATTAAAGTAATTAAAGTAATTACAAATATAAAATATCTAATTTGATATTTGGATTAGGAAATATCTAAAGGAATAATTTGTTGACTTTTTCATTAAATGATAAAGAAAAAGAAATAGATATTTTTCCTTTAATTTGATTAAACAAAATGAAATATCTTTTTTCTTTTTTTTCCCTCTTATTCGGCCAACTTGATAAATGTCTAAGGGTTAGAAATTTTTCATTAAGAAAAATCTTATACAAAACTCCATTAAAAGAAAACAAAGAAACTTGAGAGAAAGAAGAGAAAAGCAAAGACAAAAATCAAAGAAAGCTTGGAATTTAGTAAGTTTGTCCAACTTTCCATTAGAGAGAAAATTGTTCCTCTTATTGTTGGCTATATCTTGTGATGTTCTTAAGTTTATCTATTATTTATTCTTTGTGTTTTTTTATGGATGGAAGTTTGAGGATAGGGTTAAGCATGTATAAAGATCATATAATGCTTTTAAGGAGTTAATTAGCATTCTTTTGGTTATTTGATAAACTAGTTGTCATTCTAGAGTAGTTGAGCCACTCCTAAATGAACTAAAATTGTTCTATAGTTATTTCATTGTGGTGAGACTTGATTGGTGTGGTAGAAACTTGATTGAAGTGTTGGATTTAATTAATTTGGTCTAATTTGTCCAATTTGATGAAATTGAGAAATTATGGTTTATAACCATCTCCAAATTTGGGGCTTTTCATATATGTAGTGTATTATGATGTGTATATGATGCATATAAATTTTTCGGTTGATTGGATTTGATCTTGATGTGTTTTGAACATTAAAAGAGCAAAATGTACAATTTTGCCCAATAAGGGCCTCACGGCAATTACACAAAATTTTGGGGTTTTTGTTGCAATTTGTATTTTGATATGTAAGACATGTTAAAATCATCTTAGAATTGATTTAGAATCACTAAAATTGTATTTGACAGTTTTAGGACTAAAATGATCAATTTGCAAAGTTATGCGGCAATTCGGTAATTACCAAGAAATTTGACCTATTGTGTAATTTTTTAGAATTTGATAATTGGATAATAAAATAAATAAGTTTATTTGATTGATCTGAGAAAAAATTTTGAAATCGGAAAATTTTGATTTTCCACTATTTCGCTGCGTTACCAGATTTCCGCCATAAAACCCCCTCAAAGTGGTATCAGAGCGAGTTTGATTCTGGCCACCCTAATATGATTATGCAATTTAAATTCAATGTTTAATTTACTCTTTACATGTTACATGCATTAGTTTATTTAATTTGATTAAATAAATTAAAAAGAATCTTTTGCGGAAAATCCTTATTTAATAAGGTTTAATGTTAATTATGTATTTGATGCATATTACATGGTCCGTCTTGTCAATGCGGTTTATGAATATTTTTTCGTGACTACATCTGAGACCGTGCCACTGCTGTGAGGGTGTAGCCGATATAAATTTATTTATACTAGACGTATATCAGATACTAGATAAATTCAAGCGAAAGCGGAATCCTGAACGTGCCTAAGCTGTCAGAGTTACACAAGTAGCTTGAGTTTATCATTGACGAGTTTAACCTTGGTACGTCTGTTAGACAATTATGACCCATAGCGTTACTATTTGTAAAAGACATTGTGATTTTTGTACAAATTAATTATGTAGCAATGAAATTGCATTTTATCATTTTGTAATTTGATTACTTAAATATATAAATGATAAAAGTCCTTATGATTAGTTCCGGATTATAAGATATGAGACAATATCAATGCATAAATGTTTAATCATTAAATATCCCTAGTCATAGTATTATCGAGACTGGACATCGATAATGCGGAATAGACTAGTATTGCACTTGTGCGTGTTATGGAAGCGTAACGACATAGTTCTCATATATTTAAGTATTGGATACTTATGAAAGTGTGATAGGAGGTTGTGTTTACCGATGGTACGGAAATAGCTTCGCTCTGGATAGACCCTGCAGAATCCCATTGGTAGTATGAATATGTGTCTATGGGAATCCGCATCATGGTAGGTGTATTTGGTCTTAACCTGAGACTTGCATCGCTAGTACTTACGACAATCAATACGCTTTGGTTTTGGTCGTCCAGGACTTTAACAGGTTCTGTGTACGCCTCTTCTGGGTTTATTGAGAATCGTAGTGTATTGGGTGTGATGTCAAGATGGAAGTATCACTTCAGTCACATGGAGATGATGATCACGCAGGGATACAAAACTGGTACTCTAAATGGTTGCAACCATCGGGATAATATGACTTGGTCATGATTATCCGATTTAAAGAGACTAGTTGCTTGTAATCCGATATATGCTTCGTACGGGGCATACATTATTTCAGCCTCAGGCCTTGCATGTGACATCCGATACTGGATCGCTATATGCAATACTACGTATACTACGCCTGATATAGATTATATATTCCATTAAGAATATTTCTGGAGAATTGGGTAGGCACGGTGCTTTGCTAGAAGCCAACCATGTCTCGTAAATCGGTAAAAACATGGTACGAGGTACGTACATGTTCGGATAGTCTGACGACCGGATTTACTGCCAACATATCCAGGGATCTCTTGGGTCGCTTCTCGAAGATTCACCGATGACGTATGATTCGAACATAATTAATCTTGGATTAATTACGGAGATATTTTATCTGGGATAAAATACTATTTGAAGAGAGAGAAATGATTAATTTGGAATTAATCGATAAAATAATATATTCGATATATTAAACGAAATTAGATTTCAACGCGGAATTAAAATTAGATTTTAATTCGGGCTAACGAATTAATTTAGAGTTAATTCGCTAGCGACGTGAATAATAATTTTGCTTGGCATAATTATTTAATTAAATTTGATTTAATTACGTCGCAACGGAAAATTTGTAAATTCGGAATTAACGAACCCGAGCCCGTGATGTGTTTGCGAGGCCACTTCAATTTCGAATCAAGTGCGGCCACAAGTCACATCGCACGTCATTCAAGTGATAGATGTCAACTCACTTTTTGGTGATTGACATGTAGTCACTATTCATGAAAGAAGTGGTTGTGAGGCTTTAATGCAAATTTTGGCTCCAAATTTTTGGTTTGACTTTTTGAAAGATATACCAAAATTTGGTAAAGGATTTTCATTATTGTTTTTAGAAAACAAATACCAAAAACAAAGAAATCTCTCTCTCCCTCTTGGCTAAAACCGTGAGCCTCCTTGAAGAACAAAGGAAATTGTTTTCTTTTCTTCACTTGCTAGCACACTTCAAGAATCATCACAAGGTGATAGGGAAACCAACCTTGGAGCTTGGAATCACAAAGACAAAGCTTGAAGCTTGGATATTCACCTTGGCTGAAAATCAACAAAGGATCTTGGAGTTCACTTTCTTCTCAACACATCTCAAATCCGTTCAATGTAAGTGTGTTTCCGACTCACTTCTTTGAGTATTCATTCTTTTCATTGCTTAAATATGATCTTCGGACTATAGTAGAAACCAACAATGGTATCATTGAGCCTAGTTTGAGCATGAAAAATGTTAGGGTTCATATGCTTAAAATTTGGGTAAAAATGATTTGAGCATGATTTGATGAAATTGTTTGATTAAGTATGCTTGAATGATGATAACATAGTGTTATGTATGATCAATTTCATGAAAAATGAATTGGATAAATTTTCCCCAAATTAGATGGCTTGGCCGAATGCATGTAGTACCATAAGTCTGTCAAACAGATTTTTATGGAACCTTATTCAAAATAAGTATTGCACTGATAATGTGTATCCCTTGAAGGAAATGGTAGCTCAGAGCGACTCATGATTAACCTTATCATGTCCAACAAAATTTGGTTTCTCTGTTCGGACACACCTTCAAATTGACGTGTTCCGGGAGGAGTCCTCATTGAAAGAATACTATACTCTTTCAAGTATTTGAGAAACTTATTGCTTAAGTATTTTCCATCATGGTCTAATCATGATGTTTTAATACTTTAGTCGATATGTCTATCAACTTCGTGTCGAAACTCTTTGATTTCATCAAAAGTTTCCGATCCGTGTTTCACGAGAAACACATAACCATAACGCGATGCAACATCCGTAAAGGTTACGAAGTGTTTATATCCACCTCTAGCCTAGCTAGACATGGGCCCACTTACGTCACTATGAACAAGGGCTAACAGATCGGTGGCACTTGCACTTTTACCAAGTAAAAGGTGTTTTAAGGACTTTGCCTAATAAACTAGATTCGTAGACATTATTTGAATAGAATCAAATCCGTCCTAGTATCCACTCTTCGAAAGTGTGGATATACGAGTCTTGTTTAATGTGTCCCAGACAACAATGCCACAAATAAGTCTCAACTGATTAATTCAGTTTGAGCTATTTGTTTGTCATTTTATATGTTTGAGATTTATTTATATTCAAATATAAATATTGTTATTCACATCTAATGTGTTTATCTCAATATCATCTTTATAAAATAAAACACTTTAGTGTTCTAGAATATAAAGATATATCAGCAACGGATTATACTATGATATAGAGATAATATTTCTAGTCAAACTAGTTACATTGTAACAGTTTCCTAATTTAAGTACATACCCGAAGGGTAGTTCCTAAACTTAGGTTTCTATGGTTAAAACAGCGACTCTTGTCCCGTTTTCGATTCGCAGATCAATCTCATATAAAGTCAGTATCCTGCTTGTCAGCAGATTCTGCACATCAGTACATATTTATGTACCACACTCAGTATCTAAAATCCAATTTTAATACTAGTAGTGAACATGTTTATGAAAAATATATTTGAAGTCGGAGCCTTGCCCCTCTTCTCTACATTCATGTCTGCCTTGTCCATACGGTAGTCACGCTTCCAGTGACCCCATTTGCCACAGTTTAGGTAGACATCTTGGGATATGTCCTTTGTCTTCCCAGAAGATTATAATGATTTTGCCTTTGCCCCTTTTCCACACCCTAGAAGCCTTTGCCAAGCCTTGGCTTTCTGGGATGTCGAAGTAAGATGCGCATTGTGCTTCTTGCCTATTGCAAACTCTGGCTTTCTCTCCTTGAGTATAGCCATTAACTCTCCAAGAGTTTTCTATTGCAATTTGTACTTTTAAGATATAAAGATAGATCTATGAAGATCCTTCAATTTCAATATCATACTATAAGGATCTAATCCTTAGTTCTGACTAAGAAATTAAGGAGTCTTTGCGGTAAGCTTAATGGATTAAGCACTAAAGTTATCATCACATGAATATTCCAAATATCATGTTCTACTATTTGCTCAACTCCGGGCTTAGGCTCGAGACGTCACTATATCAAATAAAGTAACTTCTCGGTCTCCAGGACTATCCTGAGATTTTATTCCCAATTTGAAAATTAAAGTCGTTTAAAAATATTTTCACCCAGGTTTATATTTTAAACACTAATATTTCATTTATCTTGATTTCAATAGTCTAACTATCAAATCAACGATTTCAGGTACTATTTAATATATTTATTACTATAGTCTAACTATATAATCAACTATAATTTAATTGGTTAAATTCAAATATATTGATTACTATAATCCAATTATATAATCAACTATAATAGAAATAGTTTGAATACAGTCCAACTGTTTAATTAAAACAACGATTAAATATTAGTCCAACTAATATATTAATTTATATTGACGAAAAATTTGAAATGAGCGCGTATTGGAAAGTAACTAAACGAATATTGCAAATTTAATACTTGCCTCCCACTATTTTTCGGCGAGCCTCTAACCCTCGGTGGAGTACTCGGGAAACCTTGTTTCCTAGTGGGCTAGGATCCCGTTAAATAACACACAATCTTGACTTTGGCCAACAAATTGTATGATAATTAACTAGGTAGATCTCTAAGATCAATTGGATCACATCCAATTCCTAGATCCAGTAGGTGGACATCCAAGTCCGAAACATATATCCTATATATGCCAATATATCCAATATATTCCCTAACCTTTTTCCTCTGAATCAACTAAGCCTTGGCTTTGGCACAACAAACTTAATGATCCCAGTTAAATGGAACCCATTGACTTTGGAAAGCTTCGTAATCGATGTCGATGAACAAGAAGTGATCTTGACTTTGGCCAACAAATCACAACTTGGACAAGACACCGATATGGAACAAAGCCTTCATGATTCAAACACATTCGCGACGGACAAAGGTCTTGACTTTGGCCAACAAACCAGTGCCAATCTTGGATCTTGAGTAAGAATCACTCAATGGAAGGAAAAAACGCTTAATATGTGTTGAGGGCTTTTCGCGTAATTGGAAACCAATTAATTATCTTTGTTAAGGTATCATCATCATACACCCTTAAAAATGCATTCTAAAAGCATAATAAGGCGCGTAAATAAAATAATAATGATATGCGGATGGATATTTAAACACATTGTTCCTAGAATAAATCTCTCACTTTCCTCTCTCCCGCTAGCACAAGTATTACTTCTACCCGATTACATAACACTTCTAAAGAAACCTTATTTACATTGAGGGGAATAAGTGAGAAGAGAAATACAAAGAGTCAAGAGGTAATAGGCTGGACACGCAGGTCCAATTAATAAATTCTAAATTTATTACAACAATTTCCAAAATTGCCCTCACCCATCTAATATCCATCCGATATACATTATTCATACATCGCATCCATGTATTCACACAAGCATGTTATCAATCAATCTAATCCAATTAATTGATCTGAAAATTAATGACCATCCAATGTTCAAACAACGATTTGATTTTGCGCGAGTCAAACTCGTTTTGCGAATAAGTACTCAAAGTACGAATTCTTGAATTATATTAAACTACAACATTAAATCCAATTTAATTTGTATTTAATACTAATTCTATATTTAATTCCAAATTAAATATTACACTTTTTAATGTGCCTTTACGACTTAGATTCTAAATCTAATCGTTACGGGTCTCAAAGCCCAATTAACATCCAATGTCAATTTAATTAAAATCCAATGGGCTTTTAATTAATTTCTTAAGGCATGGACTTTTGGTCAATGTGGGTCAAACCCAAATACCAAAGCCCATTTAAGGAATCACCCTTATTTGCCAAGAAACCAATTTAGGCCCATTAGGCCCAATTAAAATATTAAAGGTCCATTAGTTATATTTGGACTTTATGGATATGGTTTTGGGCCCAATTGGATCCAACCAATTAGCCTAAACCAAACTTGGCCCAACCAAGCCAATTAAGCCCAATTACAACTTTTACAAGCCCAATTCCAAAATAAGCCCAATTAATTAAATTACCAAAATTCCAAATTTCATAACTTAATTAACCTAAAGTGTATGCCATAATTAATTAACCAAAATAATATTTCCAAAACATCAATTTACACAATTAATTATGCGTATTATCATCAACTTATGTCCAACACAATTGAATAAAAAAATCAATCATTTTCATGCTTACAAGTCACGACAATTTGGGGATTTCTTTGTCCGATTCGGTTTCAATCCAATTAAATCCTAAATCAACATTACCCAAATGATTTCAACTCATCCAATGATCAAAATCAAAAAAATTCCATGACATTAGGGCACCTCCAAGTTTCGGCCAAGCCAATGATTTGGGGAAAAATTGATCCAATCCATTTTTCACAAAATTGATCACAAACAACTCCAAGTCATCCATTTACAAGCATGCTCAAACAAGTAATTTAGTCAAAACATGCTCAAATCCAATTTACCCAAATTTTACCCTAAGTATATTTCATGCTCAAAATGGCTCTGATACCATTGTTGGGTTTCTAGATTAGTCCCAAGATCAATTCAAGTAATGAAACATGTGTGAATACAACAAGAATTATGGCAGAAACATACTCACTTTGATCGGTTTTGGATGCGATGAACACAAGCCCTTTGTTACTCCCTTGAAGCTCTCGGCATTGGGCTTCAATTTGTGCTCCGAATTTTTGGTCATGCCCTCCATTGATGCTCCAAGCTCCAAGCTTTGCAAATGGTGATTCCATGCCCATCGGTGGGTTTCTCTATCACCTTTGGATGACTCCTAATGTGTGCTAGCACTTGGAAATTTTGCCACAAAATTCCCTTGTTCTTCATGGTTGTTCTCGGCAAAGGAGAAGCAAATAGGAGAGATGGAGATGGTCACGCCCAAGGCCTAGAGGAAAGAGAGAATGAGTTGTGAAAAGTTGTATATTATTTTCCAAAAATTCAAAACATATACCAAAATTCCAAAAATTTAAATGTCTTTCAACTTTTCAAGCTTGAGTGTTTGGTAAGCAACCATCAAATTCCATCAACTTCCATCAACCATAAAGTGAGGTGAAAGACAAGTGATGTGACTTGATGTGATAAGTGGGCCATACTTGAATTTGAAATGCGAGTGGGCCCGCAAACACTCCCGGGCTCGGGTTCGCTAATTCTGAATTAACGAATTTTCTGTTGCGACGTAATTAAATCAAATTTAATTAAATAATTATGCCTAGCAAAATTACTATTCACGTCGCTAACGAATTAATTATAAATTAACTCGTTCGCCCGAATTAAAATCTAGTTTTAATTTCACGTCGAAATCCAATTTCGTATAATATATCGAATATATTATTTTATCGATTAATTCCAAATTAATCGTCCTCTCTCTTTAAATAATATTTTATCCCAAATAAAATATCTCCGTAATTAATCCCAGATTAATAATATGCGAGTCATACGTCATCGGTGAATCTTCGGGAAGTGACCCATGAGATCCCCGATATATTGGCAGTAAATCCGGTCTTCGGACTATTCGAACACGTACGTACCTAGTACATGGTTGGCTTCTAGCAAAGAACCGTGCCTACCCAATTCTCCAGAAATATTCTTAAAGGAATATGTGATCTTTATCAGGCGTAGTATACGTAGTATTACGTATTTCGATCCAGCATCGGATGTCACGTGCAAGGCCTGGGGCTGAAATTGTGTCTGCCCCGTACGAAGCACATATCGGATCTCTGGTAACTAGTCTCTATAATCGGATAATCATGACCTAGTCATATTATCCTGATAGCTGCAACATAAAAGAGCACCAGTTCTGTATCCTACGTGATCAGCATCTCCACTATGACTGGAGTGATACTTTCATCTTGACATCACACCCACTACACTACGATTCTCAATATACCCAGAAGAGGCGTACACAGAACCTGTTAAAGCCCTGGATGACCAAAACCAAAGTATATTGATTGTCGCAAGTATTAGCGGTGCAAGTCTCAGGTTAAGACCAAATACACCTACCCTGATTCGGACTTCCATAGACACATAGTCATACTACCAATGGAATTCCGAGGGTTCTATCCAGAGCGAAGCTGTTCCCGTACCATCTGTAAACACAACCTCCTATTACACTTCCATGAGTATCATATACCCAAATATATGAGAACTATGCCGTTATGCTCCCACAACGCGCACAAGTGTAATACTAGTCTTTTACGCATTATCGATGTCCAATCTCGATAATACTCTGACTAGAGATGTTTAATGATTAAAACTTTGTGGATTGATACTGTCTCATATCATCTCAATCCGGAACTAATCATATGGACCTTTTATCATTTATACATCTAGGTAATCCAATTACAAATGATAAAAGGGTAATTTCCTTTGTCACATAGTTAATTTGTACAACAACACCATGATCTGTACAAATAGTGATGCTATGGGTCATAATTGTCCAACACTTGGATTTGAGGATTGTCCTCGATTCCGAGAAGTTGGTGTTGGGGTTGGTGCTCAGAGCGCCAATCCAGACCGTATTTATGTCTGATTCATGAATACGAACATCCCATTTTCCATAATATTACTTATTTATGGTTGCACCTCTTGTTTTTATATACGTATTCAATCTGATTACGATTAGATTGAAACTAAATGTGGTTTAGTGATATGTATATATTAGACAAAGGCCCGATAATATATAATGCAGTACACAGTTACAAAGGTACTTTGTAATTGACATTGGGAAGTGTCACTGCTAATGTATATTATCAAATATAGTTCCTGGTTAAGATTCACTAACACGGGTCGGTTAGTCAAATCCGTTGAGACCAGTACATGTCGTATATCGAGACTTGGTCCGATGGTTTATCCCAATGAACCATGAGTCTAGGGAGACTCATATAGATGTGTGGGTGTTTATAATAGATAAACACTGAACGACTCACCGAAGATTCTTAATGGTTGGTACACCAACGTCAATAAGAATCTTCTCGGGTTGAGTAGCATAGTAGTCCTTCGACTTGAGATACCACTGTGGATGTATGAGACATCCTCCACACTTAGATGGCAGTCACATCACCGATCTATTTATATCAAACCTCCGCCTGTTCGTTGGGTGTGGACCGATCCTCAGGATATCCTGTGTGTGTCAAGATATGATCCGTCGGTTCTGTGTACAGAGCATAGGTAGTCCCTATGTGATTAGCAATCAGTTAAATCTATGACCATAGTATACTTCGGAAGTGAGTTCCGAATGTTATTTATAGATTGCTAATAGAAACGTCGACGGGATAATACCTATAGAGATTTTACATTTACATCTATATCTTTGGGATTATCCGGATACTTGTGACGGAGGGATTATACGTATGCAATGACCTCGACCTGTATGATTCAGCTAGTTTATCCGTGGTCGTCAAAATTTACGGGTGGGTAAATTATGGACACGAAATTGGATTTTGTGTCGGATATATCTGAATCTAGAGAGTCTCACTAATGAAATCTACTCGTAGAGCACTATGGCAACTTTTATGAATAATGGTGATTATTTATAAATCGTTTAAACGTTAAACGAAATATACATGCGAACGGGCCGAACATTCATTTCCTAATTAATGTGTATTTGTATTTAATATATGATATTATTAAATACATATTAATAAATTGTCAAATAAAGGTATTTGACATATATCATTAATATATGTACTTGAGATATTTAATGTAAATATAATACATATATTTGAGATATTTGTATTTAATTAATTAATTATTTATTTATTTATTTGTTAAATAATTAATATAATTAAAATATAAATATCTTACCAAATGATAAAGTTAGGAAATGATTATAAGTGTTTATTATTGACTTTAAAGTAAAGGAAATGGTAGTCAAATTGGATTTGACATCTTTGATATTTGTTTAAAGTGTTTAAAATTGAAATATAATTTTCCTTTAATTTGAATGTAATTTTCGGCCATATACCTAAATAAATATAATTATTATATTTTTGAGTTGCTTTTGTTGACTTTTTGAATTTTCATTAAAGATGTAATGATCAAATTAACAAGTTGATAAAGTAACTTTAAATGAAACAAAAACTAAATATCTAGATATTTTATACTACCAAATTCGGCCAAGGCTATTTTTTGGAGAGTATATATTGTTTTGTTTCATTTTTAGGGTTTAACAAGTTCATTAGATACAAAAGAAACACAAAAGTAGTTGAGAGAAAAGTTTGAAGAAAAGAAGGAAAAGCTTGGAAATCTTAAGGTTTTGTAAGTTTTCTTTCAAATCTTCCAACATGAAAAATATTTCTAACATGCTTAGCTTCATCTTGTGTTGCTTTGATGTTGTCTCTCTACTTATAGTTTGTGTTTTAGTTGTTGTGAACTTGAATGAAAGATTGATGCATGTAAGTAAGCTTGAAATGGTTTCAAAGCTTTACTTTTGATTTTTAGAAAATCAAGTTGCCATTCTAGAGTTTGTAAGCCACTCCTTGGTGAACTAGAATTATTCTAGAGTTGTTTCAAAGTGGTGAGGCTAGATTGGTGAAGTATTGAATGGATTAAAGTGTTGGATTTTGTAAATTTGGTGAAATTGGACAATTTGATGAAATTGAAAAATTAGGGTTCATAACCCACTCCAAATTTGGGGCTTTTCATATATGTGATGTATTATGGTATTAATATGATGCATGTAAAATTTTAGGTTGATTGGATTTGATCTTGGCATGTTTTGAACTAAAGGGACCAAATTACAATTAATTGAAAATTTTGCGTGGCTCACGGCATTAGACTAAAAATTGGGGATTTGTGTGAAATCTGATTTTGATGCATTAGATGTGTTGAAAAATATTTTAGAAATGATTTAGAATCATCCAAAATTGTATTTGACAACTTTTGGACTAAAATGATCAATTAACAAAGTTTTGGGGCAATTCGGTAATTACTAAGAAATTTTGATTTCTTGTGTAATTTTTCAGAATTTGATAATTGGATAATTAAATAAATAAGTTTATTTAATTGATCCGAGAAAAAATTTTGAAATCGAAAAATTTTGATTTTCCACTATTCCGCTGCGTTACCGATATTCCCCCTTAAAACCCTAACAGTTGGGATATGTTCTTGAGGTCCACTACCCCTTGCTGTGGAAGAGGACGCAACACCAAAGGAACTCCAAGTTTTCCAAGCTTGGAAGGATGATGATTTAAAAGTTAAATCATACATCCTAAGTTCGCTGTCACCGTGACTCAAGAAACAATACTATGGCATGTCAGATACGTATAGTATGATGTCGCGATTACAAGAATCATTTTAGAACCAAGAAAAAGTTGTTTTTCATAAGGTCGCAATGGAACTGTTCCATGCACGATTGGATGAGGGGCAAGCTGTGAGCTTCCATGTTCTTCACATGATCGATTTGATCGATCAACTGAGGCAACATAATCTCCATCTGAATGACATTCTCGGTAGGAGTGTCATTCTTGGTTCACTCCCAGCTTCATATCTCCAATTCGTGATGTACTTCAACATGAATGGGATTATATGTACCTACCATGAGTTGCATAGGATGCTGCTCAAGGCGGAAGAGGACCTCAATAAGGGAGTACCGACTCGCCCTCCGAGACCTACTTCACTTTCTACTTCTTCCCAGACTTGGTCAAAAGGAAAGAAGAAGAAAGGGAAGAAGGAAAAGGGTTTCGGTCCTCAACCACAGACAAATATAGCAAAGCCCAATAGGGCTTTTGACGATAAGTGCCATCACTGTAGAAAAGTCGGGCACTGGAAAAGGAACTGTCCTGACTACATTGCCCAGCTGAGGAGGGAGAGAGCATCTACATCAGGTACATTTATTTTTCCAGTTATTGATATATCTTTGGCTTGTGAAGCCGTTACATCCAGCTGGATTTTAGATTATGCTTGTCCTGTTCACATTTGCAATTCGTTGCAGGTCCTGAAGGAAAGTAAGAAACTGAAGCCTGGAGAGATGCAGTTGTGATTTGGGAGTGGAGACTCTCTGGATGCAGTTGCAGTGGGAGTATGCGAGATCATTTTGCCGAAAGGGACACTTATGTTATATGACTGTTATTTTGTACCAGGATGTGTAGCTAATATTATATCTCTTTTTGTATTAGCTACAGAAGGTTATCGTATTAATATTAAGAACTATTCTTTGTATTTATATGAAAAACGTAATATTCAGATCTTTTGTTGTCCAAACCAGCATGGTCATTACACATTGCAAACTTCAAAATATATTTTAAATACTGGAGTTAATAAACGAAGTTTACCTGTTGTTAATAATACTGAACTTTGGCATATGCGGCTAGGTCATATAGGCGTTAAACGTCTTACCCAATTGGTTAGGAATGGTTTGATACCAGATCTCACCATTGAACCCTATCCAACTTGTAAATCGTGTATTCAGGGTAAAATGACCAAAGCCTCATTTTCAGGTGTTGGACATCGTGCCACTAACTTACTGGAACTCGTACATTCTGATGTATGTGGTCCACTAAGTCAGACTGCTCACAGTGGTTATTCATACTTTGTTACCTTTACCGATGATCTGTCACAGTACGGTTATGTCTATTTGATGCGACATAAATCGGAAACCTTTGAAAAGTTCAAAGAGTTCCAAAATGAAGTAGAAAAATAGACCGGTTAATATATTAAATGCCTTCGATCCGATCGAGGCGGTGAATATATGAGCAGTGAGTTCATGGATTATATGAAGGAGAATGAGATTCTCGCAATATACTCCTCCAGGTACTCCACAGCACAATGGAGCATCTGAAAGGCGAAATCAGACTTTATTGGATATGGTCCGATCAATGTTGAGTTTCACAGATTTGCCCTATTCCTTATGAGGCTACTCTCTTTTAACAGTTGCACATGTTTTGAATAAGATTCCTTCAAAAGCTATCTATACGACTCCGTATGAGATATGGACCGGTAGGAGACCAAATCTTAGTTATATTAAGGTTTGGGGTTGTCCTGCCTATGTCAGGGTAACTCAGTAAGATAAGCTTTCGCCTCGAGGGCAAAAGTTTAAGTTTGTTGGATATCCTTCAAACATGAGGGGATAGCTGTTCTATGATACCAAGCATCGAAATGTGTTCGTAGCTCGCTTCGCAAGATTTCTAGAAGTAGAATTCTTGTCAGAAGGTGGTAATCATAGACATGTTGAACTTGACGAAGTCCAACCTGAAAACAACGACCCAACAGAGGAACCTCAAGTTCAAGAAGATGAAGGACCTTTAATGCACACACTTCATAGGTCACAAACGGTATCTAGACCTCCTGAACGCTTGTATTTGATACAAGAAAAGAGTCTAGATGTTCTCTTAGTTGAAGAGACTGATCCTTTCACCTATAGAGAATCGATGTTTGACATCGACTCCGTGAAATGGCAAAGTGCCATGAAATCTGAATTAGACTCAATGCATGAGAATCAAGTTTGGGACTTGGTTCCGCTTCTCAAAGGAATTGTTCATATCGGTTGTAAATGGGTTTACAAGAGGAAGCGCGGGCCTGACGGTAAGGTTGAAACTTACAAGGCCCGACTGCTAGCAAAAGGTTACACGCAGCGACCTGGCATCGACTACGATGAAACTTTTTCACCAGTAGCCATGCTTAAGTCTATTAGGATTTTTCTTTCTATAGATGCGTATCATGACTACGAGATTTGGCAAATGGATGTCAAAACGGCTTTTCTAAATGGATTTCTTGATGAAGAAATCTATATGGAACAGCCGGAAGGTTTTGCGTCCAGCAAAAACTCAGGTATGGTATATAAGCTTAAGAAGTCCATTTATGGACTTAAACAAGCTTCACGAAGTTGGAATCTTTGATTCGACGAGATTATTAGATCGTCTGGTATTCTCAAGAATTTGGAAGAATCATGTGTGTATCAGAAGGGCAGTGGGAGCATGGTCATATTTTTATTCCTATATGTTGACGACATCCTAATCATTGGGAATAATATAGGAATGTTACAAAGAGTCAAATTATATCTCTGTAAGAATTTCTCCATGAAGGACTTGGGAGAAGCTTCATATGTTTTAGGCATAAGACTCTATAGAGAAAGAGATAGGAGGCTGATTGGGTTATCCCAATCAACGTACATATATAAGATCTTGGAACGGTAAAATTTTGGTAACTGTAAGACATCAAACATACCGTTCATACATGGGATTCATCTCTCGAAAAAGATGAGTCCACAAACAGAAGATGAGAAGGTTAGAATGTCTAACCTGTTGGACAATTATGACCCATAGCATCATTATTTGTACAGAACATGGTGTTGTTATACAAATAAACTATGTGACAAAGGAAATTGCTCTTTTATCATTTGTAATTAGATTACCAAGATATATAAATGATAAAAGTCCATATGATTAGTACCAGATTAATAAGATATGAGACAATATTAAACTACTGAGGTTTAATCATTAAATATCCCTAGTAGTAGTATTATCGAGACTGGACATCGATAATGCGGAATATACTAGTATTACACTTGTGCGTGTTATGGAAGCGTAACGACATAGTTCTCATATATTTGGGTATTGGATACTCATGCAAGTGTAATAGGAGGTTCTGTTTACCGATGGTACGGAAACAGCTTCGCTCTGGATAGACCCCTCGGAATACCATTGGTAGTATGAATATGTGTCTATGGGAATCCGAATCAGGGTAGGTGTATTTGGTCTTAACCTGACTTGCATCGCTAATACTTGCGACAATCAGTATACTTTGGTTTTGATCGTCCGGGGCTTTAATAGGTTCCGTGTACGCCTCTTCTGGGTATACTGAGAATCGTAGTGTATTGGGTGTGATGTCAAGATGGAAGTATCACTTCAGTCATATGGAGATGATGATCACGTAGGATACAGAACTAGTACTCTTTAGTACTGCAGTCATCGGGATAATATGACTAGGTCATGATTATCCGATTATAGAGACTAGTTACCAGAGATCCGATTTATGCTTCGTACTGGGCAGACGTAATTCCAGCCTTAGGCCTAGCATGTGATATCAATAATGGATCGTAATACGTAATACTACGTATACTACACCTGACATAGATTATATATTCCTTAAAGAATATTTCTGGAGAATTGGGAAGGCACAATGCTTTGCTAGAAGCCAACCATGTCGTGTAAATCGGTAAAAACGTGGTACGGGGTACGCACGTATTCGGAAAGTCCGATAACCGGATTTACTGCCAACATATCCAGGGATCTCATGGGTCGCTTCCCAAAGATTCACCGATGACGTATGACTCAAACATAATTAATCTGGGATTAATTAGAAGAGAGATAAAATTAATCTAGGATTAATTACGGCGAGAATTTTATCTGGGATAAAATTCAATTAGAAGAGAGAGAACGATTAATTTGGAATTAATCGATTAAATAATATATTCGATATATTAAATGAAATTAGATTTCATAACGGAATTAAAATTGGTTTTTAATTCGGGCGAACAAATTAATTCGCGAGCGACTTTAATAGTAATTTTTCTAGGCATTATTATTTAATTAAATTTGATTTAATTAAGTCGCAACGGAAAATTCGTTAATTCAGAATTAACGAACCCGAGCCCGAAATGTGTTTGCGGGCCCACTCGGATTTTGAATCAAGTGGGGCCCACCACAAGTCACATCACTTGTCACTTTACTTACCTTTATGGTGATGGAATTTGGTATTTGGTGATGGCTTGTAAAACACTCAACATAGAAAAGGTGAAAGACTTTTACCAAACTTTGATTTTGGTATATGTTTTGATTTTTTGGAAAATCATTCACACCTTTTACACTTAACAAAAACAACTCTCTCTCTCACAAAAACCCTTCATTGCCGTGAGCCCTCTTCACCAAGAAGAAAATTGTTACAATTTTTTTCTTAAAGCTAGCACTACAAAGGAGTCATTCAAAGGTGTTAGGGAAACTTTCCCATTGAGTTTGGAATCAAACTTGAAGGCTTGGAGCTCAACACACCATCATCAAAGAGGAGCTTGGAGCACTTCAAATGAGCAAAAACATTTTGTTATCTCTATATCCACTCAACCGAGCATTGTAAGTATTTTCCGCTACATTACTTTGTGTATTCACACATCTTTTATGCTTATTAGATCCTTGGCTAGTTCTTAGAGAACCCAACAATGGTATCAGAGCGATCTAAGTGCGATTTGAAAATCTAGGGTTCTAAACTTTAATTTAGGATTTTTATGTTTGGAGCTTGATTTTCCTAAATTGTTTGATGGGTTGTGTTTGAATGATGATGAATTGGATTTGTGCATCCTTAATTTTGTGAAAAATTAATAGGATTAATTTTCCCCAAATTGCAACCCTTGGCCGAAAGTTATGAACCTAGAAGCATCATGTTAATTTTTTATTTTAGACAATTGGATATGTTTAAAGCATGAAATAAATCTTGTATGTTGATTTAATTGGATTGAAATAAAATTGGGTGTTATTTTATGCACAATTGTCGTGAGCCTTCAAGCATGTTATAGATTGATTTTGCTTCAATTTGTGTTGGACATGAATTGGAAAAGTAGAGCATGATTAATTGAATTAATTAGTATTTTGGAAGCATTAGATTAATTAATTAATTATGGTATTACACTTGAATTGAATTAATTTGTAATTTGGAATAATGAACTAATTTAATTTGTTGTAATTGGGCTTAATGGGCTTGGTTGGGCCAAGTTTGGTTTAGGATAATTGGTTGGATCCAATTGGGCCTAAAACCATTTCCATAAAGTCCAAATATGACAATTGGGCCTTTAAATAATTTAATTGGGCATAATGGGCCTAAATTGATTTTTGGCATAGGGTGATTCCTAATTGGGCCTTGGCATCTTGGGTTTGACCCATAATTGCCAAACCCCATGCCTAAAGAATTAATTAAAAGCCCATTGGACTTTAATTGAATAGTATCAGATACTAATTGGGCCTTTGAGACCCATAAAGATTGGATTTGGAATCCAAGTCTAAAAGGGACAATTAAAAGTGTAATAATTTAATTTGGAATTAAATGTGAATTAGTATTGAATATAATTTAAATTGGATTTAAAATTGTAGTTCGATATAATTCAATAATACTTACTTTGAGTATTTATTCTTAAACGAGTTGGACACGCGCAAATCAAATCGTTGTTTAAACATTGGATGGTCATTAATTAAAGATTAATTAATTGGATTAGATTGATTGATAACATGCTTTGTGTGAATACTTGGATGTATGAATGAATAATGTATATCGGATGGATATTAGAAGGGTGAGGGCAATTTTGGAAATTGTTGTAATAAATTTAGAATTTATTAAATTGGACCTGAGTGTCCAGCCTATTACCTCTTTTCTCATTGTATTTCTCTTCTCACCTATTCCCCTCAATGTAAATGAGGTTTCTTTAGAAGTATTATGTAATTGGGTAGAAGTATGAATAGTGCTAGCGGGAGAGAGGAAATGAAGTGATTTGGTCTAGGAACAATTTGTGAGATATCCATCCGCATATCATTATTAATTTATTTATCGCACCTTATTATGCTTTTAGAATGCATGTTTAAGGGTGTATGATGAGACCTAATCAAAGATAATAAATTGGTTGCCAATTTACGCGAAAAACCCTCAATCAAATATTAAGCATTTTTCCTTCCATTGAGTGATTCTCTCTCAAGATCCAAGATTGGCACTGGTTTTTTAGCCAAAGTCAAGACCTTTGTCCATTGCGGATGTGTTTGAATCATGAAGGCTTTGTTCCATATCGTACGCCTTGGATAAGTTGTGATTTGTTGGCCAAAGTCAAGGTCACTTCTTGTTCATCGGCCTCGATTACGAAGTTTTCCCACTGTCAATGGGTCACGCTTAACTGGTTTCATTAAGCTTGTTGAGCCAAAGCCAAGACTTAGTTGATTCTGAGGAAAAAAGGTTAGGGAATATATCAGATATATTGGCGTATATTGGATATATGTTTCGGACTTGGAGGTCCACCTACTGGATCTAAGAATTGGATGGGATCCAATTGATCTTAGAGATCTACCTAGTTAAGTTTCATACAATTTGTTGGCCAAAGTCAAGGTTGTGTGTTATTTAACGGGATCCTAGCCCACTAGGAAACTAGGTTTCCCGAGTACTCCACTGAGGGTTAGAGGCTCGCCGAAAAATAGTGGGAGACAAGTATTAAATTTGTAATTTCGTTTAACTACTTGCCAACACGCGCTCATTTCATTTTTCGTCATTAAAATATTTATATATATTAGTTGGACTAATATTCAATTGTTGTTTTAATTAAACAGTTGGACTATATTCAAACTACTTAATTTATAATTGATTATATAATTGGATTATAGTAATCAAATATATTTGAATTTAACCAATCAAATAGTAGTTGATTATATTGTTAGACTATAGTAATCATTATATTCGATTGTACTAGAAATCGTTGATTGGATAGTTGGACTATTGGAATCAAGAAAACTGAAAGATTAGCGTTTAAAACATAATCCTGGGAGAAAAGGTCTTTAAGCGGCTTCAATTTTCAAATTGGGAATAGAACCTCAGGATAGTCCTGGGAGCCGAGAAGTTACTTTATTTGATAGAGTGACATCTCGGGCCTGAGCCTGGAGTTGAGCAAATAGTGGAGCATGAGCATTGGAAGACTCATGGTGATGATAACTTTAGTGCTCAATCCGGAATGCTTGCCGCAATGACTCCTTAATTTCTTCGTCAGAAAGGATTCTTATAGTATGATATTGAAATCGAAAGATCTTCATAGATCTATTTTTAGATCTTAGAAGTACTAATTGCAAAAGAAAACTCTTGGAGAGTTAATGGCTATGCTCAAGAAGCACAACCAGATCTTACAAAAGGGCAAGAAGCGCAATGCGCATCTTACTTCGACATCCCAGAAGGCCAAGGCTTGGCCGAAGGCTTCTGGGGGTGTGAAGAAAATGGGCAAAGGCAAAATCGTCACAGTCTTCTGGGAAGACAAATGACATATCCCAAGATGTCTGCCTAAACTGTGGCAAACGGGGTCACTGGAAGCGTGACTGCCGTATGGACAAAGACAGACATGAAGGAAATGAAGACGGGTAAGGCTCCGACTTCAGGTATATTTTTCGTAAACATATCCACTACTACTTTTAAAAATTGGATTCTTGATACTGAATGTGGTACATAAGCATATGTACTGATGTGCGGGATCTGCTGATTAGCAGGAGACTGGCTTCAGTTGAGAACGACCTTTGAGTCAGAATCGGGACGAGACTCGCTGTTTTAACCGTAGAAACCTAAGTTTTGAAACTGCCCTTGGGGCATGTACTTGAATTAGGAAACTGTTATAATGTACCTAGTTTGACTAGAAACATTATCTCTATATCTAGTATAACCCGTTGCGGGTATACCTTTATATTCTAGAACATTAAGTGTTCTGTTTATAAAGATGATATTGAGATATACACATTAGATGTGAATAACAGTATTTATATTTTGAATATAAATAAATCTCAAACATATAATATGACAAACAAATAGCTCAAACTGAATTAATCTGTTGAGACTTAAAAGTGGCATTGTTGTCTGGGACACATTAACAAGACTCGTATATCCCCACTTTCGAAGAGTGGATACTAGGACGGATTTGATTCTAATTTAAATGATGTCTACGAATCTAGTTTATTAGGCAAAGTGCCTAAAATATCTTTTACTTGGTAAAAGTGCAAGTGCCACCGATCTGTTAGCCCTCGTTCATTGTGACGTAAATGGGCCCATGTCTAGCTAGGCTAGAGATGAATATGAATACTTCGTAACCTTTATGGATGTGGCATCGCGTTATGGTTATGTGTATTTATGAAACACAAGTCAGGAACTTTTGAGTAATTCAAAGAGTTTCGACACGAAGTAAGAAAACATACCGGTAAAAGTATGTTTCACAGTGGACTCCTCCCGGAACACCTCAATCCTGACGGTGTGTCCGAATAGAGAAACCGAACTTTGTCGGACATAGTAAGGTTGATGATGAGTCGCTCTGAGCTACCAATCTCCTTCTAGGGATATGCATTAAACAGTGCAATACTTATTTTGAATAAGGTTCCGTCAAAAGTCTGTTGGACAGACTCTATATTAGATATGAACATGAAAGAAACCGGGTTTCTCATTCCTGAAGATTTGGGATGCTGGGCATATAATTGAATGTTTGGATGATACCAAACTAGAACCCAAATCGGATAAGTGCCTAATTGTAGGTTGTCCTAAGGAAACCAAAGTATAGTATTTATACAACTCACAAAAGAACAATATAATTGTTGCTCTCCATGCGGTTTTAATAAGAGGAATTCCTATATGCAGTGGTAAGTGTGAGGAAAGTAGAACTCGATGAAAATCGGAGTGATACTATTCCTGGCACATAATCCTTAACAGAACATAAACAGTTCATCAGGGATGAGACTGTACCACAATCTTCGAATACACAAGAACCGCGTAGGTCGGAGAGAGTCAGAAAACAACCTGAGAGGTATGGGTTTCTGATCTCACCTCTTGTAGACATTAGTCTTATTGAGGGTACTGAACCGACTACGTATGAGGAAGTGATATAAGGTATCGACTCCTTTTATGGGAAAGTTCCATGAAGTCTGAAATGGATTCCATATATACAACCAAGTTTGGAGACCGGTTGATGTACCAGAAGGCATTGTGCCTGTTGGTACTAAATGAGTCTTCAAGGAAGACATACATGGATGGAAACATACAAATGTACACAGCTAGGCTTGTACAGAAAGGGTATCGTCAACGACATAGTGTCGACTACGACGAAATTTTTTCACATGTTGCCATGATTAAATCCATTCGAATAATGCTTACTATAACTGCATATTTCGTTTATGAAATATGACACATGGTACGTCAAAACCGCTTTCCTTGAACGGAAACCTTTTGGAGGATGTTTGTATGCAACATCCTGACGGTTTTGTCATGAAAAACATGCAAACAAGGTTTGCAAGATAAATCGATCCATTTATGGATTGAAGCAAGCATTGCGTTCTTGGAACTAACATTTTGATAAGATCATAACGGTATATGGTTTCATTCAAAACGGTAAAGATTCTTGTGTATATAAGAAGGTTAGTGGGAGCGCACTAATAATAAATGTCCTATTCGTTGATGATGTATTGCTTCTTAGCAATAACATTCCCATAAAACAATCGGTGAAAGCTTGGCTTTCATGAAATTTCTCCATAGAATACTTGGGAGAGGCAACCTTTATTCTAGGAATAAGGATCTACTGAGATAGATCTGAAAGTTGTTGGTACTCTCCGAGAACTCATACATTGAAAAGATGTATGTGACCTGGTGTCTCATAGGCTTTAAGCATATGGAGTCACAATCAGGCCAATCTAGATGATGGTCACTGGATTGATGTTAAGAACATCCTTAAGTTTCTTAGATGAACTAAAGATGTTTTCTTAAGTTATGGAGAATGAGAACTTGAAGAGACTGGGTTCACCGTTGTAAGTTTCCTAACCGACAAAAACAACTATAAGTCATAATAAGGGTATTATATAGTTTCAATAACGGAACAGTGAGCTGGAAATCTTCCAAGCAAGATACTGTTGCCGAATAAATAACAAAAGCAGAACATTGTTGCAGCTGAAGCACCAATATAAGCACTTTGGATCTATATAATCCTAATTGGATTAGGAGTAGTTCTGTTAGCAGCTGAGCTAGGCTACAACACAGGCTAAGGAACCACGGTCTCATCAATGATCCAAGTATATACTTCGACTATTTCATCTGATTCGTCGGATCATACATCGTGGCGATGTGATGATCGAATAAAACGTATCAGATGATAACATTGTAAATCCGCTGATGAAAGCTGTTTCTCAGCAGAAGTTTGAGCGACCCGTACATAGTTCAGGTGTAGGACACTTGAGTGATTGGCTATAGGCCAAGTGAGAAATTGTTGGAAAATTATGACCCATAGCATCACTATTTGTACAAAACATGGTGTTGTTGTACAAATAAACTATGTGACAAAGGAAATTGCTCATTTATCATTTGTAATTATATTACCAAGATATATAAATGATAAAAGTCCATATGATTAGTACCGGATTAATAAGATATGAGACAATATTAATCCACTAAGGTTTAATCATTAAATATCCCTAGTAGTAGTATTATTGAGACTGGACATCGATAATGCGGAATAGACTAGTATTACACTTGTGCGTGTTATGGAAGCGTAACATCATAGTTCTCATATATTTGGGTATTTGATACTGATGCAAGTGTAATAGGAGGTTCTATTTATTGATGGTACGGAAACAGCTTCACTCTGGATAGACCCCTCGGAATCTCATTGGTAGTATGACTATGTGTTTATGGGAATCCGAATCAGGGTATGTGTATTTGGTCTAAACCTGAGACTTGCATCGCTAATACTTGCGACAATCAGTATACTTTGGTTTTGGTCGTCCAGGGCTTTAACATGTTATGTGTACGCCTCTTCTGGGTATACTGAGAATCGTAGTGTATTGGGTGTGATGTCAAGGTGGAAGTATCACTTCAGTCATATGGAGATGATGATCACGCAGGATACGGAATTAATACTCTTTAGTACTGCAGTCATCGGGATAATATGACTAGGTCATGATTATCTGATTATAGAGACTAGTTACCAGAGATCTGATATATGCTTCGTACGGGGCTGACACAATTCCAGCCATAGGCCTAGCATGTGATATCGATACTGGATCGTAATATGCAATACTACGTATACTACACCTGACATAGATTATATATTCCTTAAAGAATATTTCTGGAGAATTGGGAAGGCACAGTACTTTGCTAGAAGCCAACCATGTCTTGTAAATCGGTAAAAATATGGTACGGGGTACGCACGTATTCGGATAGTCCGATAACCGGATTTACTGCCAACATATCCAGGGATCTCATGGGTCACTTCCCGAAGATTCACTGATGACGTATGACTCGAACATAATTAATTTGGGATTAATTAGAAGAGAGATAAAATTAATCTAGGATTAATTACGGTGAGAATTTTATCTGGGATAAAATTCAATTAGAAGAGAGAGAACGATTAAATTGGAATTAATCGATTAAATAATATATTCGATATATTAAATGAAATTAGATTTCATAACGGAATTAAAATTGGATTTTAATTCGAGCGAACGAATTAATTTAGAATTAATTCACGAGCGACTTTAATAGTAATTTTACTATACATAATTATTTAATTAAATTTGATTTAATTAAGTCGCAACGGAAAATTCGTTAATTTGGAATTAACGAACCCGAGCCCGGAATATGTTTGCGGGCCCACTCGGATTTTGAATCAAGTGGGGCCCACCACAAGTCACATCACTTGTCACTTTACTTACCTTTATGGTGATGGAATTTGGTATTTGGTGATGGCTTGTAAAATACTCAACATAGAAAATGTGAAAAGACTTTTACCAAACTTTGATTTTGGTATATGTTTTGATTTTTTTGGAAAATCATTCACACCTTTTACACTTAACAAAAACAACTCTCTCTCACACAAAAACCCTTCATTGCCGTGAGCCCTCTTCACCACGAAGAAAATTGTTGAAATTTTTTTCTTAAAGCTAGAACTACAAAGGAGTCATTCAAAGCTGTTAGGGAAACTTTCCCATTGAGTTTGGAATCAAACTTGAAGGCTTGGAGCTCAACACACCATCATCAAAGAGGAGCTTGGAGCACTTCAAAGGAGTAAAAAAATTTTGTTATCTCTACATCCACTCAACCGAGCATTGTAAGTATTTTTCGCTACATTACTTTGCGTATTCACACATCTTTTATGCTATTAGATCCTTGGCTAGTTCTTAGAGAACCCAACATAACCAACCTTATGCTTCGTGTTTGGGTAGCATAATGTATGCCATGTTATGTACACGGCGTGATATCAGTTTCGCTGTTAGCGTAACCAGTCGATATCAGTCCAATCCAGGTAATGACCATTGGATGTCCATTAAACATATCCTAAAATATCTTAAAGGTATTAAGGATAAGTTGATAATTTATGGAGGAGGTAAACTGCAAGTTAATGGGTATACGGATTCCGACTTCCAATCGGATCCCGATGATAGAAAGTCTACAACTGGATTCATCTTTACCCTTAACGGAGATGCAGTTTGCTGGAAGAGTTCCAAACAGGGGTCAACAGCAAATTCCACCACAGAGGCAGAATTTATTGTAGCTTCTAAAGCTGCAAAGGAAGCTGTTTGGATTAGGAACTTTATCACAGAATTGGGAGTTGTCCCAAGTATCGAGAATGCGATTCCGTTATACTGTGATAATACTGGAGCCATTGTGGAAGCAAAGGAACCGAGGGCGCATCAGAAGTCGAAGCATATGGAATGCAAGTACCACACCATTCGAGAGATTGTGTCACGAGGGGATATTGTCGTGTGCAAGGTACCAAGTGAGGATAATGTAGCAGACCCGCTGACGAAGGCCATACCTCCGAAGTTATTTGATAAACACGTGGAGTCGATGGGTATTAGATACAATCGATATTGACACTCAGAGCGCCAATTTCAGTTTGTATTTCCTTGAAAATACTTTTGTAAACATTTTATTTTGAATAATACAAGCAGTTTCTGTAATATAATATATCTTTTAATATGGTAAAGACGTAATAGACCTTAGGATGATTAGTTATGATACTGTTGCAAAAGCGTCGCAACTGACATTGAGTTGTATCAAGACGTTGTCATTCTCAGACAGTTCCTGGTCAAGGTTTACACTACTTGGTCAGTAAAGTAAACCCGTTGAGACCGGCACATGTCGTATACTAGAATATATGATTCCAATGGTTTCTCAATGAACCATGAGTCTTGGAGACTCGTATAGACGTGTAGGTATTTATAGCGGATAAACACTGAGTGACTCACAGAAGATTTTTAATGGATGGTACACCAACGTCAATAAGAATCTTCTCGGGTTGAGTAGCATTTGTGATTCTTCGACTTGAGATGCCACTGTGGGCACATGAGACATCTTCTACACTTAGATGACAGTCACGTCACTGATCTATTAAGATCAGACCTCCGCTTGTTCGTTGGGTGTAGATAGATCCTCACGGTGTCATGTGTGTATCGAGATAGGATCCGTCAGTTATGTGTACAGAGCATAGGTAGTCCATATATAATTAGCAATCAGATAAAACCATGGGCCCGTGGTACACTTTAGAAGTTAGTTCTGAGTGTTCTCTTTTTGAGATTGCTAATAGAGACGTCGACGGGATTATCCCTATAGAGATTTGATGTTTACATCTATATCTCTGGGATATATCCGGATACCTGTGACAGATGAATTATATATTTGTAATGACCTCGACCTGTATGATTCAGTGTGTTTATCCGTGTTCATCATAATTCACGAGTGGGTGACTTATGGACATAAAATTGGATTTTATGACGGATATACCTGAATCTAGAGAGTCTCACTAATGAAATATACTCGTAGAGCACTGGGGAAACTTTTATGAATAATGTTGATTATTTGTAAATCGTTTAAAGGTTAAACGAAAGATACATGCTTTTGAGGCCGAACCGACATTTCCTAATTAATGTGTATTTGTATTTAATATTTGATATTATTAAATACACATTAATTAATTATCAAATTGTGATATTTGACATATATCATTAATATATGTATTTGTAATAATTAATGTAAATATTATACATATATTTATATATTTATATTTAAATAATTATTTAATTATTTAATTGTTAAATAATTAAAGTAATTACAAATATAAAATATCTAATCTGATATTTGGATTAGGAAATATCTAAAGGAATAATTTGTTGACTTTTTCATTAAATAATAAAGTAAAAGAAATATATATTTTTCCTTTAATTTGATTAAACAAAATGAAATATCTTTTTTCTTTTTTTCCCTCTCATTCGGCCAACTTGATAAATGTCTAAGGGTTAGATATTTTTCATTAAGCAAAATCTTATCCAAAACTCCATTAAAAGAAAACAAAGAAACTTGAGAGAAAGAAGAGAAAAGCAAAGACAAAAATCAAAGAAAGCTTGGAATTTAGTAAGTATTTCCAACTTACCATTAGAGAGAAAATTATTCCTCTTGTTGTTGGCTATATCTTGTGATGTTCTTAAGTTTATCTATTATTTATTCTTTGTGTTTTTTTATGGATGGAAGTTTGAGGATAGGGTTAAGCATGTATAAAGATCATAGAATGCTTTTAAGGAGTTAATTAGCATTCTTTTGGTTATTTGATAAACTAGTTGCCATTCTAGAGTTGTTGAGCCACTCCTAAATGACCTAGAATTTTTCTATAGTTATTTCATTGTGGTGAGACTTGATTGGTGTGGTAGAAACTTGATTGAAGTGTTGGATTTAATTAATTTGGTCTAATTTGTCCAATTTGATGAAATTGAGAAATTAGGGTTTATAACCATCTCCAAATTTGGGTCTTTTCATATATGTAGTTTATTATGATGTGTATATGATGCATATAAATTTTTGGGTTGATTGGATTTGATCTTGATGCGTTTTGAACATTAAAAATAGTAAAATGCACAATTTTGCCCAATAAGGGCCTCACGGCAATTACACAAAATTTTGGGGTTTTTGTTGCAATTTGTATTTTGATATTTATGACATGTTAAAATCATCTTATAACTGATTTAGAATCACTAAAATTGTATTTGACAATTTTAGGACTAAAATGATCAATTTACAAATTTATGGGGTAATTCGGTAATTACCAAGAAAATTGATCAATTGTGTAATTTTTCAGAATTTGATAATTGGATAATTAAATAAATAAGTTTATTTGATTGATCCGAGAAAAATTTTTGAAATCGGAAAATTTTGATTTTCCACTATTCCGCTGCGTTACCGGATTTCCGCCATAAAACCCCTTCAAGCTTCCGGCTTCACCCGGCCCCGGTTTCTTTGCTACACCTTGGAGTCGGTCAAGGTATCTGGGTTGTCTCGACATTCCTGCAAAATAGGCAAAGAACATGGTCAGTTCGGGATTCAGGTGATTTCAAGTCATTCGTGAGTCAGACACACAAGGGGATCAGTTAGAAAGTCAGTAAGAATCTACCTAGTCGCCCCGGGACCTGTGGGGGTGCACTCCGAATGAGGCCCGACTCCAGGAAGGCCAAATCATTGACTACCTTCTTCCAGTGACCGACATAGCTCCGGGCCACCGTGATCCTACTTCGGACCCCATGGGTAACCTTGGGAGGATCCCTCCAGCTGGCTAAGAAGGGTTAAAGAGTTAGCATCTTATCATGGAAGTTGAGAAAAAGAAGGCAAGAGTTCGGATCCTAACCTCCCTCTCTAAAGATGTCTGGGACCTCTGTCATCTTCGAGCACGTTGTCCAGGTTCGTCCCCAATCACCTGTAGCCCAGAACCAGGGGTCTTTGAAGTTTTTGTTAGTTTGGGGAAGGTCCTTGATAAGGGGGGGACGTCGGCGTATGAAGAAAGGTAGTACCAACCGTGATGGGACGGGGGGTTGGCCTTCAATTTGTAGAGCCTCTTCAACTCCTCGAAGGTTGGCACTCTGAGGCCTGCCCTATGCCATATCACATGCAAGCCGGCCAGAATTCTCCAGCTATTCAAGTTCAGTTGACAGGGAGCAATCTCCATCCTGGCCAGCATACCCGCCAAGTATGGTTGAATGGGTAGCCGAAGACCGCACTCAAAGAAGGATGGAAGAAGGGCGACCGAGCCATCGTCAGGTTGGCTCGCGCGGTCGAGTGTACCAGGGACCTCAAGAGCTAATTCTATAGGAATCTCGTACTGTTGACGGAGTACGCATAAGACATCTCCTGTGATGGTGGAGGGTCGGTTCATATCCAAGGCCGAACAGTCCAGTTCTCCCGGATCAGGATCTCTCCGAGGGATTCTATGGTGGTAGGTGTCATTTCGTTCCTGAGAAGGGTTTGGGGTGGTGTCTAGCTCCTCTAGGTTAGGAGAGCCCGAGCTGGAAGAGTTTTCTTCAGTATGAGGAGATTGGGGTTTTGCGGGTTTGGCCGAAGAAAATTCAGCAGCAGACATTCCTGATAGTCGCTATGAACGAGAAGGTCAGTCAGTAGTCAGTTTAAGGAAAAACGGGTCCGAGGGCTATTCTAACTTCCAGGAACCTAGCCTACAGTCTCTCAATGCCCTAGCAATGGCCACACACAGCAAGTCTCTTCCTAGACACATACAACCCAACACAACACTTAAAAAACCCGAAACGCATGCATCATACCCCACTACCCATCCATCAACTGGAAAACACACATACTATACACTCAGCACGAAAACCCGAAACATGCTTTACAATGCCGAACAAGAAGATAAGCATGATAGAGGAAAAGAAGAACAAGCGGCAACAAGCAAAACATCCACAAGCAACAATGGTAGAATACAGCAAACAAAAAGAGAGGGGGCGAGTAGGAACTTACTTGATTTGAGAAGGAGAGCTGGCGATTGGTCTGGTTGATTAGAAGGTTGCCGGTCTAAGGTACGAGAAGAGCTTTTGCAGTTTGAAAGTTGTGATTTTCGTAAAAGAGAAAAAGAAGCGTTGCTTTGCATTCTTATAGTTAGCACAGTGTGTTTTTTGGCCGTAGGATTAGGAGAGTTTTCGGATGTGCGCTGCGTATCGCGTTAGGGCTCCGTCTGATCAGATTGGGATGAACGGTTGAGATTGAAAGACGTTTGACTGCCTCGAGAACGGTCGATTGGTTTGGGTTTTTGACGGGAATACCATGAGCTCTTGACAAGTGGCACGCTCGGGTTAAACCCTAAAGGTGATTTGATGGGCATTTAAGAAGATATTATGGCTTGCGGTTCTCGAGGGACGGCTACCAGAAGGGTAAAAGGGACATTTTGCTTCAAGTTAGTGAGTCGTTTGAAAGGCATCATAATCTTTTTTCGGCCGAGGACGCTGAGGCCGATTCCTACTTTGTTCCAGCGGCCGACCACTAGTTGATGTCACACTTCATATTTTTTTAGTTCCCGACACCAACTCATACACTCGTTGGAACAAAGAACTAGGGGACAGATGTTGATGGGGATTTCTGCACCTAAGGAATTTGAACAGTTCGGCAAGGGCAGAGAGGGAATTCTCCTCATCCGGAGGACCCATGTTCAGAGTTTGGGTGTTGATCTTCAACCCGGCATGAAGCTCGGGTCCAGTTTTTTCTGGATGACCGACCATAGGACATGGCATGGACCAGATTTCAGAGACCGACAACATCAGAGCTGGGGCCGACCACAGTAAATCGACAGCTCGGCTTGGTTTTACTTTACCTCCCAGAAACGGTTGATGAGTTCGGATACTTCGGGTCAGGGCGGTATTAGTTTAGGAGGCTCGGCAGATCACTTGGCCGACCTCTTGAAGACCGACGCAAGATCAAAGTTGTTAGATTTTTCCCTCCGAAACTTGTCATTATTCAAAGGCTCTTTACAGGATGGCACCATTATTGTTGCGTGTGGAAGCGGAGAAAACAGAATGATGTGACAGACCGTCAGACGACAGGCTTGCTTTCGGCGATGACAGTCTTGGGGCAGAGAGCCCGTTAATCAGTCAAATACCACGCGAGAAACGTCATAAAAGTGGAGGAACAATGTTGTAATCCTCTGGGTATATAAAGAGAAGTAAAATTCATTTGTAAGGATGGCGAAACTTGTAACCCAAAGAAAATGAGCACTACTTGTAAAACACCGTAAGCAAAATAGTTCGGTTTTCATTAGGCCATCCGTGAAAACAGGTCGGCCGAGCTGGTTTTAGTAATGAGAGTAACATCTCATTTTGTGCCCGTGGACGTAGGCTGGATTTGCTCCGCTGAACCACGTTAAAACTCTCTTGTCGATCTTTACGTTTTCTCCACCTTTTTTACTAAATTTGCCTTTGATCCCCCCATTACCAAACAAATTCAAGGTTGAGGGAAGAATTGTCTTGGGAGAGTTATCTCGAAACTACCCATGGGACGAAAATCATCTCTCAACAAAAGCTAATGCTAGAACTGTAACGACAGAATTACATGACATGAATTTGAGTTGATATTAATTGACACAATTAATAATCATATTGTGTAAAAGGGATGCGGAAATTGTCCCAATTTTTTATTTTTTTTTGCTTTTTATTTTTTATTTTTTACTAATCTTTCGCAAGCACAAAGGTTGAGCTCTCCCCTCTCAAATTACTTTAGCTAGTGGATTCTTTGACTGTGAGCCCTTGCTGCTTGCATCATTGAAATGAAGGATGTGTTTGGTAAATAGTATTGCATTGAGAGTATAACTTAATTTATAAATTATAGAACAAAAATTAAAGTATAAGATATCGTAGATTAATAATCTCATGTTGTGAAATTATAATTTTATGAGAGTATAAACTAGCGTTAACTATGTATTTGGTGTAACGTTTAAATGTTAGTTTATAAGCTTATAAAACTCAACATCAAACAGTGCCGAAATGAAATCTAAAGTTGATAATTTTAGTTACGATTCTTTGCAGATAATTTTGAGTTTTATCAAAAATGAATTTTTTCAAAGGATCTTATGACACTTGAATTTCAGCTTGAAATTTACATCACATACTTGTATTTTGATAATGAGTTTTCAAGATTAATAGAAGTTGTTGAGCTTGCAAGAAAAATGGTTAAAATTAAAAAAGAAAAAGAAATATTTCCATTAATTTATTTATTGGTTGCATTAACATTGATTTCATCGGGTGTCGCAATTATTGTAGAAATTACATTTTTCAACTATGTATTTTATTAAAAATAGATTGTGAAAGAGGATGAGAGATCAATAATTGAATGATAGTCTAACTGTATGCATAGAAAATGACTTTTTTTTTATAGTGTTGATAATGAGATTATCATTCAATCTTTTTAACATATGAAAATTTAGTTTGATTAAAAATATTTTAATGAATTTTAGAATTTTGGTACTTGTTATTTATTATTTATTTTTTTTATTTTTATAAATTGCATTATCCTTTGAACTTAACCCTCCTATATTGAATTTCAGAAGCCGTCACTAGCCACGTCTACCAGTTTATTAATCGTGTCGTATTCGTGTTACATTACCTCAGCATGCTTACTCATTTATGACTAGAATAATATTCGTGTAATTATATTAACACGACATAGATACCTATTTACGATATGTTTTTAATCATTTAATCATATTAATCGAATAGTTCTTCACTATACCGATCAGTTTATTAAACGGATTGTATTCAAAGAATTGGACACAATTATTAAACGGGTCGTATTCATCGTTATTTAACATACAAATTGCCGCCTCTAACTATAACTAAAATTCTATTGTTAAAATCCTAAACAGTATTGATCTCCTTTTGTCAATTTCCTTGCATTGGCCACATCACCCCATTGTTTGAAGCAGACGTTACACTATAAATTTTGATTTAACCTATCAATTTCAATAGCATTTATAGTGCTAAATGTCTCAATCATCTTTTTCTATATAAAAAAAAAAACCCCATCTGTTTCCTTTTATTTGAAATTCTTGGGCTATGCTAATTAATTACATATATTATTATACCTACCAAGCTCACATGCTTCATTTATTGGACCAAAAAAAGTTGTTATCCTCATGATATAGGACACAGCTATATTTGAGCTATAAAAGAAGCTCTCAGCTTCGAATTCAAGTTTAAAATTAAAATTTTAAAAAAGGTTACAATGACAAAACAAAAACTCTGTTCGATGTTAGGTTGGTGGTGGGGTGTTTTGGTTTTGTCTTTGCTTCTTTTTTCCATGTAATAGAAACAAGATTGCTGTAACAAAGAAACTGATTTACTTAAAATACAATAAAAATGGATATACCAAACACTTGAATAAAATATTTAATGTTTTGTCTCTTTTATACAATAACAATTTAGTTATTTGTCTCTAGGCATCTTGCTTTGTCGTTCGTATTTGTAGTAAATATGATGCTCGTGGAATAAATTAACTAGGTTTCAATGAAGGTATTGTTGCAAGAATCTTTTAGATCAGGTTCAAAATTATTAAACTTTTATACAATAACAATTTCAAAATTATTAAACTTTTTTTTCGAAATTAAAAAAATATATATAATAATTAAAAAAAAAAAAAAAAAGGGAGGGGGGACGATTGTTCCCCTCAAAAGGGGAACAATCGCCCTGGACGATCATCGTCCAGGGCTCCAGCCCAAGGGGGATGATTCCTTGGGGCCAATTTTTGGTTTTTTTTTTTTTTTTTTTTATAAATTTCGAAAATAATAAAAAAATATATTGTTTAAAATATTTTTTTTATACATAAGTAGTTTTAATTAAATTAAATGAATTAAAAAAATTAAACGAATAGATAAAAAATATGTAATATTATTAACAAAAAAAAAAAAAATTAACATTTTATTAATTATTAATAAATATTTAATTTTATAATGTGTAAATTTAAAGAAAAAAAAAAAAGGAATTGTAAATATTGATAAGGGTTTTTGTAAATTCCAAAGAGAGAGGGGGGAGGAATGTGTCAGTTGTCAAGTGGGGGGGGGGGAAGATCAATTTTCTCAAAATAAAATCACAATTTAAATTTAATTTTTGTCGATATATCACTGAATATCTTGGTTGTGATTTGACCAAGAAGTTAACTAGACAAGAAAATCAATTATTTATGTTGACGCTCTTTTTTGATTATCCGCGTGATGGAAAATCAAATATCATGAATTTTTTTTGTAAAGATAAAAATTCCATTTTATCTTATAACTTGATATGTGTTGAGATGACAAAATCATATTTTGATCAAATCATAATTCATAAAATATTTGGTTAATCATAAAAAATTATAATGATTTTTTTAAAAAACTGAGTTTTACAAAAATTAAAGTATTTGGGTTTTTCTTACTATCAAAATATTATAAAAGTACACTATAATATTTTTGTTAACATAAAATAAAATTATAAATTACTATTTGTTCACTACATTTTTTTAATCGCAACATCATACTTGCCGCCATGGAAGCCTGCTGTGAATTTTCAGTTAAGGACGGAAGGAATTTTTCTTTAATCATAAAAATTCGTATGTAGTTAATTTTTTCAATTTTTTTTGTGAGGCAGGCGTACGATGTCTCATTTTCGTGGCACTGTACAATGTCTACAAACACTTAAAAAATTGAAAACAAATTGGAGTAATATTATTATTATGTACGACTCGATGTGTTGATAAAATATTATTGTTATATTGTTGTGGCCGAATGTTGCTTAAGTTTTGAAGTTTTCTTGAAGTTTTGTTTTTTTGTTTTTTATTTTTTTTACAATAGATATATAGGGTTTATTTGAAATAATGGGAGTTTGGAGAGGGTGTTTGTTTTGTGTAAAAACAAACTTTGGATTATCATAGTTGAAGAGGAAACTTTGTCGAAATTTTGGTAGATTAAAGAAGTATTTAAGGCAATAGGTTAAAATGAGTAATGGTAGTTGAAAATGTATTTGTGCAGTTTAAAGTAATCTGCGAAATGACTACTTCAAAATCATTTCAATCTCAATTTTAGTGAGTTGGTAGTTCTGGGGCTCCTAATAAAAAATGGGAGAAGAAATACCATTTATGCTGTAAGGAATCAGTAAGATAAAAAAATTCGAACAATTTGTTTGAAGTTTACTTCAATTAAACTAAATATTAAGATAGAAAAACTTGAACGATTTGTTTGATGAACTATTGTAATCACATTAATGTTACTAGATAGGTAGTTTGATTAAAATTAATTTTTACATTCTTGTTCTGATAATATTCTTACAAAATCTTGTCAGAGGTACCGGCGTAGATCTTCTCAGTAGGGATAGATCTACATCTGGTAGATTTATTGGGACTCATGATAGTGAGGCCGGTACCAACTCGTAGCAGCCTCAGACTCCGATATCAGATCTTGATCAGACTCCACTTGCAGAGGATTCGATGACATCGCATCACCTAACTGAGATGGATGTCACAGGTAATGCTAGCACTGTGGCATCAGCAACATTCAGTACTGGGTCAGGACAATGTCATCAGCTCACTCTGCGTGAGCTAGAGTAAGTTTCATATTATTATAATTATTATTTAATATATGTTTATTTTTTATATTTTTTTTCTTATTTTCATTTTCAGTGGGCAGATTGAGCAATCCAACATTTGTGCACTCTCTTTCCTGTGCTAGCAAGAAGAAAAAGAGATTTTTGAGGAACAAATGATTCCAGAGGGAGTTTTTTAGAAGTAGGTTCCCTCAGTGACTAAGAAATTATATTTTGAAGAGTTTAAGGTATTTATAAATTTTAATTAATTACTTAATATAAAATATTTATAGTTAAAATATAATATTTATAAGTTAATTCAATTATTTTACAGAAATACTTTTTGTGGGATGAGGCAATTAATGCGATGATGTATATTGTATGGGAGAAGAAGATGGTCATTCGGAACAAATATGTGTTAAACGAGATTAAGCAGAAAGGGAAGCAATAATTTTTCGTAGATGATCCGCTATGGAAAAATTTGAATCAACATTGGGAATCTCCTGACTATCGTGTACGTTCAGAAGCGACCTCTTGTAACCGATGACGATCCGCCATTGAAGTAACAGAAATGATAAGGTATACGGGAGACACCAGACCACGTTATGACCATGGTCGCCATCTTGTAAGTATTTAAATTACAAGTAATAAATATTTCTTTAAATTACTTATTCATTTATTTATAGTTAATTACTATTACATTGTTTACAAATGGATATGAGAAACAACTGGACCATCAGCCTAATGCTTTTGAGCTCTTTGTGCATACACAAATGAAGAAAATTGACGAACACACGTTCGTCGATCAGCGATCTCAGGACGTGCATGTAAGGTTTTATATATGTTTATGTTTATTTGAGTTTTTTTTTTACCTTATATAACTTTAAAAAATTTATATTATGTTATAATATTTCTCATATTTGTCATATGATCTCCATATAAATGTCTGGGACCAGTTGTTGCATATTAGGGAGCCGATAGATGAATACCGATTATTTATTGAGATTTTCGGATGGGAGAGGAAGAAGCATGTTTACGGTCTGGGCTCCCAGTATGTACCTGAGGGTAGTTTCTCATCTTCTTCTATCTCAGTTTCATAGGCGGAAAACAACAGCTGCAGCAGAAGGAGAAGCAGATGCTACAACAGTATGAGCAGATACAGGAGCAAATACGGAAACAGCAGGGGCAGATGTAGCAGCAGATGCAGCAACAGATACAGGAGCAGGTTCGACTAGCTCTCCAATTGATGTAGAAGCAGATGCAATTGCCTTCCAGTGGTCTTCCTCCTCATCCTTAATCCTTCTAGTGTGTAGTACATTTTTGTTTAATGTAATATAATACATTAATGTTATTATTTTATAATATTATTTTATTATTTATTTTAATTATTTATTTTTAATATTACATTTTTTTTTTGAAAAAAATATATAATTTAATTTAAAAAATCAACTTTTTTAAAATATAATATAATTACCGAACAAAATTTGATCGGTAATTATATTACATTGAGAAAACCTTACCGATGATAATATATAGTCGATAAATTCAAGATATTACTGACCGAAATAACGGTTGGTAAAATATTTTTTACTGACCGTATACTATATCGGTCGGTAATATTTTGAGTTATCATCGACCGAAATTAATTTATTTAACGATCGATTACTTTTCATTTTCTTTCGGTAATTCGTAGATAATATTTTCTAATAAAGATTTTATTTAGTCGATAATCGATTGATAAATCACCGATAAAAATATATTATGTCAGTATTTTGATACCGATGAGATATTTACCGATATAATATTGTGATCGGTAATCGGTCGATAATTTTTCATTCTGACCGAAATATATTATTTACCGAATGATAATTATCGGTTGGTAAAAAGCTTAGTAATGGGTTCATTTGGTGGATTAGGTAATATAGGGTAGATAGTAATGCTATTGGTGATGATTTAGTAAGAATTGAACAAGATATTAATTGAAACTCAAATCATGGTAGTTGGGCCTTCTTGGCTAAGTATTAGAGAAGGGTGAAGGGCTTGATCTTCACTCATTTTGTTGTGAAATAATGTTAGGTGTATGTGATGATGATGAATATGTTTGTGTTGCTTGAGAAATAATTCAAGGAGAGAAAATTTGGCACTTGGCCGAATATAAGAGGGAGGGGGAAGAAGCTTGGTTTGCATAATTTTGTGTATTAATAATTATTATATGCAATATTAATCTATGGATTATTGATGAGATTTATGGAATTTTTAAAGTTGTGCAAGGGTGAAGGAATGGCCGAATTTAGGTAATGAATTATGTTTGAATTCTATGTTTGGCATGAATAATAACATGAATTGGATGTTAAATAAAGTAGAGCTAAATATGTATTTGTTGTTATGGAAGAGTGTGCTAAAATATAATTAAATCCATAATGCGTTTTGTGTTTTAATGAGCTTTCTTGTTACATGAGTTGAGGAAATAAAATAGTAGTGAGTTATGCATGTGTATATGGTGATTGAAAGAATGTATATGGAGGAAATATTCACCGTGGTACTGATGTAAATATATCCATGAAAAGTCTTAATTATTATGTTAAAGTCTTATATTTAATGTTAATGATGTGTAATGTAGTAGTGATCGGAATGTGACATGTTTTAATAAAATGATAATCATGAGAAATGGATTAAGTATGTTAGTTAGTATATGGTCATGTAATGTTAATAATGTATTTAAGTATGTTAATATTGATGATAATCATGAGAAATGGATAATGTATGGATACCTAGATAATGTAGGATGGGTGTTTAAATTCATGATTCATTTAAAGTATGTATTAAAAGCATATTATGCAATGAAGTTTATGAATTAAACTTCATAAACTGGTACTGATGTAAATATATCCATGAAAAGTCTTAATTATTATGTTAAAGTCTTATATTGAATGATGAATATGATTTAATGTTAATGATGTGTACTTGATTAGTTTGCAAAATAAGTATGTCATTCATGATAAAACTTTTGTAAGTTTTTTTTAGTACATGATACCTGCATATCTCTTAGTTTACGTCCATGACAAGATTTCAAATCGATTCATTATAGATCAATAATCATGCTTAACCAGGTAGATGAGGACATGATTTATAAATTTATTAGATTAGATCCGAACCACCAAGGGTTTCGGTAGGCCATAGCCACAGGTATGGGTGGTTTGGTATAATGTTGCTTAAGTTTCATGTTGTTGAATATCTATTAAGTTAGTTTTATGTCCTCAGTGTCTCTCTCTCATGTCTCGAGCATGGCACGTTAAAAGCACGAGTTACAGTATCAGCGGAGAAACTAAAGTTAAACATTCAAGTTTTGCGGAAACATAAGTTATATCATGCCTTTCCGAATGATTTTTCAGAAACATTCGCGTTCGTCACTCATTCTTGTTGCGTTTGAACACCTGCACGAGAACACTCACTTAAAGTCAAAAGTTGAAGCCTTCAAGACACATAGCATGTTACTGTCAGAAGGACAAGACATGGGGAAAGGCTCGCCTAAATATAGCAACTGAGGGTGATCCCCGCCTATATGTAATAGTTGGGAGAAACGTTCACCGCATAATTAGGATTCAGAACTTAAACCAGAGTTGAAAAAAATGGACCAACATACTAGATGATAGTGGAACAAGATGCAATTAAGTATTGAAGCCTCCAAACAACGGAGTACCCGACAAGCTAGAAAATCAAGATATGAGGGCGAGACTCACTTTGAAGGGAAAACTGGGGGTGATGTCCACCTAAAAAGAGGATAATGGGGGCGAAGCGCGCTTATAATGAGATACAGAGATCAAGGCTTTTCAAACTAGTCAAAGCATCCGGAATAAAATAGACAACGAATAGCTCTAAGAATGGAATAGAATAAGGACACAAAGATCGAGGTATCTTATTACTACTCGCAGCATCAGAAGATCGAAGGTCCCGACCATTATCGTAAAAGATATCGAGGCATCGGAGGACCAAAAGTATGACAACTATGACAGTAGAGATCGGGCATCTCATAACCGATTGAGACATCGGAGGATCAAGGATCCAACAATCATCATACAAAGAGGTCGAGGCATCCGAGTATCGAGGATCCAAAAATAATCACACAAGGAGATCAAGACATCTCATTACTGATCGAGACATCGGAGGATCGAGGGTCTGGAAAAAAATTAAAACAGCTGAGATCGAAGCATCTCAAACCAACCAAATACATTGAACAACTTGCGAGTCTATCAATTACAAGAGTTGGTAATGAAGCCTAGCGAGATCAAAGTATCTCAATTCTAATCGAAATATCAGTGGTATATGAGTCTATCAACTATTAGAGCTTGGAATGAAGCCTGGCGAGATCGAAGTTTCTCAACATTGATCGAAGTATCGGTGGCATGTGGGTCTATCAACTATGGGAGTTGGGAATGAAGCCTAGCAAGATCGAAGCATCTCAACATTGATTGAAGTATCAGCGACTTGCAGGTCTATCAATCACGATAGCTGGGAATGAAGCCTAACAAGATCGAATCATCTCAACACCATGTAAGGCATCGAAAGGCTCGATGGCCTACATGATATAAATAGGTAAGTCCGACGATGCCAGACAAGCCGGGTGAGTGAAAATACTTACACGAATTTCATAGGCATGTCACTGTCACACACTGCACACGCCTACCAACTTGAGGTATATTTTCATTGCTTGATGAGTCTCTTATGGGGCACTGTATGAGAGTTAAGGAAGATTGCAAGGTTTAAATGATGGAGACAAACCATTTACATTCGGAAAGACATATGCCTTACGTTCGGCCAGACATGACCATCATATCCAGTTAAAGACACCTACACATCCGGTCGAACATGTGTCATGTTTCAAGTTTTGCAGAAGGACTCAATCTCTTTCATTCTTAGCCAATTTCCATAAAGCCATATTCTTTCCTGGTTAAACATTTTTCCAAATTTTTTTTTTATTACCACATTCTATAATTAACAATGTCCCTTTTTAAAAGAGATTGTTTCCTTCCTAAACTAAGAAACCTTCACTATGAAAAACAAGTTTTATAGCAACTAATATGACCTTCTTCTATATCCGAATTTTAGAGGCTTACACTGATCTTTTACCAAAAATCAGTGAAACACACCCAACCAGCAGCAAAACAAAGACCTAAAAAACCTATTAAATCTATTTCTATTAGATAAAGGCAACAATCAGGCAAGATAGTCAAACGTGTTCTCAGAACTAAGATAGACATAAGGTAATACCTAAGGGCCCCTATCACTTAATTTCATATTTACTATTTTGACACAGTATCTCCAACCGACGTACTGCATGTCCTGCCAGACATACACTAGTCATATGTTAACTTCGGCCATATATAAGGCTAAATCCGACAGAATGATTTCCCACAGTATATAGGATGGAAGCCCATACGTAAATTTCATAGTGGAATCTGAATGGACAATAGTGTGATTTGTACTTGGGATACAACTCCACGTACCAAGGAAAGAATAAATGTTGCATTTTCTTATATTTATGCATGTCTTTTCTATTATTTTCATATACTTAGCATGAATTCCTTCCCGTTTATTTATTATTTATCTCACTAGACTGCTTGTTTATCCTTTTCTTATAATTTTATCAATTTATGATCCTGGATTACACTAAACATCCACCCAGACTTCCAGTATGTCCGACTGGACATATATCTAAAAATACACCTCCGGCCAGCCATTTCTATGTACGGCCAACCATAGTCAATTCGTTGATTCTTTTATCACTGTGATTCTACTCTCTAGACATATTAGTGTAGATATTATATTTTCATGGCCCGATGATGAGTCTCCTATAAGGGCACTGATGAGAGTTAAAGAAGATTGTAAGGTCTAAATACAGGAGAGAAACCATCTACATGCAGACAGACATATGTCTTACGTCCAGCAGGACATAACCAACACCTCCGGTCGGAGACACCTACACATCCGATCTAATATGTGTCGCGTTTCTATTTTTGCAGAATGATTCAATCTCTTTCACTCTTAGTCGATTTCCATAAACCAATATTCTTTCATGCTTAAACATTTTTCCCATTTATCTTTTTCCTTATTACCAGATTAATTAATAATTTCCATTTTAGAAGAGATTGTTTACTTCCTAAACTAAGAAACCTTCACTGTGAAAGACAAGTTTTACACAAACAATAGGACCTTCTTCTAGATCTGAATTTTATAGGCTTGAAATTGATCCTTTGCCAAAAATCAGTGAAACACACCCAACAAGTAGCAAAACAAAGACCTAAAAAACCTATTAAATCATTTTCTAATAGATAAAACCAACAATCCACTAAGATTGTCAAACATGTCTTCATAGCTGAGATACACCTAAGGTATGACCTAAGAGCCCCTATAATTTAATTTCACATTTACAATTTTGACACAGTATCTCCAGCCGGATGTACTGCTTGTTTGACCGAACATACACTAGTCATATATTTACTCCGTCTTATATAAGGCTATATCCGGCCGAACTCTTTCCCATAATATATAGGATGGAAGCCCAGACGTAAATTCCTTAGCGGAATCCGATTGGACGGTAGTACGGTCTGTACTTGAGATACAACTCCACGTACCAAATAACTATTTTATTTTCTTGTATTTATGCATGTCTTTTCTAATATTTTCGTTTACTTAGCATAGATTCCTTCCCGTTTATTTATCATTTATCTCACTAGACTGCTTATTTATATTTTCTTATAATTGTATGAGTTTTATGATTCTGGATTACACTCCACATTTTCCCAGACTTCCAGTATGTCCGACTAGACACGTATCTAAAAAAGACATCTTCGACCGGCCATTCCCATTTTTGGCATGCCATAGTCAAATCATTGATTCTTTTATTACTATGATACTACTCTCTTGACATAATAATTTAGACATTGTATTTTCATGGCCCGATAATGAGTCTCATATAGGGGTACTATATGAGAGTTAAAGAAGATTATAAGGTTTAAATGCTAGAGATAAACCATCAACATCGAGACAGATATATGCCTTACGTTCGGCCGGACATAACCATCATCTCCGGTCGAAGACACCTACACATTTGGTCGGACATATGGCACATTTCCAGTTTTATAGAATGACTCAATCTCTTTCATTCTCAGCCAATTTCCATAAACCCAGATTCTTTCATGCTTAAACATTTTCCCGAATTATCTTTTTCCTTATTACCACCTTTTATGATTAACAATTTTCTTTTTAAAAGAGATCGTTTCCTTCCTAAATTAAGAAACCTTCACTATAAAAGACAAGCTTTACACAAACTAAGAAGTCCTTCTCATAGATCTGAAATTTGGAGGCTTGCAACTAATCTTTTGTCAAAAATCATTGAAACACAACCACCTTAGCAGCAAAACAAATACCTAAAAAACCTATTAAATCATTCTTTAGTATATAAAGCCAACAATCCACCAAGACTGTCAAACTTGTTCTCATAGTTGAGATACACCTAAAGTCAGGGCTGTGGGCCCCTATCACTTAATTTTACATTTACTGTTTTGACATAGTATCTCCAATTGGACGTACTGCATGTCCGGCCAGACATACACTAGTTATATATTAACTCTGACCGTACATAAGGCTACATCCGATATATCACTTTCCCATTGTATATAGGATGGAAACCCATACGTAAATTATACAATCGAATTCGAATGGACGATAGTGTGGTCTGTACTTGGGATACAACTCCACATACCAAGGAAAGAATAACTATTTTTTATCTTATATTTTTGCATGTCTTTTCTGTTATTTTTATATCTTTAGCATGAATACCTTCTCGTTTATTATTATTTACCTTACTAGAATGCTTTTTTATCTTTTTATTATAATTGCATGAGTTTTATGATTTTGGATTACACTGCACATCCGGCCATACTTCTAGTACATCCAACCGGACACATATCTAAAAAAGACAACTTCTGCCAGCCATAGTTAATTTCATTTTTTTTATTACTGTGATATTGCTCTCTGGATATTTTGTTTTGATTTTAAGTCATGTTTGTGCTTTTGAGTATTTTAAATTACTTTGCATGATATTTGCATTATAAGATATGTTGATATCTCTTTTCAAACCTTGATATTATATTGACATAAGTAATTGATGGTTCCAAACCAAAACAAATTTAAGATCGACCTTGTGAGGGGTATAGTGCGGCCTTAAATCATTTCCAATATCTTATACTGGGTGGCAACTCTTTTATTCTCTGTTTAGTCCTTCGTGGACTAATTGTACTCTCTACGAACTACGAGTCCAAGAGTGTCATGGTCGCTGACATCATAAGCATAACAAAAAATCCTGCTCCGCTCCTACAATTATGCCTAAGTGTTTCATGTTGCATAAAAAAAAGAAAAGGCCTGAGAGTGTTTCACTTAGATTTGATTCTTCAAATCTAGCTCATCAAGTTGCTACATTAGCTAAAAAGAATCAATTCTTTAGTGAGAAACTTGTACTACTGACAAGGAGTTCTCAATTGAAAGAGACTCCAAAGAAAATTTGGGTAAGAAAGGAAGATACTTTTCCAATAACTTCATAATACATTGATCCTAAAGGGTGTGATGAGAGTGCACTCGGGATATAACTCCACGTACCACTGGATAACGACAACCTTTGTTGTGTATTTTATTGTTGATTTTTGTTAAAAGAAAAAGAAAAAAATATAAAATGAAAAAAGCAAAAAGATTTTGTGGCTTGAAAGAGCATCTATGTAATATCTAGAATTTTGTTTTTTTTTGGAATTACTACGGAAGGTTTCTGAATTAAAATTTGGGTTTTTGAATTGGATGGTATTTGAAAATATGACATTATGTGTTGAATAATAGATCAGAACATTTTAAAGTGAAGCTTCATCGTGTGGGAAAACGCGTGGTTTAAAGAACCAGTTATATGATTTCTATTTAAATCGTCATACGCGTAAAAGTTGTTATTTTGGCTATAAATATAGTAAACGAATTCCGATTGAGCTGATTCTTGAACTATCAAACTCGTTTTTCCGAGATGAAGAACTCTTATGCCAAATACTTTTCGAAATTTCTATATAAAGGGTTTCAAAAATATGATTTTCTGAGAAAGTCCCATGGCATGAAACAAATTGCAATTTCGAGAGGGTCAAAATGTAATTTTCAGAAACGTTTTTATAAATACCCCATGGTTTCAAGTAATTTCACGTAATTCATAAGCTCCCCAAAAATCCCAAATGAGCCCCCATCCTAAAATTGATCTTGGTATCTCCCTTGTCACGCCGGTGGCCTGCCAACCATCACCAATCGACGCGATGGGCTTGGAATATGTGCAAGCCACCCCTCCATCTTGTGGTAGTCGGTTGCAGCCCCAACACGCATGCGAATGTCGAGAGGAGAGAGAAATATATGCGGAATGAATTTTCTGATCCCAATTTGTCACTTCATTTCATGGCTGTAGCCACCCACCAAATCAAAGCTATCAAAGAGTACTACAAGTTGGCAGTGATAGATTTTCATTTCGTGCATGGTTGCATACAAAACGAGAGGAAAACCGGCGTTGAATAGAGATCCACGAGTGAAAAATATATCCGATCAAAATTTTATCAATTCCAGTGTGTTCGTTGGATCATTTGGAGTCCGTATATGTCCTCAAAATCTCGGTAAGACCTCTCTGTAAAAACTCGCTAATTTTCATTAAATTTTCGAATGTATCCAGTAGCTTCGTAGAGTAGCTTATTGATATAAATTATATTGTTTGGGTATGAGTATATTGAAATATGTATTTGATAGAATCCGAGTGAAAACGAAACAAATTAGATCGATCCGATAGATTAAGTAAGTTTTTGGTAAAAGTGGATTTTACGTGTATTGATGTGTTTTTTATCGTAGTGATAGATATGAGATATATATGATGATGCGATAATATTTAGATAAATCCGGAAAGGTTTGGAGGGGTCGAAACCCTTCCGTAGCGTTTGCGGAAACTTTTTCAGAAGATTTTCTTAAAACACGTAAGCCGATGATTCAAGTTAACTAGTGGCATGAATTAGCTTGTAATGATGTTTTAAGATTAATGGAACTGAAAACATTGAAATCATACTTAATATGATTTTCTGGGAAAGATCCGAAATTTTGTCAAAGTTAAGTCGAGGATTCTTTAAAGTCGCAATGCTGACGGCGTTTCGCCATTTATTTTGACAGATTTGACAATGACTTGGAGCGATCGCGAAGCCAATTAATTAACCCTTGCGATGAGCACTTGAATGTTGATTCTTGTTTACATATATATATATATATATATATGTATGGCTGAAGTGTTATGGATAAATGAGGATAGTAAGAGATGATTTTGAGAACGGAGCTCAGGTTATGTATAGTTAAGTTAATCGATCATCACATGTATGGATCCTTGTTATTGATATGATATGAAGTGAGATATGAGAAGAGCTTAATATTTATGTGTATATATGGATTTATGGAAGTGTATGAACCGGTAATGGCATGTATACATGTATGTAAATGAACCTGTATATGTATAAGTATAAAGTGATGTAAGAGCTTAAGCTTATGTATACTTAAGTATATGAACATGTATATGTATAAGTATATGAACACGTATTCGTATATATGTATATGTATAAGTGTATGTAAGTGATTTCTGAATTTGAGTTACCACGTGTAGATGTGTGTTATTGGGATAAGTTGGTTATTGACTAATGCATACGATTTAGTTGAAAAGTGGTTGGGTTGGTATAAGCTAAGCCTTTTTTGAGTGATAGAAGTATGTGATTGGTAGGATTTGTATATGAATGAAAATGTTTATTTGGTAAGGTACTGTATCAATGCTTCAGATAATAATTCTGAACGGTATATGTTTGACCGATAAGTCAAGGATATCAGGACTATAGAAGGCTATGGTATCAGAATGATATACCTACAAGCACATAACAAGTACAACTCTATATACCCAAGAGGGGGTGAATTGGGTAATGACCTAAATATGCGGAAATAAAAATCTTACCGATTTTATGCTACAAAGCTTGTAGCTTTACAATTAAGCTTAGATTAATTTTCTCAAGTGCAATATATCACTTAAAAGTAAGTTTCTAAACAATAAGCATATATGAAATAAAACTTATAATAAGTAAGGAGTTTAGGGATAGAGAAAATAACACCAGTGAGTTATAGTGGTTCGGCCAACAATGCCTACGTCCACTCCCTCAGGCTGCGCTTGAAGATTTCCACTAAGTAGAGACAAAAACTTACAACGAGTTTTCCGTTGCTCAATTTCAACCAAGAGTTTTACCCACTAGGTTCACTCCAAACCTCTTACAATGAGTTTTTTCTACTAGGTTCACTCTTCAATTTCCTCCTTAGATGAGCTAGTGTCGCTATCACTCCAAGTTGTCTTCATTGCTTTCTTCTTGAATTTTCCTTTGAATCTTTTATTGGGCAATCAGCTACTACATGACCCGACTTTTCACACTCATAACAAATGATCTTGTTTTTCTTGTGTTTCTGCGGCCCAGTTTCTTATTTCTTTTTATTCATCCATGATTTCTCTTTATATGTTTCGAATTTGATGAACTTCTTGAACTTATTGGTCATATTTGCCAACTCATCATCACTATCTTCTTCTTTATCACTAGAGCTAGCATCATCTTCTCTTCTTTCTTTTAAAGCTAGATTATTTCTTATTGTACTCTCATCTTCTTCCTTTTTTGTCCAACTTGATTTCCATCTCATATTCCATCAATTTTCCCACCAAGTCATCCAACTTCAAAGTATTCATATTGTTTGCTTCTTTGATAAAGGAAGTACAAATTCTATATTCCTTAGGGAGTGACCTAAGAATTTTCTCCACTTGATCCCTAGGGTCAATGCTTTTTCCGAGAACACTAAGTTGATTTACAATCATCGTAAATCTCGAAATCAGTTGCTTAATTTCTTCAGCGGCTTCCATTTTGAAGCTATCTAACTTGCACATGAACTGAGTAATTTTTTACTCATTTACTTGGCTTGTGCCCTCACTGACCATTTCCAAAGACTTTCATAAATTCATATGCATTTCCAAACTTTGGAAGCTTGTTTATTCGACTCCGATCAATTGCACAAAGTAGATGGTTGAGTGCCATAGCATTTAAGCAGGTTTGCATGTATTCCTCATCGGTCCATTCTGAATATGGCTTAGGAATCTCCACCCCATTGCTATCAATCTTCATTGGCATTATTATACCTCGTGTGATTATTTTGAAGGATTGCACATCAATGGCAAGAAGGTACTTCAACATCCTCATCTTCCAATAATTGTAGTCGGTTCCAATGTAGAAGGAAAGTCTAGTGGTTGAAAATCCTTCGGCAAGATTTGATTAGTTGCTTGTAGAGGCCATTATCTATCTCGGATGGTTAAGTCTTTGTTGAGAATACCTAATTCTGATACCAATTGAAATTACCTACAAGTGCACAACAAGTTCAACTCTCTATACCTAATAGATAGGTGAATTGAGTAATGGCCTAAATATGTGGAAATAAAAATCTTTTCTGATTTAATGCTACAAAGCTTGTAGCTTTACCAATTAATCTTAGGTTAATTTCTCAAGTGCAATATATCACCTAAAATCAAGTTTCTAAATAATAAGCATATATGGAATAAAACTTGCAATAAGTAAAGAGTTTAGGGATATAGAGAATAACACCGATGATTTATAATGGTTCGACCAACAATGCCAACGTCCACTCCCCCAAGCCGCGCTTCAAGATTTCCACTAAGTTGAGATCACAACTAACAACGAGTTTTCAGTGGCTCACCTACAACCAAGAGTTTTACCCAGTAGGTAAACTCCAAACCTTTTATAATGAGTTTTGTCTACTAGGTTCACTCACAAGCCTCTTACAATGAGTTTTCTCAATAGTTTCACTCATAAACCTCTTATAAATCACAAGTGTTTGATTATGAAGATTTTACAATATCACTTGGGCAATCACAAAGATAATGAAGATTCAAAATATGAGTTGCTTACCCAAGTGTTCTAAGCTCACTACTAATAATATAAAGGTGAAGTGTGTGAGCTTGATATGTGTGAGTGTATGATGATGAAGTTTTTAGTAAACTCTTTGTATTTGCCTTAATAGAAATTATATGAAGGTTCAAGTGTATAGAAAAAATAAATTTGGGGCTCAATTTATAGTAAAGTATAAACGGCCCCTAGCAGCTCTGTCTATAACCGGTATGCCAGTCTGTAGACACCGGTATGTTGGTCACAATGACTATATTATCGTTTGAATTAATATGTTACACCGGTTTAATGATCGGTATGGTGGCCGGTAAGATACGTGTCGGTTTTCGAGAGCCTGCAAAACAGAGGCTCACCAATTTGGATACCGGTATAAACACCGGTATGATACATGTCGGTTTTGTGAGCATATAACCTCAGCTATGTCGGTATGATAGACCGGTATGGCCTATGTCGGTTTCTGCGAGCATGTAAAATAGAGCAAATCAATCAATATGCTAGTTATGGGAGCGGTATGCCGGTCTCAGTGTCAAAATGCATGATTTGAAGTTTAAAAGTATTTTACACATGACCCTAATGCATCTATATGAATGTGAATAGGTCTTATGAGCTTGAAGACTTAAATAAATAACTCATTTTACAAAGAAAACCCCCCTAAGCTAAGACCATACAAGATTTTATTTGTTTCCCGTTTGTATTCACATTCGTTGCTCTTCACCACCAATATAATTTGATATCTTTTTGTAATGTCTCGCCACTTCTAGTGTTGCGTCATCAAAATCCATCATGAGAATATGTCGCTAACACGGAATTCTAAGTAATGTGTATATTCATATGCTTGATGTATATACGTATGGTATGATTATTTTGATGATAAATAATTATTTGTTTATATGTGCTTATGTATGAGAAATCGTGCGATAAGCTTGTGTTACGTGATATATGTGCATGTGTGTGTTTGTTTGTTTGGTTGATAATTTCGTAGTGTAGTAGCCGAGATGGATAGAATTCCATTCGGACGATATTCATCTCATATCTATTAAATAGATTATGAGTCCCATTCGAGCATTGCTTGTGTGAAACAACGTGTATGTTTGTGTTGTTCAGATTATGTGTCTTGAATGTTGATTCATGTTTATATATATATATATAAAAATGGCTGAAATATTTAGGATAAATAAGAATAGTAAAATATGATTTTGAGAACGGGGCTCAATTTTATGTATTGTAAATTTAATCGTCCATCACAGGTATGAATCTTTGTTATTGATATGATATGAAGTGTGATATGAGAAGAGCTTAATGTATGGATCTTTGTTATTGATATGATATGAAATGAGATATGAGAAGAGTCTAATGTTTATGTGTATGTATGGATGAATATAAATGTATGAACCGATAATGGTATGTATACGTGTATGTAAATATATATATAATATATTATATTATGAACATGTATTTGTATATGTATTTGATGATATGATATATATGAGTTGGATATACAGAATCGGTAAAAAGAACAAGTTATAATTTCTGAATTTGTTTTAGCATGTGTAGATGTGCGTTATTGGATAAGTTGGTTATTTAATAATGTATACGATTTAGTTAAGAAGAGGTTGGTTGGTATAAGCTAAGCCTTTCATGAGTGATAGAAGTACATGATGGGTAGGATATGTATATGAATGGAAATATATATTTGGTAGGATATTGTATCAATACTTCAGATAAGAATTATGAACGGTGTTTATTTGATCGATAAGTACAAGATATGAGGACTGTAAAACACTATTGTATCGAAATTCGAAGTAATTTATATATTCATATGCTTGATGTATATACGTATGTGTATGATTATTATGATGATAAAACATTGTTTTTCATATATGTGCTTGTGTATGAGAAATCTTGCGATGAGTTTTTGTTACGTGATATGTGTGTATGTGTGTGTTTGTTTGATTTGTTGATAATTTTATGGTGTAGTAGCCGAGCTGGTTAGGAATCTCTTCGGATGACATTCGTCTCATATCTATTCTAAAATAGGTAATGAGTCTCGTACGAACATTATTTGTTTGCGCCAGCACATATGTTTGTGTTGTTCAAGTTATGTGTGTTCTTTGATGTGTTGACTTTTATGTATGCTTCGTTGTCGGTTGCACGTTGAATGTATGTATGTCTGAGTATATATATGTGTATGATAGATCCAATGATATGCATAGACTGTGTATGCTTTCGTGGAATGAATGAATGACTTGGTATCTGGTGTGAATATAAGATGTTATAAAGTATGTTTGACAAGATGTTATTGTATGTACGTACAATATGAAAGAGAATGATGGTACTTGCAAGCTTCTGGTAAGTGAGAATTCTAGAATTATATTTGCATCAATGTTTGAGAAGTGAGCTATGATATGTGTGAATGCATATGAATCACAAATGCGAAGTTATCGTAAGGCTATTGGAATTGAAGAAAGTTTGCATCGAATTGAAGAATGTTTTGATTTGAAGAGAGTATGTTTATTTTATCGATTTGATGATATTTAAAAAATGTTTAATCGTAATAAAGTATAAGAAATCTGACTCCACATCTCATATGATGGAAATGGTTTTGATGTAAAATGACATACTCTGTGATATTCAAATTGATGCCTTGTGTGCTTTGGATGTTTGGCTAATAGACTGACATATATATATATATATATATAAATATGTAGATATTAGAATTTGACATGGGTAAGTTATAAAGGATAATAAAAAATTGATAATTTTGAACACGTAATAACTTAGTAATTCTGAAAAACTTATGATGTGTTTAACTTGTATGTTTGTTTGTAATATAAGTGTGGTTACTTACTGAGTTTTATAACTCACACCAAATCAGTTTGTAGTTTTGCAGATTGGCTTCAGATAGGTCAACTGTTGGACAATTATGACCCATAACATCACTGTTTGTAAAAGACATGGTGTTCTTTGTACAAATTAACTATGTGACAAGTAAATAGCTTTTTATCATTTGTAATTGGATTACTTGGATATATAAATGATAAAAGTCCATATGATTAGTACCGGATTGATAAGATATGAGACAATATTAATCCACGAAAGGTTTAATCATTAAATATCCATAGTCGTAGTATTATCGAGACTGGACATCGATAATGCGGAATAGACTAGTGTGGGGACACAGGATCTGGGGCGACGCATGCTGTCCCGGGCTCGCGGCCCGGTTGGGAGTACGGAGTAGCCACGGGGGACTAAACCGGAGAATAATGGAGTCGCCACCCGATGTGAACCGGGAAAATGAGATTTAAGGCCGCACTCACCCCTCGCAAGGGAAGACCTCAAACCGTTGAGTTCGGAATGGTCCCTTACTTATGTCACTTGTAATGAAAGGATTTATGTAATAATTTAATCAAGTTAAGTAACACTTATTTCCAAGAGTATCATGCTTCTAAATTCACATGCATGAAATTAATCATCACAACATACAACATCACATGGCAATCTCATGAACATATTTCAATCATATGATATGGAAAACTAAGAACACCTAATCATGCTTGAGTACTATCTCATGAATACATCGAATGGATAAATGCAGGAATACAAATAATATGATTGGCTACATAATGCAAGGGAGATCACCGAAGAGGCAATTGTGCATGAAATATGATGAGACAGACTCAGTTCAGTGTGTGCTCGTTCATGTAGAGTTCGTAAATGCGTTCGAACGGTAAACAGAAGGTTCGCGTTCGTGTAGCGTTTGATAACGCGTTCGAATGGGACCGGACCTGTTGATACAAAATGCATGCGCGTTCGAGTAGCATTTGATAACGCGTTTGAACGGTAAACAGAAGATTCGCATTCGAGTTGCGTTCGATGACGCGTTCGAACGGGAACTGGCAGATTGCATACATTCATATGGTTTTAGATACCGCATTCAAACAGGATCACAACAACGACATATCTAATCACATGGATATCTAAATCATGCATAAAGATTAACATACTAAGGACTAAATCATGCTTAAGAATACATAACGCACTAGGCCTAATCAGGCTAAATAAATAAATAACGTATTAACTACATCATGCTCAAATACAAGTTTGGATGAAACGGAATATATGTATCTCTCAAGTGGTACGTGGAGTTGTATCCCGAGTGGAGACCATACTACCGTCCATTCGGATTCGGCTACGGAATTTACGTCCGGTTTTCCATCTGATATACCACAAAAGAGAACATGCATTCCGTTTATCTGGAATTCACATCATGCCTCAACAAAACGACTCTCATGCAATAAAAAATATATTAGAATAAGTAAAAGACAAATGAAAGATAATAAATACAAGGTGCCCTCAGGTCTAACCTTTTATGTCGTCTCTCGGTAGTACGGTGTACGGTCGTCGGAAGGGTGGATGCTCCGCAACTCTTCCGGTTCACTGGTTCACTGCTCTCGTTCATTGTCTTACTGTTTTGGGTCGTCGTTCTCCGTCTTTTGCTGCTGCTTTTGACTACGATTCGCTGCCGCTTTGCTGGTGTATCTTAGTTACTGTTTTTGGGGTGTTTTTGGCTATTGTTTTGGGTGTGATTTTCGGTGGTGTTATGGTGTGGTTCAGGGGCTATTTTATGTGTGTTTTAGGGCTGCTGTGTGGCTGACGAAGTGGGGGCAGTGTGTTGAAGGGGCGAAGGTGAGGCAGTTTGTTAATTGTGTTATGTTTATGGCGTTGAAGGGCTGTGTGGCATGGGCAGATTTGTGAGGCTTATGGACGTGTAGGGCTGATCGGTTGTGAAGGTGCTTTTAACGTGAAGGCTTGGGGTTATTTTCTTTTGTGTCTTGTGATTGTGTGAGTGTGTGTATATTATGTGTATGAGCTAGGGGAGGCTTTTCTTGTATGAATGAGCTAGGGGAGTTTTCTTGTATGAATGAGCTAGCCGAGTGCATGTCTTGGTTAGGGGTTGTTTATATAGAGAATGGCTAAGGCTTCACCTTGTCTCACAAGGAAGGGATTTGATTTGGTATTGAGCAGGAAAGTCAAAGATTGAGGGGGGACAAATCTTGGCTAGATTAGGAATACAAAATATTTAATTTGTTATAATTGATTTTAATTAGGCATGACATCTTTTTAATTTAGTATGTGATTTTGTTTAGTTAGGAAGGAATCTTGTGTAATTGGTGGGTGAATATCTTAATTAAGGAATTAAAATATTTGATTGATTTTAATGTTTATTTTAATTTGGTATGTGATTTTTAGATTTTTTTTTGATTTCACCATGTGTTAAATATGTGTTTTAAGTGGGCTTGGGCATGTGGGCCAAGGCTTGGGCGAATTGGGCTTGATGTGAGGCTAGCAGCAAAACCAGAATTACCGACACCGTTCGAACGCTTCCTCGAACGCGGCACGAACGCCCACAATCTGTTTGGCGTTCGAACGTATACACGAACGCAGCACGAACGAAAACAGTGAACCTTGTTTATTCTGAATTTCCCTTTCCGATGTCCATTTTCCGTGACCTCCGTGACTTAAAAGGTAGTGTCTCCAAATGAGACTCATCATAGGGACTTATATGCAAAAATGCAGTGCCTACAACTAGTATTACAATTGTGCGCGTTATGGAAGCTTAATGGCATAGTTCTCATTTATTTAAGTATTGGATACTTATGCAAGTGTGATATGAGGTTCTGTCAGCCGTTGGACCGGGAACAGCTTCGCTCTGGATAGACCCCTCGGAGTCCCATTGGTAGTATGACTATTTGTCTATGGGAATCCGAATCAGGTTAGGTGTATGTGGTCTTAATCTGAGACTTGCATCGCTAATACTTGCGACAATCAGTACGCTTTGGTTTTGGTCGTCCGGAGCTTTAACAGGTTCTGTGTACGCCTTTTCTGGGTTTACTGAGAATTGTAGTGTGTTGGGTGTGATGTCAAGATAGAAGTATCACTTCAGTCATATGGAGATGATGATCACGCAGGGATACAGAACTAGTACTCTTAAATGCTGCAGCTATCGGGATAGTATGACTAGGTCATGATTATCCGATTACATAGGCTAGTTGCTAGTGATCCGATATATGTTTCATACGGGGCAGACATAATTCCAGCCCTAGGCCTAGCATGTGACATCCGATAGTGGATCGTAATACGCAATACATTGTATACTACGCCTGATACATATTATATATATTCGATGTTGAATATATTTCTGGAGAATTGGGTAGGCATAGTGTTTTGCTAGAAGCCAACCTTGTCTTGTAAATCGGTAAGAACGTTGTACCGGGTACGCACGTGTTCAGATAGTCCGATGATCGTAATTTACTGCCAACATATCCAGGGATCTCTTGGGTCGCTTCCCAAAGATTCACCGATGACATTTGACTCGAACAGAATTAATCTGGGATTAATTATGAAAGATAAAATTAATCTGGGATTAATTGCGGCAATAATTAATCTGGGATTAATTCGTCGAGAAGAGAAAATGCGATTAATTTGGAATTAATCGGTAAAATAAATTTAATAGTTAAATTGGATTTTTCTATTTAATTTATTTAATTTGGCTAAAATAATATATCAGATATATTAATTGAAATTGGATTTCAATACGGAATTAAAATTGGATTTTAATTCAAGCAAACGAATTAATTGGAATTAATTCGTAAGCGACTCCGTAATAATTTTGTTGAGCATTATTATTTAATTAAATTAGATTTATTACGTCGCGACGAAAAATTCGTTTAGTCGGATTAAACGAACCGGGCCCAAAGAGTGTAGTGTAAGCTTACTTGAATTTTGAATTCAAAGTGGTGGGACCCACTAACTTACATCAACATGTCACATGTGTGATGGAAGTTGTTGGTTGCATTTAATGTAATTTTACACACATCTAAAGCTTCTTGGACAAGATTTGTAATTAGTTATCCTAAGGAAACCAAAGTATATTATTTCCACAACCCATAAGAGAACAAAATATTTGTTGCTCTCCAAGCGGTTTTCCTTAGAGGAATTCCTAAATGCAGTGGTAAGTGGGAGGGAAGTAAAACTCGATGAAAATCGGAGTGATACTGTTCCTGGCACCGATCCCCTCACGGAATACGAACAGTTCATCAGGGATGAGACTGTTCCATAATCTTCTAATACACAAGAACCGCGTAGGTCGGAGAGAGTCAGAAAATAACCTAAGAGGTATGAGTTTCTGATCTCACCTCATGTAGATGTTAATCTTATTGAGAAAGATGAACTGGCTACGTATGAGGAAGTGATACAAGGTATCGACTCCGCTTTATGGCAAGAGGCCATGAAGTCCGAAATGGATTCCATGTATACAACCAAGTTAGGACATTGGTTGATGTACCAGAAGGCATTGTGCCTATTGGTAGCAATTGGGTCTTCATGGTGAAGACAAACATGGATGGCAACACACAAACGTACAAAGCTAGGCTTGTAGCGAAAGGGTATCGTCATCAACATGGTGTCGATTACGATGAAACCTTTGACCTATTGCCATGATTAAATCCATTCGGATAATGCTTGCTATAGCTGCATATTTCAATTATGAAATATGGCAGATAGACATCAAAACCGCTTTCCTTAACGAAAACCTTTTGGAGGATGTTTATATACAACACCCTGATGGTTTTGTCGTGCCAAAACATGCAAACAAGGTTTGCAAGTTAAATCGATTCATTTATGGATTGAAGCAAGTATTGCATTCTTGGAACCATAGTTTTGATGAGATCATATTAAAATATGGTTTCATTCAAAACGAAGATGATTCTTGTGTATATAAGAAGGTTAGTGGGAGCGCACTGACAATGATTGTCCTATATGTTGATGACGTATTGCTTCTTAGCAATGACATTCCCATATTAAAATCCGTGAAAGCTTGGCTTTCATTAAAATTCTCCATGAAAAATATGGGAGAGACAACTTTTATTCTAGGAATAAGGATCTACTGGGATAGATCTAAAAGTTGTTGGCACTCTCCGAGAACTTGTACATTAACACATGACGTCTCTCTATCTGAGGACATATGTCCTAAAACTCAAGATGAAAGAGATTCAATGAGTCGGATCCCGTTCACTTCTGCAGTCGGATCGATCATGTATGCCATGACATGTACGCGGCCTGGTGTCTCATATGTTTTGAGCATCTGCAGTCACAATCAGGCCGATCCAGGTGATGGTCACTGGATTGATGTTACGAACATCCTTAAGTATCTTAGACGAACTAATGATGCTTTATTAATCTATGGAGATGGAGAACTTGAGGTGACTAAGTTCACCGATGCAAGTTTCCAAACCGATAATGCGACTGTAAGCCGCAATCAGGGTACATATTTTATTTGAATAATGGAACAGTGAGCTGGAAATCTTCCAAGAAAGATACGGTTACCGATTTAACAACAAAATTGGAATACATTGATGCGGCTGAGGTAGTAAAAGAAGCATTTTGGATCTATAAAATTCCTAATTGGATTAGGAGTAGTTATGTTAGAAGCTGAGCTGGGCTACAGCATAGGCTAAGGAATTACGGTCTCATCAATGATCGAAGTATGTACTTCGGATGATTTCATCTGATTCGTGAGATCACACATCATGGCGATGTTAAGATCGTTACAGATGATAACCTTGCATATCCGCTGGCGAAAGTGATATCTCAACATAAGCATGTGTGACCCGTACATAGTTCAGGTGTTGGACACTTGAGTGATTGGCTATAGGCCAAGTGGGATATTGTTGGATAATTATGACCCATAGCATCACTGTTTGTAAAAGACATGGTGTTCTTTGTACAAATTAACTATGTGACAAAGGAAATTGCTCTTTTATCATTTGTAATTGGATTACTTGGATATATAAATGATAAAAGTCCATATGTTTAATACTGGATTAATAAGATATGAGACAGTATTAATCCATGAAAGGTTTAATCATTAAATATCCCTAGTCATAGTATTATAGAGACTGGACATCGATAATGTGGAATAGACTAATATTACACTTGTGCGCGTTATGGAAGCTTAACGTCATAGTTCTCATATATTTAAGTATTGGATACTTATGCAAGTGTGATAGGAGGTTTTGTTAGCCGTTGGACCGGGAATAACTTCGATCTGGATATACCCCTCGGAGTCCCATTGGTAGTATGACTATGTGTCTATGGGAATCAGAATTAGGGTAGGTGTATGTGGTCTTAATCTGAGACATGCATCGCAAATACTTGCAACAATCAGTACGCTTTGGTTTTGGTCGTCCGGAGCTTTAACAGGTTCTGTGTACGCCTCTTCTGGGTTACTGAGAATTGTAGTGTATTGGGTGTGATGTCAAGATGGAAGTATCACTTCTGTCATATGGAGATGAAGATCACGCAGGGATACAGAACTAGTACTCTTAAATGCTGCATCTATCGGGATAGTATAAATAGGTCATGATTATCCGATTACAGAGTCTAGTTGCTAGTGATCTGATATATGCTTCGTACGGGGCAGACACAATTCCAGCCCTAGGCCTAGCATGTGACATCCGATACTGGATCGTAATACGCAATACACTGTATATTATGCCTGATACATATTTTATATATTCCATGTTGAATATATTTATGGAGAATTGGGTAGGCACGGTGCTTTGCTAGAAGCCAAACATGTCTTGTAAATCAGTAAAAACGTGGTACCGGGTACGCACATGTTCGGATAGTCTGATGACCGTATTTACTGCCAATATATCCATGGATCTCTTGGGTCGCTTCCCAAAGATTCACCTATGACATTTGACTCGAACATAATTAATCTGGGATTAATTACGGCAAGAATTAATCTGGGAATAATTCATCGAGAAGAGAGAACGCGATTAATTTGGAATTAATCGGTAAAATAAATTTAATAGTTAAATTGGATTTTTCTATTTAATTTATTTAATTGGGCTAAAATAATATATCAGATATATTAATTGAATTGGATTTCAATACAGAATGAAAATTGGATTTTAATTCAAGCAAACGAATTAATTTGGAATTAATTCGTAAGCGACTTCCGTAATAATTTTGCTGGGCATTATTATTTATTTAAATTGGATTTAACTACGTCGCGACAGAAAATTCGTATAGTCGGATTAAACGAACCAGGCCCAAAGAGTGTAGTGTAAGCTAATTTTGAATTCAAAGTGGTGGGACCCACTAACTTACATCAACATGTCACATGTGTGATGGAAGTTGTTGTTTTCATTTAATGCAATTTTACACACATCTAAAGCTTATTGGACAAGCTTTGTATCATAATACATTAACTTTTGAAAAGTAAAAACACATCATCTCTCTTCTCCTCTCTAATGGCCGAAAGTTGTTCTTCTTTGAGGAGAAATTTTTCTTTCCAATTTGTTCAAGCTAGTAATTAAAGGAGTCAAGGAAAGGTGATAGGGAAACTCACCCTTGAGTTAGGAATTCAATTCAAAGGCTTGGAACATCTACAACAAAGAAAGTTTTGAACTTCTCATTTCGATCAATGTAAGTCTTCCGCAACTTATTTTGATTTTATTCACACTAGAATCATGCTTAGGATCATTGACAAGTCTTAGAGACACTAACATAAACCACATCAGCTTTGGAAGCTATGCTCGAGACGCAGATAACCCATGTTGTAGTCACCCTCGCAAGTGTCATGGGAAAAGTTTTAGAGGTTTATTATTTGTGATTAATATGTTTTTTATCGTGCTGAGCACGTTGTTTGTATTTATTTAGTAAAAATTTTGATTAGTTATGATGTTGTGGGCACAGAGCCCTTAAGTGTTGATGGATGATGTGGCCACAAAGCCCTTAAGTGTTGATTTTGATGTGTTTTGTGTAGACCTGAGGTCCTTTTGTATGTTGGATGTTTTTCAGGTTTCGTTTTGGTGCTTGACTTTGATCCAAGTTGTCGAGTTTTAGGATACATCATGTCCGATTTTTGTATAAATTTGGAGGCTTATGGGGATGGATTAATCTTATCTCATGCCGGTAGCATCCTACTTCTGGCGGGGTGTTACAATCTAGAAGCTTGTTGCATGTGATCATGGTATGTATGATATATAGTTATGCATGTGTAATATACTTTTAATTTTCTAAGTGTTATGTGTGCATGAGTGTGTGTGATGGAGACCCTTTGTATATCTTGTGCTTACATCTCACATAAACATTTTTATTATTTTAAGTTTGGTTGCATGTATAAGTTATTGGATTGACAGTCTAATCTCTGTCATACTTTGATCAATAAATAGTGTGACATTTGACTAGATGACATTGTGCCATCCCTTTTTTTAAAAAAAAAATTTATTTTAATGAGTCTCATGTACTTCAATTCAAAAAGTACTCAAAATAGCCAATGTACCAATGTTAAAAGATAATAGCAAAAACCCTTTCACTTCGAAAGAGGTTTATTGATGAGCTCACATTTAGGGGGAGTGAATTATAACATGTAACCAATGTTACTTATTTTCAGGTCCTGGTGAAGCTGGGTTTGAATACCTATTTTATGGACTTGGTATTTCATGAGATATGATTTATTTACCATTTTCATGCTCATAAAATAAGGTCTTAAGCCTTGACTTGTTGTGCACTTCTTTTTCACGCAAGTGCTTACTATGTTTTGGTGCTTATGTCATATGCATGAGTGTATTATTGAGCATGATAAAAAATAGTTCATATTATCTCATGTCATAAATAGATGAGTACGAACTGGGCATCATTATACTTGCTCAAAGTGCTATTTTGAGTCATTTTGAATTTTCTTTTATGATTTATTTTCAACTCATTGAGTGTGCTTGTATGCGCTTCATGCCATTGCATACTTTATTTCGTTTAGCATTGCGTAGTTATTAATTTATTTCTTTTTCTTATTGTGTGTTCTTTTTACTAACTAAGTTGTGTTGTTAATGAGGGGAAGTAAGTTATTATTTCTCGAGTAGCAAATGTGTATACTTTTGATGGTACTGTATGGGTTTCTATGTGCAGAACCTTCTTGGGTGTTATTTTTACCCATTGTCATTTCGTGAAAAATGGGGAGAATGACTGTTTTTTATATTTTTCCATGTGCTCTTTATATTTTTTATATATGCTATTTATATATCCATTTGCTTTTCACGGGTATATTATTGTTTGTGGCTGTTTTAGGTGAGCGGATTATTTGTGGCGGCATTACGTCTTTATCGACTTCAAGATTATTTGTGATTAGGTTTAGATCGAGTCACATTGCAATAAGTATTCTTTCTTGATGGTTGATAGTTGACTATTTTATTTTTTGCATCTATTACCACAGTCTTTATATTAGGTGATTTTGGCACGGAATGCCAAAAGAGAAGATTGTTGGGTCCATTTTTGGCTGGCGAATTCCGTAACAAAATATGTCCAATAGAGTTGTATTAGGCCTTGAAGAATTGGTACTGATTGGAAGATAGTTAGATGAAATTGAATGAAGATTTCAGAGCTCAACGTTAGTGTCATGTTTGATATGACTTTCGATCGAAAGCATCCAAAGGCCATACGTACGTTCGAGTCACATTTGACATTTCGTTTGAACTAAACTGACCAGAGGCTTCGTGTTCAAGTTTCGTTTAACATGGTGTTGGAACAGTTTTGAGGAAACATTCGCGTTCGTCACTCGTTCTTGTGGCGTTTGAACGCCTGCGAGGGATTTGATTATTTTGGACGCGTTCTTAAGACAGTTTTGGACAGGGAAAATCCTACTTATAAAAAGAGACACATAGCCACTTTACCTGGGTTGGAAACACATTATTCAGAGCCTTAATATATTTTGATTCCCTCCTCTTGTGAAATCATCTTGAAGATTGAATTGATTCCCTTATACTTTTTTTTTTTAATTGGTGAGATTGTTCTTTGATAAACCATCAACACAAAACACAACCCTTACCCAATACCATAATTCTATAGAATTCTGAGGAGGTGATTGGTAGTAAGAGTTTCGGCGCCGCGAGTTCGTAGATTGGGTTCACTTAGAGACTTCAGAGGTTCTGAAGAAGGCTGCTTGGTGGCAAGCTCGGGGAGTTCTTCGAGTTATTACAGTTTAGAGGTATTTGACTCTACAAAGTTGTTGTCATAGGTTTTATACCATCGTTGTAAGTTTTCTCTATTATAGTGGATTCATATGGTAGCCTATTCCCGGAATGATTTTTCACTCTGCAAGAGTTTTCCACTCCGTCAACAAAATCTATGTGTTGATTATTTTACTACTCTAATATATTGCTTTGTTTATACCTGTTTAGGATTAAGGATATTTGATTGAAATCGTACCATAATCACTCTACCTTTAATCTGTCTTAGAGAAAATATGATTGAATAATTCTGTATAGGGTCAGAACCTTAGAGCCATATGAATTTTCAGAGTCATTCTCGAGTAAAAAACGAGCAGAGTCGAGCTTTTACGAGTTTCTCTCTTTTAATAATCAAGTTATTATTTTCGAGTTCGAGTACCTTATTTATTAAACGAATTGATCTCAAACCAAGTCAAATACGAGTAGAGCTTGAACTATTCATGAACGGCTCAGTTCATTTATAGTCCCAACCTTAATGTAAGATGGTAAATATAATAGTAAAAATATTACATTTCAATACTTATTATATTCATTTGTTATTTCCGAAAGTAGTGAAATAATAATCACACAATAATGTATTGTAATTTTCAAAACTGCCCTATTATTCCTGAAAAAAATAAACATCCGAATTTTATTAATAAATGCTATGACCAATATTCGGCATATCATCCTTTATAATAAATAAAATGGGAAAATGACATTTTTTTTCCTTAAAAGTTCAAGCTTTCACCAGTTTTTCCATACAATTTTCAACCAGAAATAATGTTGTTTAATCAAACTGTAGGAGGCAACGAATAAAACTTAAGAACTTCGGAGAAATGTCAATCTCCCTAATTCGACTGATTAATATTTAATTAAAACAAATGTACTTTAAAGTTTGAATTTGAGGTTTCAAGTAGTATATTTTAATATATATTTTTTTATTATTAGAATATTATAGTGTAAAAAGTTGTTCAAAAGTCTACCCATTTAACTTTATGATAACTTTATTATTGTCTATCACTACTCTATAAAATTTGCTTTTCTAAATTCTAATCAAACAAAACACTGCGGCTGTACAATTCCCACGTCTTTTTAGGTTTCAAAATTACTGATAAATCTCTAGATCAAACCTCAAAAACTTTCTGCTCTACATTTTCAAAAAACATACAGATTTCTCATCAAAGGCAACGTAATTATACTCGGAGCCGGTTTTGAGGGATAGACATTAGGTGGTGATTTAGGGCCTCTAATTTTATGAAATAAATAGTCCCAAATCTTCTCAAATATCATTATTAAGTAATACTTGTTTTTTGAAACATTCTAAAATCATTAATTAATCTTTTTTTTTTTTTTTTTTTTTTTTTAAAATCGTTGGAAACCCCGCCACCAAACCACTCATTCTGGGCCGCGGCGCAGGTAAAACCCCCGGCTGCCCCAGGCTCTTACAAGAAGTTGCACCCCCTGGATTTGAACCCAAGAACCTCAAGGTGAGATTCTGGACCCTTCACCACCAAGCCACACCCCTTGGGGGCAATCATTAATTAATCGTTTTGACCGAACTTAGAAACTTATTTTCAGAGACTCGTCTAGTATGAGCCAAATCTCCGACTATGAGAAAAATTTATATAAGATCGTCTCTATAGGACCATCCAATAAATAAATGATACGTGTTCTAATTATTTTGAAAATGATCAATCAAAACAGAAAGAAAAATAATTAGAATATGTATCATTTATTGATTTAATAATCTTAACGCACTGTGGTATATAAGTTTTCCCTAGCCAACAAACCTGAGCGCTTGCTTCCACTGTTGATCTTCTTTAATTTCCAAAAATGACCTCCGAAAGTTACTTTCGGACAGAAAAATACAAAGAAAGTAGAATTTGAAAGATCACATCAAAATAACAGTACATAAAAGTCACAAGCCATGAGTAGTGATATAAACATAACATTGTACTTCCTGAATATTTTCTCACCGTCGATTTTTTTTATCTTTTTATACTCAAAAAGCAAATTCAAAAAACAAGTTTTAAACTTTTAAAGTTACTTTTGTTATTCTAGACAAAAAATAAAAAATAAAAAATAAAATTTCGGTTCTAAGTAAATATTCAGTGAACGCGACCACCATTATTCTAATATCCTTTAATAATAGTTAGAGTTAGGTTAGAAACACTGACAAGAGAAAATAAGCCAGTAAAAGTTTTTTCATCAAGATCAAGATTCATTACCAAATAGAGAACAAAGTTTCCCAAATTTCCATAAAAACTTGAACAATAATCCTATGATGATGATGAGAGTTTAAAGACAAGAAACACTGCAAGAGTTGCTCAAGATCCTTAGCTGCAAATATCTGCTTCTCAACAATCATCTCCACCATTGATGTTCTAAAATCATTATAAGGATCACTTGAACTCTTCACCACAGCAAAGCTATCTTTCACTTTAATATTATTATAATTATTCCCTCCTGATAATGGCAGAACATCAAAACCACCCTTTCTTGAAGCTCTTGAAAGGCGGCGAGAACGGTGCCGGCGGAGAGAAAACTCCGATAAGTCGGAAGAGAGACTCTTTGATGAGAAAAGCATCTCGGTCTCATCTTCTTTCTCATCATCACTGCTAAACCACGACCATGATCTGAAACTTTCTTGAGAAGATGAGCTAAAAATGAACGCACTATCTCTTGTATTGGCTTTTCTCAAATGGGTCCTTTTCTTTTTCTTGTTTTTCACTGAATGGCCTTCTTTTTTCTCCTTGCACTCATAGTAGAAGCTGCTATTGAGTGGAGAGATTGGTGAGGCTGGAGGACACGTAGGTCCATTACAAGTAGTGAAAGCAAAAGGGGAGTATTGTTCCGAAACTTTACGTCTCGGGGAAGTACTGTGAATGCAGCAAGTGTTATTAGTGAGTGTTTCGGGGCATCTGGGTCGGCAAATGGAAGGTAAAGGCCGGGTTTTCGGAGACGGAGGCTCCATCATTATGTGAAAGTTATTGTTTTGGTTTTGGATGACGTCCGAGATGTTTCGGGACCGGCACGAGCCGAAGGAGGACCGAAACATGCGAGAGATGCTAAGCTTGAATCGGTTTTCCATTTGAGAGAGAGAGGGAGAAGAGAGAAAATGAAAGGGGAATTTTGAATGTGGAGGGATATGGTGGAAAAGGAATTATAAATTCCTGAGAAACCGAAAGTGGAAGTCTTTTTATTCATAATTTAATGAGCGTCTGTATTTGACTTCTTGCTGTTTCTCGTCTTTTTTCTTTGTATTTTTATTTAACCAGAGTCTCACATGTGTTCAAAATCATCTTATGTCTATTTATTTATTGTTCGACACAAGTTCAGTTCGATATTCGATCTTAAATCGTCCTAGTCATGAAATTTTTTAGGAGATTCAATTTGATGACCTTTATTGTTAAATATAACTCTAGTATTTGAACTTGTTGTCAATTCTAGTATTTTTTTTATTTTATTTTTTTCAAATTTTGTTTTTGTAATTTTTAGGAGAACATGCATTTGGCATGTTAGTTAAGATTCACACAAGCTTGAAAAGTTGTTATTTGGCGCCAATATTCATGCCACTTGTAATGCTTTTCTTGGTTATTCTAAATCAAGGCTCTCATTGATTGATCTAGATAAAAAGCTTTCATATAACACTTATTAGCGTACAAGTGGCAATTCCTCAGTGGATAGAGGATTCAAAATTAGGATTTTAAGTGAATTTAGGAACTTTTGATTTTGGTGAAATTTGGACAAGTGATCCTAAGAAAATATTATTTGAATTATAGAAAAAATTTATAGAAGATCAAATTGATGAGAAACAATAAGAATTCAAGGAATTAGGGTTTATATTTTGAAAATTGGAGACATGAAATTTATAAGATAGATATTTGATTTTATAAAATTAAAATTAGGGTTATGGTATAAAAACCGACCCAATTATAGTTGGAATTTCAAAATCGACGGTGGTTAACGATGGTTTTTGGCGGTGAAATTAAGTCAGAATTGATAGAAAATACCGTCTATTTCAATAAGGCAATCCTAGACTGTTGAGGACGTTTAAGTTCTCACAGGCGATACATTTTAGAATAATATTTCAAAGTTAGATCAAGAAATGAAGATTGTCTATTACTTATATTATTAACCTAGGTAAATACTCTCAACTTACGTGGAATATTTTTCCTATCAACCTTGTCATATTCAGGCCTAATTCATCCTTTAAGATTTATTTAAATGTAAAGGTAGACCACTCAAAATTTAGAAATGGCCAAGCATATCTTTTTTCCCCCTTAGAACTTATGCTCTTAATTTGAATATTGTGATCCAATTCTCTATTAATCTATCTAGGCACAATTGTCATAAAGAAAGTATGTGACTATTTCTGACACCAAAAAGTCTACATGAATATTGAAGAGAGTCTTGGTGGCTTTTCACGTTTTCCTATTTCTATTTAGCACCCTTGGTTGAGAAAGGGAAAAATTCGTGATGTTTGATAAAACAATAGAAATCTTTTGATATTTAAAAATTAAATAAATTTTTTTTATTGTTATAATAACTCTATTAAATGTTATATGTATTTATCATTTTATTATTTTGTCTTTTATGAAAAGTTTAAATGCTTAGAAAATATAAATCAAATAAAATGATTTAAATATCCTTAATGATTAATAATAGATAAAAATTAAAATGTTTGAATTAAATAAAATTTTTAAAGGTATAGGACATTTATTTTTACATCATTTTACTTGATTCATATTTTCTAAAAAAAAATTTTAGAAGTATTTTCAAAACATTTAAGTTTTTTTATAGGAGGCAAGATAGTAAAATGACAAATAAAGTTAATATTCAAGAGAGCTGCTATAACAATAAGGTGATTTTGTTTAAATTTTAAATATTAAGGGATTTCGATTAGTTTTATCAAACATTAAGGATTATGTTTATTTTCTCATTGAAAAGGGCACTAATCATGTTTATAGTTATGAATGAAATTAACATGAAATAAATGGGTGTGGTTGGCCAATATCTACAATTATTTTTTAAACAGTCTTAATGCGTAATTAATAATTGGTGACACATCACTTTTAGTCATCCCTTTTAGTGTCTAATCATTGATGATCCATCAAGTGAAAATTAATATTTATAGAAATGATATAGGTATTTAGATTTTTTTTTTTTTTTGTATTGAAATAATTTATAAAAAACTCGGGCCGGGTTTTATGATGAGAGGGCCCGAGCCGGGCTCACACAAAAAATCCCAGGTTTAAGAAAAATAAAAAAAAAATTAACAAAGTTCCTTTTGAGATTTCTTGAGTATCCCTGGCAATGTGTTTTTAGATGAATTAGTATTCTAGGAAGTCTTCAAAACGTTGCATTTTTAAGCAAGTATTGAGTAATTAAACAAATTCTAACATAATTGGGTTCAAAATGTATGATATATTTGGATTATTATAAAATTTTGTAAAAAAAGTGATCAGATAAAACCCGAGCCTGAGGTCCGAACGGACCAGATCGAACCGGATTTTTCCCAAACTCGGACCTGAACACTGATTCCTGCACTCCCCTTCCCCCAACCTAAAAAAAAAAAATTCCCAGATTTTAAGATTCTTTCCCTAAATTATGTGTGACAGTTGCATTATTACATCTTTCGAAGTCAAAACATTTTATTAAAAACTCCCTAAATATTCTAAAAATCGAAAAAATAAAATATTTAACTAGAAATTGTACGAGTAATTCTTAAGGTAGAAATTATTTTAATCATTCTTGTGATGGAGAGAGAGAATTTTGATATGACACATTCAGAATGGAGGACAAAGGCAAACTTGTCACCTTTCCATGTCTTATAGTGGCAAAATTATTAATTGTTACCTTTTCAATGTTTTAGTCTACAAAGATATTATATAAACACTCGTCCAATTGCTTTTGTCTGGCTCGAACATACACATTAGTTAAAGGACAAGTGAAGAGGTCTAAGGCTTTGGCTACACCAAGAATTCCCAAGAATAATAAGGCCTCAAAAACACAATGTCAATGCCTCAAGATCTCACTTCCCCAAGAGCATCTAAAGATTGAAGAAGTTTCCAACAACACAAAAACAAATTATCAAAGTGTTGCAGCTCTTTGTAATTTAATTGAAATGCCCCACAAAGAGCAAACAGACAGTTTTGGGTTGATGGGTTCGTCTTTTCAAGTATGAATTTAGCTCAATGACAAGAAGAGACTATCAACTTGACATAGATTTCTTGTCCCACTTTTCTTTCTTGAGTTGATTCTTTGATTATGAACACTGAAAATTTCAAACCCATTTGTGATTATTTTCCAACTTTTGCTCTAGAAGTTGAATTATATATACACAGTACTTTTCATGTGTCATTGTCCTTTGCATTGGCTTGGCTTCAAAACTATAATAATATTCCACTACCACACTCATCACTCAGTACATCATTATAAGTTAAACATAAACACGCTCCTTGCTTTCTATTTTTACACGAGAATATATACAGTGGCTATGAGAGAAGAAGCACTTGACCAATTTGAGCCAAGCTTGTGAAGTAAGAAACTGAAACAATGAGATAATTATGACGCTTTGCTGCATGGGAATTTCCAAAGACGGGGGATCGACTCAATAATTTTTTAAATAAATTCAGGAGTACGGGTTTTGAATTGCTTCACTCATTTCAAAATCCAAAGTAATAGCAATTAGCAATGATACTGTGTAATGGTACATGGCTGTGAGTACTGTTCAAGAAACTAAACGATGAAAAATTGAAGGTGTTGAAAAAAAGTGAGAGGCGCCATCGCTATCTATATCCTCCAAAGTCAATATAGTAATGCATGATCAGGACCCTGTGAAAATTCGTAGTTGACCTAAGATTCTAATCTTGTGGGGAATTAATCAATCAACTACTCTTCCTAAGACATGTTAAAGTTAGAGCAACTATGATTTGAATCAACAAGTACCCTTATTTCTAAGCAGATATAAAGCAGAGCAATATATGAAAGTAATAAAAATAATCAACACAATAAATTTTGTTGACGGAGTGGAAAGCTCTTAAGAGTAAAAAATCATTCCGGGTATAGACTACCACCCGAATCCATTATAATAGAGAAAACTTACAGCGGTGGTATAAGACCTATGTTGACAACTTCACCGACTCGAATACCTCTAGACTATAATAACTCGAAGAACTCCCCGAGCTCTTACCAAGCGACCCTCTTCAAAACCTCTGAAGTCTCTGAGTGAATCCAATCCACGAACTTGCGATGTCGAAACTCTGATCTCCAATCACCTCCTCGGAACTTTGAAGGATTATGGTATTGGGTAAGGGTTGTATATTGTGTTGATGGTTACCAAAGAACAAAATCACCAAAACATAGAAGACAATGGAATCAATAAGTCTTCGAGGTGATTTGTTAGAAAGAAAGAAAGAAACAAATAAGGATTAGGCTTTGTGAACTGTGTTTATTGCAAAAATAATTAACCAAGGATAAAATGGTTATGTGTTTATTTTTATAAGTAGGGTTTTCCTTGTCTCAATCTGACTTCAAAACGCGTCCAAAATAATCCAATTACTTGAGTCTCATGTAATTTTCTTTTTCTTTTTTTCTTTTTAAAAAGGGATAGCATAAGGTCATCTAGTCAAATGTCAAATTATTTAGTAAGCTAAGTATGATAGAGATTATACTGCCAGTCCAAAAACTCATACATGCAACCAAGCTTCAAAATAATAAAAACGTGTATGTGAGATGCAAGCACAAGATATACAAAGGGTTTCCATCACTTATACTCATGCATACAAAGCATCAAGAAAAATAAAAACTTATTACACATGCATATATTTTTTTTCATTTTATAATTTTTTTTTTTTTTTTTCTTTTAACAAAAAAACAACAATAAAATACACAACAAGGCTTGTTATTATCCAATGGTATGTGGAGTTGTATCCTGAGTAAAGATCATATTACCGTCCATTTGAAATCGGCTAGAAATTTATGTCCAAGTTTATATCTTATATTCCAAAAGACATATAACAAAAACAAAATAAATCGCTCACACCCATATGTAGTGAAAATAAACCAAACATGCAGTCGTACAAAAATTTAAATACACGCACACACACATGCAGTGGGGAAATATGAATGCACCAACTAATAAGAGATACATCGAAATGCACTCTTATCACACCTTGTAGGATCAAGACATTCAGAAGTTAATGGAAAACAATTTTCCTTTCTTACCTAAATTTTCTTAGGAATCTCTTTAACTTGAGAAATCCTAGTCAGCAGAGCAAGTTTCTCACTAATATACTGCGTCTGTTTACCCAATACAGAAACTTGACGAATTAGATTCGAAGAATCAAATTTAGGGGAAACACTTTTAGGTCTTTTCTTTTATTTATGCAATATAAAACAATTAGGCCTAATATGTCCTAATTTTCCGTAGTGATGAAAAACAGGTAAAAACCTCGGAAAAGAGCGAGGTCTACAAGGGACACCTCTAGATTGAGGTTGGGTCACAAGACAAGGAATAACAGAAGGGGTCACATGACACTCATCAATATGTTTCTTTCCTATATCACGTGGATGAGTTAGTTCAACTTGAGCAGAAATGGACTGAGTTGTGACAAACATAATTTTAGAAGATGACACCTTATCAAAACCTATCTCATCGAAGCCTAATCCTCTATTCCCACAAGGAGGCATACTAATTCCTAACATGTGGTCTAGCTTCCCAGTCCCACTGGAAAACGTATATATCTGTGCTCTAGCATCTTCAAGCCTTACTTCTAAGCATTTGACTTTATTAGTTAGTCCTCTATTCCTCTCATTGAGGTCATTAATAACAGTAAGGCTTTTATCAAGCTTGGCTTGAACTTTATTCTTTTCAAGTTTCATTTCTTTCAGCCTCTTATTGACCTCAACATTCGTCTTCTTGATAGCTAAGCTCTCACTAAATAATTCAATATAAGCTACCTGAAGATCATGCTCATCTACAGTCATTTAGAGAGAATTCAGAACAAACATCTATGTCGCTAACATTAGCGTCTCTCTCACACACCACATTAGATGAAAATGCAATATAATTGCACTTTTCCTAAGAAGACTAATTAGAGGTATAGCTACCTTCTGAATCACTATAGGAGACTGTTTTAACTTTCTTGCCCTTAGACTTTAGATATGTGGGACACTCAGATCTTATATGCCCAAAACCTTCACATTCATGGCATTGAATAGCTCGAGGTTTGCTATCATTTTCTTTTCTAGACTATCTCATATGATGACTACTCTCTCTAGGTTTCTTATCCCCCTCATATAAGGGCCAAAGCCACTCTTCTTCAACTTAAGAAATTTATTGAACTTGTTCATAAACATGGTCATATCAACATCTGTGAGAGTATCATCATCCTCATTATTATCAAATGAATCATGGGTAACTTCTTTCACGATTTTTATTGCTATGTTATTGGGATTTCTATATCTAGGAAGTTTACACTCATACACCATAAGATTTCCTATGAGGTCCTCTAATTTTAGATTATTCAAGTCTTTACTCTCCTCAATGGCAGTGATCTTAGGTAAAAAACTTCAGATAAGGATTTGAGGATTTTCATAACTATCATATTTGTAGGAATAGTCTCACCTATGTTAAAGTAGGAATTAACAATATCGTTAATCTCAGTGTAAAACTCGTCAAAGGTTTCATTATTTTTCATTCTAGCTGTTTCAAACCTTATAGCAAGCTTTCAGAATATATTATTTCTAACAGACAATGTGCCATCATGTACAGTCTGAAGGATGTCTCATGTATCATTGACAATCCCACACATAGAAATTATCTTAAACACTGTGGAGCACACAACAACATGAATGGCATTAATGGCTTTGCTAATCCTATTGCTCGCATCAAACTCCTATTCTTAATAGCTAAGCTCTCATTAAATAATTCAGTATAAGCTACATGAAGATCATACTCATCTAAAAGTCATTGTGAGAGAATTCAGAACAAGCATCTATGTCGCTAACATTAGCCTCTCTCACACACCACACTAGATGAATATGCAATGTAATTAAACTATTCCTTATAAGACTCGTCAAAGGTATAACCACTTTCTGAATCACTATGGGAGACTGTCTTAACTTTCTTGCCCTTAGACTTTATGTATGTGGGAACTCATATCTTATATGCCCAAAACCTTCACATTTATGGCATTGAATAGCTCAAATTTTTCTATCATTTTTTTTCTCTCGACTCTTTCCTACGGCGGCTACTCTCTCTGGGTTTCTCGTCCCTCATCATATCAAGGCCACAATTACTCTCCTTCAACTTACGAAATTTCTTGAACTTGTTCACAAACATGGCCTTATCAGCATCTGTGAGCGTATCATCCCCCTCATCATCATTAGATAAATCATGGGTAACTTCCTATACTGTTTTCATAGCTATGTTATTGGGTTTTCTATAACCATAAAGTTTGCTCTCATACACACGAAGGTTTCCTATGAGATCCTCTAATTTTAGATTATTTATGTCTTTACTCTCTTCATTGGCGGTAATCTTAGGTAAAAACCTTTTAGGTAGGGATCTCAGGATTTTCCTAACTATCATATTCGTATGAATAGTCTCACCTAGGTTAAATTTGGAATTAACAATATCATTAATCTCAGCGTAAAACTCGTCAAAGGTTTTATCCTTTTTTATCCTACCTGTTTCAAACCTAGTAGTAAGCTATTGGACTCTATTATTTCTATCGGACAATCTGGCCTTATATACAGTCTTAAGGATGTCTCATGCATCATTGGCAATCTCACACATAGAAATTCTCCTAAACTCTGTAGAGCAAACATCATCATGAATGGCATTAATGGCATTGATGTTTTTATTTCTCGCATCAAACTTCATTTTTATCCAATTAAGTTTATCTTTAGGGGAATAGACCCTATTAACAATGACCATAAGAGGTTTCTAATCATATTCTACTAACATCCGCACCCTCTCATCTAGGGATTTGAGGAATGTTTTCTTGTGAATCTTTCAATAAGGATACTCAGTTCCATCAAAGAACAATGGATAATTTAAGAGTTGACTCTTATCAATAGCTAAAGGGTTAAGATCAAATTCAGGTTCTGTTACCAATTGAAAATTTGTAGTTAACCTAAGGTTCTGACCCTGGGAGAAATTAATCAATCAACTACTCTTCCTAAGACAAGTTAAGGTTATAGAAATTATGATTTGAATCAACATGCAACATTATGTCTAAGCAGATATAAAGTAGAGCAATATATGAAAGTAGTAAAAAGAATCAATACAAGAAATTTTATTGATGGAGTGAAAACTCTCAAGAGTAAAAAATCACCCATTATAATAACGAATACTTACAACGATGATATAAGACATATGGTGGCAACTTCACCAACTCAAATACCTCTAAACTGTAATAACTCGAAGAACTCACCGAGCCCGCACCAAGAGACATTCACATAACCTTTGAAGTATTTGAGTGAATCCAATTTCTGAACTCGCAATGCCGACCTCCAATAAGCTCCTCAGAACTATAAAATATTAGGGTATTGGGTAAGGGTTGTGTATTGTGTTGATGGTTACCAAAGAACTAACCACCAAAATATAGAAGACAATGGAATTAATAAGTCTTCGAGGTGATTTGTTAGAAAGAAGGAAACAAAGAAGGTTAGGCTCTGTGAATTGTGTTTCCTGCAAAATAATCAACCAATGGTAAACTGGCTATGTGTTTTTTTTTTAGGTAGGGTTTTTCTTAGCTCAAACTGGCTTCAAAATGAGTCCAAAATAATCCAGTTACGCATGGGAGTTTGGACGCCACAAGAACGCATGACGAAAGCGAGTAGTTCCGCAAAATTATTTAAGCGCAATAACGAACACAAGTCAAATGTGAAGCCTCTAGCC